>CM041780.1:204301443-204331616 GCA_023374045.1 Limonium bicolor | reverse complement strand
CTTTCGTTAGAATGGAACGGCTGGAGCACGGTTGTTGAAGTCTGTGGCTCACAAGTTCCATGGCCTTGCGGTCTTGTTATCATCTTGGTAACTAATTATACTTAAAACTTTATTAATTAATGTTTTAATTTTACCTTTAGATATTTAGTTATGTATGAATTTGTTGTTATGTTAGATACCTGCTTTTAGGGCTGACAAAGGTAAGAAAGTTTTTGAGTTTGGGAGCGAGAAGGTCGATAAGTCGACAAAAGGGCGCAACTTTATTCTAAGCGAGAAGGTGATCCAGGGCCTGGCAGCTCATCAAAAGCGTTGGTATGATATGTTAATGAAGAAGGATGAAAGCTTCACGGGTATCACAATGAAGGTGCCACGATATGCTTTCCACACTGGCACACCTATGCACATGTTGATCACTCTCAATGATGTGAAGGAGATGTTGACTGGAGATCTGATAAGTGTCCAAATGAGCATGATTTATAGGTGTATTTCATATATAATATTAGCACTTTTCTTGCTCATTTCTCCACTTCGGTTAGTTTTCCTCTAGTTTATGTTTTATTGTTTATCTCACAAATTTATTGGTTTAACATGAGGAAAACCAAGCTGGGAGTAAAGTGGATAAAGAACGAACACATAGACGCAAACGGCTCAGAAAACGGACTTATAACGAAGAATGTAGAGCCGTCAAACAGAGGCACGCGAGAGTCACGCGGTGGACGTGCAACCGCCCCCCTAAGTCGCGGACGTCACAAGAGCAACCGCCGGCGGACGAGTCACAAGCAACCGCCTCGCGGTCAATATAGAGGCTACCGCCTCTTAACAGGCGGACACCACACAGACTACCGCCTCGCGGTCAGGCTACCGCCTCGCGGTAAATATAGAGGCTACCGCCTCTTAACTCGCGGACAGACACAGGCTACCGCCTTATCAGGCGGACAAACAGAGGAGACCGCCTAATACCGGGCGGTTCTTCAGGCGCGATTAATTCAAGTCGCGACCAGTTCTTCAGTTCTTCTTCGCGCCGTCGTCTGCAACTCGCCTTATCTATCTACTCCAGCATCGCCTACCATAAATCTCTCACGCGTACAGCTCTCTGTCCCCTGCAATCAATGAACAATGAGAGCAATCAATGCTCAAACTCGTACGGATCCTAACCTCTATATAAACCCACCACCTTAACTGCATAAAACACCACGCACGACGGGAGTCTGAAGAAACCATTCGCTTCCACTTATATTTCCTCCCGTATCACCACATCATTCCACACTCACGCAGTAACAAAAGAAATAGAAGAGCAGCAGTGAGAGGAGAACAGACCAGTTCTTCCTCTGAATTAATGTCAAAATCTATCTGTGTAATCTTCTTAACTCCGTTAATGTCTGAGTAATTTTCTTCTGTATCCTAGGATGGGGGTTTGATTTCTAATATTACGTAATTAATATTTATCACCTGTTTCTCTCATTTAACTTGTTTTAATTCCTTTTAACTAATATTGCTAAATGCTTTGCGCGACAAACGACTGCATTTATTTGGTAACTATCAACATATGATTTTGAGATAGTCTAGGTACCACAAAGGAATTAATCTTGATATTTACACTCCGGACTGAGCAGGAAAATATTAAGGCTTTTATTAAGAGTTCGTAACTGACAATTATTAACTCTAATAGGCAATAAATAATTGAAACATGGTTATAAATATGTTTAAGTAATTTAGGAAATTCCCCCGCTATCCTAGGATACATTTTTCCATCCACATCACTTAATTCACCTTTTTAACTGTTTTTATTATTTCTGTATTAATTTAACAACAAATCAAGCTTGCCTCCGGCTAAACCCCTTTTTACAGTTTTTAAGTAACTACCAAGACTAGGGTAAATTGAACAATCTCCCTGTGGATACGACACTCGTTATACTACTACGACCGGGAATTGTTTGCAGCCCGACGTTTATAATTTGAGTTTTTAATTTCCTTTCTTTTAATTTTACACACTTTAACCACTCAGAAATAACATCTGCAAATTGGCGCCGTTGCCGGGGAGATTGATTCCATCAATTTCCCTAGTTTCCGGTAGTTCACCTGTTTTTTATAATAAACTGTCAATATTATCTTGTTAATAATCTAACCTTGGACATCGGACTTATAATCTGAATTGGACATCGGACTTCTGACCT
Organism: Limonium bicolor; assembly: GCA_023374045.1. Taxonomy (NCBI): domain Eukaryota; kingdom Viridiplantae; phylum Streptophyta; class Magnoliopsida; order Caryophyllales; family Plumbaginaceae; genus Limonium; species Limonium bicolor. Next base: position 204,329,442 of record CM041780.1, on the reverse strand, counting down.
GACTTGGACATTTGACTTCGGACTTTGGACATCTAACTCCTAACATCTTAATATTTTTGTCATTTCGTTCCATTGTCATTTCGTTCCATTGTCATTTCGTTCCATTGTCCTTTCTTTCCATTGTCTCTAACTACTAACTTTAAATTTCCTGTCATTTCGTTCCATTGTCCTTCCATTGTCCTTTCTTTCCATTGTCCTTAACATTTCATTTCCATTGTCCTTAACATTTCTTTCCATTGTATACTAACTACTAACTTATAATTTCTGTATACTAACCCCTAACGTTTATCAGCCTAACCAATATTTCTGTCTTTCTTATTTTATTTACTAACTAATTTTGCAGCTTCTGACAAACCACAAGTTATCTTCTGTGCATGCCAAACACTCGAACCCGAGGCTCTCCACCAATCAGTCCGAGCCCCGAACCCGAGCGTACTTTATTTCAAGCGCAGAGAAACCTGAGAAACCAAGCCATGGCCAATAACGAAGTTATAAATGAAATGGACCATGCAATTCAACCAGAACACCGTGCCCTATCTGATTATCACCAACCTAACACCGAAGGAAGAGCATCAGCTATAGTTCTCCCTGAACTAACACCAGAAGAAGCCGGACGTGGGTTTTCAAAACCCACTACATCACCGCCGTCCGGGATCTAGGCAAGTTTAGTGGAGCGAACCCAGATGAAGCCCCAAATCATCTGAGTCTCTTCCTAGACTTCTGCAATTCCTTTAGTCAAACCGGCATCGTCAAAGAAAGAATTCGACTCCAACTATTTCCTCACTCATTATCGGATTCAGCAAACCGGTGGTACCGAAGCCTTCCCTCCCGATCAATCACCACATGGCTTCAAATGGCCCAAAAATTCCTTGCCAAATACTACCCAACCAGTAGAACGAGGCAATTGATTGGTGAGATCAACACTTTCTGTCAAGAGCCGGGAGAAACGTTGTACGACGCATGGGACAGATTCAAAGATATGCTAATGAAATGTTCCCACCATGGTCTTGACGATCAATCCCTCTGCCTGTCATTCTTCAACGGTCTGGATGATGGGAACCGACTACTCGTCAATTCCTCTGCAGGAGGAAGTTTCATGATGAAATCTCCTAAAGAAGGAATGGATCTTCTCGAAACCATGACGAGCAATACCAGACAGTGGACGAGATCCAAAGGAAGAACACCACGAGCAGCAGGCCTACTCCATGTTGAGCCTACAGATCATTTATCGGCTCAGATCTCGTCCCTTGCAAAGATGGTGGAAAAGCTAACAACATCACAAAACGAAATTGTAAAACAATAGCTTCCCCACCTACAAGTTCACCACCAGCTCCACCTACAGAAGGATGTCATATGCGCCGGTCCTCATGAAACTCATCAATGCGAAGGCAAAGGCCAGTACGAGGAAGTACAATTCATAGGAAACCGCCCGGTAATTCCTACAACAACAACTTCAACAACAACTATCCATGGAGAAATCACCCGAATTTCTCATGGAAAAATAATGATCAAAACCAAGGAGGGCAGAACAACAATTCCAACACCTATCAGGGGAACCGACCCCAACCAAACTCTAATATGGGTTATAGAGCACAAGGTGCCCCTCCAGGTTTCCAACAACAACAACACAACAACAACAACACACCATCTTCATCCTCTTCTGATCCAAACGCAGAACTCAAAGAGATGATGAAGGGTTTCATGTCCATAACTCAGAACCAGCTCTCTGCACAAGAAGCCTTCAACCAGAAAATCGAAGGAAAATTCAATCAACTTGCAGAACATCTTGCTCGAAGACCGCCAGGGGCTCTCCCCAGCCAAAATGAACCAAATCCAAGAGAGCAAGCCAAGTGCATCTATGTGAAGGAGCACGATGAAGAAAACGGAGGTGGCTAAAACAGCTAAAGTTCCGAACTACACCCTTCCCTCCAAGAGTGGGTTGTAGCAATTGAGACTTCCAAAAGGAATGTAGCTGAATTGGAAAGCACCGCCAAAGTCTATAAAAATCGCATTCAATCTGAGAATACCTACCTCGAGAACTTGGTAGCCGGTTATGAACATGAGAAGCTCGAATTTGAAGAAGAAGGAAAGAGGTTAAGGCGATAACCTTGAGAAGCGGTAAGAAAACCGACGAGATTCCATCCCGCAACAATCAGAAGAATCCAAAGAGGATAGTGAAGAAAAAGCTGAGGCCCCAGCAGAAAAGACATCTCCAAACGTCCTCACTATTCCACCAGCTTCAGAACCTTCTTCACAAGAACCGCCTATACCATTTCCTCGCCGACTCCAGAAGCAGAAATTGGATAATGAATATGGTAAGTTTCTGGCAATGCTGAAGCAGCTAAACGTCAATGTACAGTTTGTAGACCTCATTGCCAAAATGCCAAACTATGCCAAATTCCTCAAACACCTCATATCCAACAAAACTAAATTGGCCGAAGTCGGTACGGTACCTCTCAATGTAGCTTGCTCAGCTACTCTACAAAAACCACTACCATCAAAATGCAATGATCCGGGCAGCTTCACTATTCCAGTCACAATTGGTAGCACCTCATTTCCATACTCCCTATGCGATCTGGGTGCCTCCATTAATTTGATGCCCTCTCCACTTTCAAAAAGCTGGGAATTGGAGAGATGAAAAAGACTAAGATGACCCTGCAACTGGCAGATGGTTCGGTAACATACCCAAGCGGAGTGGTGGAGGATGTTATCATTAAAGTGGAGCACTTATACTTCCCATGCGATTTTGTCATTCTAGACATCGAAGAGAACCCCACTACACCTCTCATCCTTGGACGACCATTCCTTGCCACAGCCGATGTGCACATTTGGGTAGCCCAGGGGAAGATCACCCTCAAGCTTATAACGAAAAGCTGGAGTTTGCATCAGGAAGATCTCCAGATAGCAAATCCAAAGATCTCAAGTTTGTGAGGGACACTCAATCACCATCATCCCCACTTCTGTTTATTACCCTTCCAGACGGCATGTCTATCACAGAGATACCACCACCAATCCCGGACGAAGAGCGGGATAAGAAAAGAAAACATGCATCCAGGTGGACTCTCAAAAAAACCATCGAGTCATGCTTTGGATCTCCTCCTCATAACCACCCCCCAGGATCGATCTAACGAAAAAGCGTCTAGCTAAAGACGTTAAAGAAGGGCAGCTTTCCGGGAGGCAACCCGGACGAACTTATCTTTTATATGCTTTTATGCTGTTTTAATTTTCAGGTTCCCTTTAAGTTTATTTTTGCTAACTTTTAACCCCGTTTATAGTATGGTTGCTTCTAGTGTTTTATGCAGGTGCAATTTCATGTCTACACCGCAACCAAGCTACGCTACTTGAGGCTGAAGCTCAAGTGTGGGGGAAGTCCAAAACACGCTAGCAAAAATAAAATCAGGGGAGTACCAGTTTCTTTAATTGCTTTTATTTAAATAAATATGCAGAGGAGAGTTTATATGCTTAAATGAATATTTGTGACCAATGTGTTCTCTCTATTTTATCTACTTACCGAAAAGGTCTTCTGAAATTTCCCTTGTTTTTCTGGTGAACAATGAGGACATTGTTCAATTAAGTGTGGGGGAGTGTGCCCTTTTCGGTGACATTTTATGCTTAAATGCTTAATCTCTCTGCTTATCTTGCGTTTGTTCAAATTCAATATTGTGGACCCTTTATGTGGGTTGTTCTCTTTAGGAATAAATATTGTTATGAATTGTGGGATAAATGGTACAAATTTTAAAATTTTGATTACTTTTGAGGAGCATTTTTATGCGGTGTGACCAAATGATCTGAAATGGTTGGATTTTTATTACTCAGGGGTTCTTTCTGTCTTCTTTCTTAGGGATTGCTAAGGGGTGCTTCTCTGTCAAAAAGGAAAAAAATAAAATAAATAAGGGACTTGTGAGACACCATTGGTAACCAACAAGAGAGTTGAGTGTTCTTAAATACAAGGCTTGATGCCTACATATTATCTTCTCATCTCTTATGCAAAAGTGAAACAAATGCATAAATCTATTTTTCCTTTTGTTTTCTCCTCAATGCCCATTCTTGAGAGAAGTTGGCCATGGTAAAAGTTCTCAAAGTCACCTTAAATCAAGAAGCATTGAAGTACTCCGGATCATACCCCGAAACTCTATTTTTATTTTTGCCCTGAGTACACCTATGCCACCAGTAGGTGATGGATCACACTCCTCTAAAAAGTTTAAGATCATGTACTATTGAGTTCTTTATCCTACCCTTCATAATAATATTTGTTAATATTGAGCATTCCCTACTTAGGGTACGTAGTTTTGCTTGAGGACAAGCAAAAAGATAAGTGTGGGGGTGTGATAAGTGTCCAAATGAGCATGATTTATAGGTGTATTTCATATATAATATTAGCACTTTTCTTGCTCATTTCTCCACTTCGGTTAGTTTTCCTCTAGTTTATGTTTTATTGTTTATCTCACAAATTTATTGGTTTAACATGAGGAAAACCAAGCTGGGAGTAAAGTGATAAAGAGACGAACACATAGACGCAAACGGCTCAGAAAACGGACTTATAACGAAGAATGTAGAGCCGGTCAAACAGAGGCACGCGAGAGTCACGCGGTGGACTGTGCAACCGCCCCCTAAGTCGCGGACGTCACAAGAGCAACCGCCGGGCGGACGAGTCACAAGCAACCGCCTCGCGGTCAATATAGAGGCTACCGCCTCTTAACAGGCGGACACCACACAGACTACCGCCTCGCGGTCAGGCTACCGCCTCGCGGTATATAGAGGCTACCGCCTCTTAACTCGCGGACAACACAGGCTACCGCCAGTTATCGGCGGACAAACAGAGGAGACCGCCTAATACCGGGTGGTTCTTCAGGCGCGATTAATTCAAGTCGCGACCAGTTCTTCAGTTCTTCTTCGCGCCGTCGTCTGCAACTCGCCTTATCTATCTACTCCAGCATCGCCTACCATAAATCTCTCACGCGTACAGCTCTCTGTCCCCTGCAATCAATGAACAATATGAGAGCAATCAATGCTCAAACTCGTACGGATCCTAACCTCTATATAAACCCACCACCTTAACTGCATAATAACACCACGCACGACGGGAGTCTGAAGAAACCATTCGCTTCCACTTATATTTCCTCCCGTATCACCACATCATTCCACACTCACGCAGTAACAAAAGAAATAGAAGAGCAGCAGTGAGAGGAGAACAGACCAGTTCTTCCTCTGAATTAATGTCAAAATCTATCTGTGTAATCTTCTTAACTCCGTTAATGTCTGAGTAATTTTCTTCTGTATCCTAGGATGGGGGTTTGATTTCTAATATTACGTAATTAATATTTATCACCTGTTTCTCTCATTTAACTTGTTTTAATTCCTTTTAACTAATATTGCTAAATGCTTTGTGCGACAAACGACTGCATTTATTTGGTAACTATCAACATATGATTTTGAGATAGTCTAGGTACCACAAAGGAATTAATCTTGATATTTACACTCCGGACTGAGCAGGAAAATATTAAGGCTTTTATTAAGAGTTCGTAACTGACAATTATTAACTCTAATAGGCAATAAATAATTGAAACATGGTTATAAATATGTTTAAGTAATTTAGGAAATTCCCCCGCTATCCTAGGATACATTTTTCCATTCACATCACTTAATTCACCTTTTACTGTTTTATTATTTCTGTATTAATTTAACAACAAATCAAGCTTGCCTCCGGCTAAACCCCTTTTTACAGTTTTTAAGTAACTACCAAGACTAGGGTAAATTGAACAATCTCCCTGTGGATACGACACTCGTTATACTACTACGACCGGGAATTGTTTGCAGCCCGACGTTTATAATTTGAGTTTTTAATTTCCTTTCTTTTAATTTTACACCACTTTAACCACTCAGAAATAACACTCTGCAAGATCTCCTCAACATTTCAGTTTACAGGCGTACATCTTGTAAGTGTTACATAAAAAAAAGCACAAACGATTATCATTTAATAGCTAACTTGTACATATTTTTCAAATATTATGAATTTTTAAAAGAACTTTTGTTATCTAGGTGCTTAATTGCGAGGCTCAAATCAAAGCAGAGAGCATAAACAATCACCTTCCTCAGCCCGCAAAAAAATGTCATCTTCTTCAGCTATAAGGGAAAGTGCAGAATGTTAGAACCACATGCAGCATGGGACAGTGGCTGCCCTAAGAAGGGAAGTCGATATTTGTTTATACCATATCATCAAATGTAAGTGTACTTTAACTCAGCTTATATATGTTTCTAGCGATTGATATGTTGGGGAACTTTAGAAAAATCACAATATCGATACTACTACAGAAGTAAGTATATTGTATATGTACAGTTGAAAAATAAACTATATATATATCTTGTTGATGCTTTCATATTAATGATTTTGTGTATGTTTTATTTAGTGGTTTTAGAGTAGGTCTAAGGGAAGCCGGTAGAATGCATTTTCTATTGGATATTAAGTTTGTGAAGGTAGAAAATGTTTTATATATAGTCTTTCATACTTATATGTAAAATTTTGCCTTCATAATTTCGTTTCCGTGTTATGTACAGTGTTTTAAGCAGAAAAATTCATGAAGTAGTGGATATTTTGTTATAAGGTTCATGTATGACCTTATACATCAGATTGACACTTTGGAGAACCTTTCAAAGGTATATTTGTATATAATATGTGTTTGTAGTAATTGTTAATATTTTCTGTGGGTGTGTATTTTATTGTATGTCACATTCTAATTAATGGTGTTTTTTTATTCAATGTTATTCAGGTGACTAATTTCTTCGCAATGAAAGTAGAGCGAGAGACTTATGCAAAAGCCGACCTCGATTTGGTCAAAGAACATATGACATTTTATTGGTCGAAGTACTTATGATCTGAACTATGTAAATTGATGTACTTGATTTTTTGGATTTTGTTATTGTTAAATTAGCAATTCGACACTTTGTTTTTTAGTGCGGGGAATGTAATTTGGTGTATACATGAAATACCCCGAACTTAATTAGGGTGATTAAATTACTCTAATACGATATTGAGGGCCTATTAGTGCCTAATGAATTTTGGGGAAAAAGAATAATCTAAAAGAAACAAGTAAAACGCTTAAAAAGTGAAAAAACGCTAAATTGAGCGTTAAGTGACCCTAGGAGGAAAACAACCTTGAAAAGGGTATTGGATGGATTTTAAAGGCTTAATAAGGCCTAAATAATATATGGGAACAATTCCCGAAGCAAACAGATCCAAATAATGTGTTAAAACACTAATAAAGCTTTAGCGCACGTTTTTCGAGAAAAACCCGAAAACATGACTTTAAGTGGTCAAATGAACCTGTAAAAATTATAGTTCATCAAATAACTATAAACAAACATTAATGGAAGCTTAAGAACCATTAAAATTAAAGAAACAAGAAAATTCTGAAAAACGGGCCCGGTTAGTGAATAGTGCTAAAACCGGGTAAATTAACGAGCGTTTTTGGTAAAAGACGAAAAACGCTCTAGCTTGTAATATATATAGGGCTGGTTTTTATTCAGCAAAACAGCCCACTCTACTAGTAAATAAGCTAGAAAGAAAAGAAAAAAAGAAAAGAAAAAGCAAAAAGTACTAAACCACATTTTCCCTCTCTCTCCTTCATTTCTTTCTTTTCCCTCTTCTCTTTCCTCCATTTCCCCTTCCTTGCCGATTTATCCCCTATCCCTCAGGTTGCTACTGATTTTGAGGCTCCTCAACAAGCTTCCATGGCTACTCCACTTCTCCTTCATGCTCTAGCTTCATTAAAGCTCCAATCACAAAAATAATCACATATTCTTCATCTCCTCATCATTCTCTATCATTCTCTCTTTTCAAAATCCAAAAATTAAGAACTTCATCTCCATGGGTTTTGGCCATTTGAGGAGACAAGCACACCATCTTGAAGCTTGGAGGCTTCTCTTTCCATTAAGGTAAAAAGTTCCAAGAAACCTCACATTTTTCCCATCTTGTAGTGCTGGCCGATTTTTGCCCTCTCTTATGCCTTGTCCCTTTCCTTGGTTGAGCTTCTTTTCAAGTCATCAATGGTGTTTGGGAGCCCCTCTTTAATTCATGACCAAAAGCCCACCTTAGGGTTTAAGGTAAATTCTCATTTTTGTGCTCTAAGCACTTCCTCTTGCTTCTTAGCTTAATTAATAAGCATGGGTGTAATAATTAGTGCCTAATTCCCCATTTGGGTGTTAAATTTGAGGTTGGCAAATGGTTGGTCTACTTGACCGATTTTGGCCAAGAAAGAGGAGATGAGAAGCTTGGAAACAAGAGTGGAGGAACAAGGTAATTAAACTACCCAAATGTAATTTTGAATAGGATTTGGGATGGGTGAAATTAAATAATAATAAAACCCAAAACATGTGTGATAGTGTGCTTGGTTGAAAATTGGTAGATTTGTGAATTTAATTGTGAATTAAGGGCTTTGAAGCCAAGTGAATTGAGTTTGTGTTTATATTGTGGTTTATTGAGATTTTGGAGCTATGTTGTTGATTGGAGAATTTTGGATTGATATTGAGTGCTGGTAGGACCCTTGTAAGGGTGTGGTTAGATTAGGATTGTAAATGGTGAAAATTGATGAGTGTGGATATGTTAGGTTTATGGGGAGGTTATGGCAAAATTTTGGTATAAATAAAGTGTTTTAGGGGTTGTAAGGAGTAAGAACAACATAGGGGATGAACTAGGTATTGTAAGGGATTTATTTGGATTAGTTAACCACTCTTGAGTGGATATAAGAGTAGGAAAAGGAAGAGGAAAAAAATCTGTAGCAAGGGGGTATTGAAATGCTTTGGAAAAACTAGAAAAGGAGCTAGTGCGAAGACTTAGGAAATGAGAGTTGGACTTGGGTTTAGAAGTGTGAATGTATAGGAATGAATGGGAATGGTCATTAGGTGATTTGGTAAGGTTGGTAGGAGCTAGGAACTAGCAAGATGAAGCTAGAAATGCACAAGTGTGCAAAATGTGAAAGTGGGAATGAAATTTTGTAGAAAATGAACAAGAATTGGAGTGAGGATTTAACCAAGGATTTGAAGTGGTTTAGAGCATGTTGTGAGGTGTTTAATTATGTAGGAAACTTATGGAAAGTTTATGGAATGATTAGGGGTGGATTAAGGGTTGATTTAGGGGTGAAAATCACCTTAACAGTAGTTTTTAGCAGGGTTTGGGACTTAGGATAGGAACCAAGTCCCGGACCGCATCAAAAATGTGGCCGAGAGTGAAGATTGACATTGGTCCGGGACCTAGGTCGAGGACCAAGTCCCGAACCACAAGTAAAAAATGGCCGAGAGTAAGTTTCTGCATTGGTCCGAGACTTTGGGTTCGGACCAAGTCCTGGACCACCCCCAGAATGCTCCCGAAAGTGTTTTTAAGGGTTTAAATGATGGGGGTTTGAATGGTATTGGTTTTAGATGATGTTTAAGAGTTGTTTGGTGACCTTTAAAGGTCCTAAAAAGTGTAAACAAGTTTGAGAAGTGATTAAGAAAGTTGTGAGTTTAAGAACAATTAAGTTAAACCGAAATAACGGGATAACGGGGTAAGTACGGGAGTTGCATATTGTATGTACCGTAACGCCTTAAAATTAATAGGACCATTTGACATGTAATCAGTGGTTCAAGAGAAAGACACGAGGAATAAGTGTGAACCGAGGAACGTGAGAACACCCGGTAAAGTTAACCCCGGTGAAAGGTATGATATTCTCATGCTCTGTATCCTAACTTGGTTACTCTGATTTGTGTGCTTGTTTGATTGTGTGATCACCTAACGAGATAAATGCATGAATCAGATTGTTTGTACCTGCTTGGGCTTGTATTGTATTATTTGTTGTTGGATTGTTGATTAAACTTGAAGTTTGTATAATTCATGAAATGCGTATTTGTGGATGAATTGCTTGAGTGTGAATGAGCACTGTAGTGCGACTCCTAGTTGAGTCTTGTTTAAGTAGAGACTCCTAGAAAGAGTCAAGTTGCAAATTAATAAAATGTGGAAACACACTAAAACTATCGAACCGATAAACGATAACGCAAACCCATGAACTCACTAGAATGTGAGAGAATTGTACAGGAATTAGTAAACTCCCGAGAACGGTTAGAGAACCGAATTGACGTAATCCACAAAACAAATAATGGTGGAAGTATTAAGTAACCTCTATTAGAGGATTGGTGAGTGTTTAACTTGAACCTTGAGAGAAATAAAGTATGGTAAGGGATCACCAAACCCCTTAGAAAGATAGTCGAACCCCAAGGAGAGGAACCGACTAAAATGAACAATGTCCCGAACATGAGAGTATTCGATAAGTTGGGTAAAACCCTAAATATTAGAATACTAGACATTGAGGAATTCCCTAAGCCAATAGATGTTATCGAGAGAGATACCTCTAGGCTAATCCATTAGATTGTGAATTGACTCAGAGAGAGGAGTTTTGGGCATTTGAGTAGTCCGGTAGAGAACTGGACATATGTGAACTTGAGGAGCTAAATGCATACCTCCTTTTGTATTTGTAAGCCCGGTGGTAGGTCTTGTGTATGACCCTGCCCGGAGGTCGTGGCTAAGACTTAAAAGATGCCTTGAGTATTGAGTATTGATTTGAGAACTTGAGTATTTGAGTATTGAGTATTGAGTATGTGAGTATTGGAAATTGAGTTGTAACTTAAGAGACTTTAGAATTTGAGTTTGAGTGGAGAATTGAGTTGAGTATTGTAGAACTTGTTGAGATTGTGAGTAAGAGTACCCAAGAGAGTGGGTAAGACAATGAGCAAATGAGTAAGGCATAGAGAGGTAGAAACCCTCAAGCCTAAGTAAAGAATATATTAAACTAACCTCTTGATGTGTGTGTTAGTGTTTGTGTTCTTTGTTGAACCTTGAATGTGTTAAAATACATATATAATGTATTGATTCCTTGCATGTTGATTGAATTAAAACGAATCGCATGCTCTTGACCAAATAGTCGGCGTACCCTCGCTAGTACCTGGGGTATGCGAATTTCATATGCAACAATTTTGCTGAGCCCCTAGGGGCATCGTTTTTATTTTACAGGAACATTGAAGCTGATCACTGTTCGAGAGTAGGACGGGGTTATGATTAAGCATGGGTAGTTGTTTAATAATTTTATTTGTTTGTATTATGGAATTATAAGACCGAAAGGTCACCAATAGACTTGAGAATTGTAGATACTCGGTATAGAACAGTATGGAGATTGTATTTGTATAATATGGGATTGAAGTTGTATTTGGTAGAGATTGATTAAGTAATGGAAGTAACGTTTGTATAGTGTACTCGGGATAAGACCCATCAGACCGATATTGTATTTGTATTGTTTGTTTGGATTGGATTGGCCTTGTTAGTCACGTGGGTGACTAACGACATGTATCCCCCACCGGTTGTAGTTTGAATTCCGCTGCATTGTTGTTGGTAATTGAGACGGGTTAGGAGGTAATGGTGTGACTACCGGTAGGGGTGTTACAATACAAGTTTTTTGCATTATTTGTACCCAAGTTTTATGCATTATGTTGTATAAAGGTTTCGGCAATAGTCTGTGTGTGTACAGAACTGGAAATTTTAAAAACAAATTGTAAAAAATGAAATAAACGCTTATACGGCATATATAAGTGTTCTTTAGCCTAACAAAATGTCGACAAATAATATTGACGCCAAAGACTATAAAGAACGCTTACCTGTAATAAACGTTCTTTATAACTAATATAAAGAACACTTATTACATGTAAGCTTTCTATAAAGTTACAAAATGTCGCCAATGATTTGGCACCAGAGACTATAAAGAATGCTTATTATGTACGAAGCGTTCTTTATAGTCCCTGGATTCGCACCTAAAAACGTACGTACTAGAAATAACGTTTCTGCGGAAAGCGTTTTTTATATGTGCTTGATAAAGAACATTTGTCTTTTAGGGACAGAGGTATATAGAACGCATATAAAGTGTTCTTTATAGCCTAAATAAACGCTTTTTTTCTTTTTTTTGCGGTGTCTTCATCTCTTTAGCTCATTGATATGAATTAAGTGACTAATTTGTCACAGCTTTTTTAAGAGCACCAACAATGGAAGTTGGCAAACAAACAAGATAAAACAAGTATGTGACAAGATGGGGACTCAAAAATTCTCAACAGTCACCAAAATCTCTAGATGTCAGGATGACAATAGTGTCTCATACGTGGGGTATCTAATGAAAATGTAAAAAAAATAAAATACGGATATGAAAAAATATATTTGGTTTTGGTTTAATGAGTATATTGACAACTGCATAACTGTATTTGTAAAGATAAATCATATTGATTAAGAAACCACAAGATTAACATGTGATACATTTTAAAACTCTATGGTCAATCATAAAATTATGATATTTCACTATTTTATTAGTCGGGTTAAAATTCATTCTTTATAAGTCACAATAAGCCCCGACGAAGTGCCGAATGACCGTAGTACTCTGCTCATTGTTAGTTAACACTAATAAGTGGAGCAGGGACGTACGTAAGACTGAGTAGTCATCTGGTCCGCAGATAGTAGGTTGGAGACGTTGAAGAAGTTGTATAGACGCCAAGGCCCAGATGAAACTCTAGTTATATTTGGGCCGAACTCTAAGTAAAATGAGGCTCTAATTTTATTTGGGTTGGCTATCGTATAAGGACTCCAACTACCGAGCTGTGAATGAGGATCCAATAAAGTTGTTAAAAGGATAAGTTTGACAATAGCCCTCCATTCCTAGTAAAAAAACCAAGACCCCCTCGGGGGTTGGTCAGATATGTATCAATTAAAATTTAACACTTGTCATCTACTTTTAACAAAAAGAATATTAATCTGTCAATTGTTACCATAGAACGGGGCCTCTAGTATTTTACAGGATTAGGAATATGAGTTTATTTAGAGGGTCAATATGTTCAGTCGTGTTTTCACTTTGCACAGTCGGAAAATGATCATTTTGTTCCTGCTTTAATATCTTTAAGAAATTACTATATTTACCCACAATTTGTGACATATTACGAGGTGACCCCAAATTTCATTACGCATAGTCGAAATTCTAATACACTCAATCGGAAAATGACCAATTTAGGGGCTAATGTAGGCAAAATTTATTAAAAACAGTTTGAAAAAAGCAAAGATGGATTCCAAAGTACTTAATAAGTAATAAAATATATCATTAAAATTATCAGCAAAGTATATCATGACAAAGTAGACAAAAATACGAATGCGTCGGCGTAAACGGATCGAAAAACAGAGTTATAACGAAGAAGATATGGCAATTTTAAGACCGGAACCCGGCGCCGGCGCCGGTAAAGAAGAACCCGCGCCAGCGCGCGTCATTCATTACTGGCGCTGGCGCCGGCCCTTCTTTGTTGGCGCCGGCGCCGGGTTCCGATCTTAAAATCGTCATATCTTCTTTGTTATAGCTCCCTTTTTTGATCCGTTTGCGCCGACGCGTTTTTGTAACACCCCTAATCCTAAACCTGTAATAACGTCGCAAGTCGTAGCACAATAAATAATGTTCACAGTGGAAAATAAAACTATCTACCTTGGTTTTACACGCCGTTACTCACCCTTGTGAGTAACAAGGCATCCTTACTCCTTCCAATAATCTCAACTCCTCACGCTGTGATGAACAGATACTGAGGACTCTAATTATTATAAACCAAATCCAAGCTAAATGAGCAACTAACTGAATACAACAAACTCCAAAATACAGCACATGATAAAACTACCAAGTGTTTATTAAAACACATCAGCTACCCTGTTTCCCCGCACTCCGGCTTGTGTCTTCAATCAATAACCTGAAATGTTTTGCCCATTGAAGGGCTCAGCAATCGAAATGCTGGTATGCTAAATGTAGTCCTAAGTCATCTAGATTCCTTAAGTCATTTTAGTCATCTTGATATTAGATTCTTTACATGAAATACCGGTTTACAACAATGACAGTGGCAACTGTAAATGCTAAACAAACACATAACAGTTCACCTGCAAATCACATCACATAATAGTGACAACAACCAGATAATTAATCACCAATAATCCATCACCATAACCAAACAAGATACGCGCATTAATTAACTGTACTTGTTAGTTGGCCGCCTGGCCCTTATCCTTCAAACCAATCACTTAACCTTTTCCAATTAAATTCCACCTCAGGCGTCATGTCAAGACAACCCTTAATAACTTAATAATGGACAGTAGTCCCCTGGGTTCCAAAGGAACCGTTACCAGCTGACCTTATGGCCCTGGATAATATATTTGACCGATCCGGACGAACCTGTGCACCAACGGTAGTGCCCTCCGCCATCGTCGATTGTGGACAATGGATTCCCTTGAGTGACTCCCCATTGAAGTCTCTCGTAGTGATCACGATGCGCAACCAGAAAGTCGAAACAGTCCGGATTCCTCTCTTTATAAGTTAGCCCTTTAGTCAGTGATATAATAACCAATCCTTGAGTTAAGACTATAACAGTTGACCATCAATTAGGTTCTCATAATACCTAAAGGTCAGTTAGTCTTGTTCCAGTTTAGATGTATATACTTCCAGTCATAAGACGTTCGCGTAAAAATAAAACGCAATAGTGTTGAGCAATACATTATACAATATCATATACATAAAATCACAGATATCGCTCTTATCAATTAAACACACAACGTCTGGACCTTAGGAAAAATCCTTAGGACATTCAGACCACACAATTAACATACCGTTCACCGGGATGACAGCTAGCTTGACAATTCACGCTCTAGTAATCTCTCCCCGTACGCTGTTATATATACATGCAATACCGGGTAATATTAATATAACTGTTCACTAAGTATTACAGTACTGTCACTGTAGAGTTTATACTCGTAGTATACTAACTCTGTACGTTCTTTATTTCCCCCTGTTATTAAACAGTGGTTCTAGATAGTTCATTATTTTATGTATCCACACATGTGATAATGAATTTCTATCTTGTAGTATATTTCTATTTCTTCAATTATATACTCATAATTGTTCCCACTTTTTCTTTATATTATATCCATTGGTCATTTTTATTATAGCCACAATTATTTTATGAACTTTATATTATAACTCCATAATATACCATAGTACATGGTTTTTAATTCCTTTCTTTATTAAATTACAAAACCAACCTTATTAATTTGGTATTTGTATTTTATACCCAACAACTTGTATAGATTACCAAATAACCATATAACTTTATAATTTACTAATTACCACCTAACATTTTGGTAATTACAAAATGAATATTCTAATCTTTATAAATTACCAAATGACCTCAATAATTTTCGATCTTGACATATATTTTCCTTATACTTACATTTTAATCCCAAAACTTTATATAAGTTACATATTAACTTATAAACTATGGTTTTAATATTTAATTTCCTAAAAATACCGAAAAGACCCCTAAAATTTCGTAAATTATATCTTCACCCCTTACTCAATTTGGTTTTACAAATAAACTTTCATAAATTACATATTCACCCCAAAACTTTTATAAACTTAATATTTTATGTCATAAATCATTTTAACCCAAAGTTTTTGGTCAACACTTTGACCAAGACTTAATTTCATAATTAATACTTTAATATACCCATAAATTCATATGTACTCTTGGTTTTATCTCCAAACTTTCCAATAATTACAAAATAGCCCCAAAACTTTATAAAATGTTATTTTAACACTTAAACACTTATTTAAATTCACCAAAATTCACAATATTAATTCCTACCTTATATTATAATATAAATATACCAAACAAACCCTTTTGTTCTCGGCAATCACTATTAGTACACCAAATTTTTCAAAATTTATATTTTAGCCACATAACTTATTAAACTAGCCATTTAAATACTTGTAGCTATTTTTAATACTCCCAAAATTTATAATATAAGTTAATATACTTATATATTTCGAAAATCACCAAATGAAACATTTAACTCTCGACTTTAATAAACATTTACTATATAGTTTTAAAACTTGATTTAAACCTTATAATAAATACATATAAATGTATATAAGCCATATAACACTTCTAAAAATTATGCTAATGACTTAGAATGATTATAAACTAAAAATAGAACATTTAACTCTTATATATTTTGGCTTGACCATTTATGTATCCTAATTAATTTTTGTGACACACTTTTATACCTTAAGGTAATAATCTTACCTTATATGTTATAATTTATTTTCTTGACAATATAACCCAAAGTATTTCGGCCTTAATTCATTTAGAGGTTATACATAATTTTTATACCAAAGTTTGAAGCTTAAATCAAGCTTAAACTTAATAAACCTTAATTATAGAAACTTACTCCTTAAATCAAGACAATTCTTGTACTTGATTTCTCCTTGAATTCCAAGATCTCCAAATGCTATTTTGATGAAGAGAATTCGGCCTCCATGTACATATTTAGGAGATCCATTTGTTAGACTTCTATCAAGGATTTATAAATAAGATTTGGAGTAGTTTTACAAGAGTTTACCTTAGGTATTTAACAAGGTATTTTTGGTACACCTTGGGATGAATGTAGATCCAAGTTTCTTTCATGAAATGATGAAGAGAATATAGATTTAGAAGTCTAGAATTTTCGGAAATGATTTAGGTAATTACTTAGGATTTTTCAACATGAAAATATACCTTAACTTGACCTTGTTGTTCCTTGTGTTGTTGTTGAATCTAGGAACCTCCTTGGAACACTTATGCTTGGCGAATTCTTGTAGGTTTGCTAGGATGATTTTTGCTTCAAGACTTAGGAGATTTAACTAGGAATTTACATAGAAATGGTGTTAGAGCTTAAAACACCATTAATGGAGCTTTGAAGCTCTAAGGAATTAACTAGCAAATGAAGAAGAAAAGAGAGGAGTTAGAATCACTTACCAATCGGCAAAGGAGGGCAAAGAGAACGAATGACTCATGTAAGGTATTAGAAGAAAGGCAAAGGAAGGAATCAAATGGAAATAATTATTATATTCCAAGGCATTATTTTATGACTTATTTTTTATTATTTTGACTTCAAAATCTGACTACAAAGTCTCCTTTGGGAAGCTTGCTTTCGGCTGATGACAAGGAGGGATGGTGGCTTTGTTTGACAATTGAAAGAAGAAGACAAGACAAGAGTGCTAGGAATCTAGGTAAGGTATTCCTTTAGAATTTTCTATGTTGAAACCATGCTCACTTTGTCTTAATTCATTGCAGACTTTCGGTAATGATGTATATAGGTAGGTGACTGATTTAGTTTGATTTTAATACAGCACACTACCTTCTTTTCTTGCTTTGAATTCGGTAACCATAGGCTAGAGATGGCACTTGATTTTTGTTTATATTAAAGCATGAATTCATGCTTAGTTAGGTTTATGTTTTGTTGACTAATTATGGAGGCAATCAGCCTCTCATTTTCCCACACAAAATTGGCAGCCTTAAGGCTAGCACATGGGTTGTTTTGTTTACTTCCTTGCACATGGTATAAAGAAGATTCTAGTTACTTATTTAATCATATTACTTTTGTTAAACTAATTCCTTCTCATTCTCTTGCAGGTCTTACGGTAATGGAGCCTCATTTGACTGCATTATTTGACATTATATCATATGGTGTGTGTAGGGATGAGTCACCATGTCTACTAGACAATTTAAAAGCAAAAACCATGCTAAAATCACCCAAAATGGCGCCCAACATAGAGGGTAAATGGGGCTGATTTTTAATTTGATTTCTGTCACACTATATTGTATTAAGACCATATTATAACATGTAATAGGTTCCAGCATTTATTTGGTACATTTATACTAAGGTAAAAGATGAAAGTTCTAAGGTAAAAATGCTGATTTTAGGTACCTTTTTGATCCAAAAATAGGCCCTACTTGTGCTATGAGTTTAGCACTGGCATCAATTTATTTAGATGTTCAATTTATCCCCTTTTAAGATTATCAACTCGTGGATCCTCAAAAACTTCAAGGTAATTGCGTAAAACGCGTTTTTGTGACACCCGAAGGTGCGTTTTTGTGCTTTAAGGATATTATGGAAAATAAGTAGTCGCTATGAGTTCCAAGTGTTTATAAATATTTTTTATTGTCAATAATAACATATTAAGGTGTTACATTGAGTTATATGAGGTTATATCAACTCATAACTCAATTTTCGGGCTACCGGGACACTTCCGGATCAAAAAGGAGTGTTAAGAAATTCCCTCGAGCACTTTGTTTATTTTTGAAAAAGTATCTTTAGCATTCTCTTTATAATGGTGAGTATTGATGATAGGAACTCTAAGAATGATTTATATTGGAGTTTGTGCCACCTCGGCACCTCTCCGGGGCATTCCCGGGTGTTTATGGGCCCCCCATCGGGAACTTCCGAGCACTTTGTATTTAACTGAGAATTTATCCTGAGTACTTCATCATATATGTTTAGTAAAGTGTTGTTGTGCATTTTTAATGAAGTTTAATGCTTTATTTTATTTTATAAGGTATTTCTGGGACTTTCGGGCCTTGAGGGCCTTTAAGGGAACTCCCGGGCATTTTGTATTTTTACTCAGTTATAACTGAGGACTTGTGCTTTAAAAGTCATAAAATGATCCTTGGTTACCTTCATATGAGGTTTATAGCTTATATAACTTGTTTAGCTTAAGGTCGGGCTTTAACGCTCGTTTATGACCTTAAGGAGTTTATGTGCGTTTTTAACGTCTAACTGTTTATATACTTTTCTCAGGGTTTAATAATCCCCCAAATAATATTTCTTTACCATTATTTTATTATTTAAAGGTTAGGGGTATTTCAGTTTGTCTTTTCATCTACTTTGTCATGGTCTACTTTATTGATAATTTTTCTGAAATATGTATTATTTCTTCTTAAGAACAACATTAACTATCATCGACATCTTGTTCGAAATTGCCTATCAACCACTAATTTCATGTCTGTTGAATAAGAATCTATTTAAAATTCATTGAAATTGTCTATTATTTTCATAAATTTCACGTCCATTGAAGAAAAATATATTTGAAATTAACAAAATTTCCTATTATTATCAATATTAACTATCATTGACTTCTTATTCGATAGTAAAACAATCAAGCATGTTCTATTCTAATTAACAGACGAATTGGACAATGATCTAAATAGTTAGATGTATCAATATTAACTATCGTCGACGTTTTGTTCGAACTTGTCTATCAATTTCATTAATTTCTTGTCCGTTAAAGAAGAATCTATTTGACATTCATCGAAATTATCTATCATTTCCACCAATTTCACATCCATTGAAGAAGAATCTGTGTGAAATGATCAAAATTGCCTATCAATATCGACATTAAACTACGATCGACTTCCCATTCGATAGTTAAACAATCAAGCCTATTCTATTCTAATCAATAGACGAATTGGACACCGATCTAAATAGTTAGATGTATCGACATTAACTATCATCGACTTCTTGTTTGAAATTTTCTATCAATTCCACTAATTCCATGTCCGTTGAAGAAGAATCTATTAGAAATTCATTGAAATTGTTTATCATTTCCACCGAAATCTATTTGAAATTATCAAAATTGCCTATCAATATCGATATTAACCATCATTGACTTCTTAATCGATAGTAAAACAATCAAGCCTATTATATTCTAATTAACAGATGAATTGGACACCAATCTAAATAGTTAGATGTATCGACATTAACTATCATCGATGTCTAGTTTGAACTTGCCTATCCATTCCACTAATATCATGTCCATTAAAGAATAATCTATTTAAAATTCATCGAAATGGTCTATCATTTTACTCAATTTCACGTTCATTGAAGAAGAATCTATTTGAAATTATCATTGTTGCCTATCAGTACCGAAATTAACTATCATTGACTTCTTATTCGATAGTAAAACAATCAAGCATGTTCTATTCTAATTAGCAGACAAATTGGACTCCAATCTAAATAGTTAGATGTATCGACATTAACTATCATCGACATCTTATTTGAAATTTCCTATCAATTCCACTAATTTCATGTCCGTTGATGAATAATCTATTTGAAATTCATCGAAATTATCTATCATTTTCCTCAATTTCACATTCATTGAAGAAGAATCTATTTGAAATTATCAGTATTGCCTATCAGTATCGACATTAACTATCATTGACTTCTTATTCGATAGTAAAACAATCATGCCTGTTCTATTCTAATTAGCAGACGAATTGGACACCAATCTAAATAGTTAGATGTATCGACATTAACTATCATCGACGTCTTATTTGAAATTTTCTATCAATTCCACTAATTTCATGTTCATTGAAGAATAATCTATTTGAAATTCATCAAATTGTCTATCAATTCCCTTTATTTCATGTCCATAGAAGATAGTCTATTTGAAATTATCAATATTGCCTATCAAAATCGACATTAACTATCATTGACTTCTTATTTGATAGAAAAACAATCAAGTCTGTTCTATTCTAATTAGCAGACGAATAGGACACCGATCTAAATAGTTAGATGTATTGAAATTAACTATCATCGACGTCTTATTTGAAATTGCCTATTGATTCCACTAATTTGATGTCTGTTGAAGAATAATCTATTTGAAATTCATCAAAATTGTCTATCATTTCCCTTAATTTCACGTCCATTGAAGAAGAATTTGTGTGAAATTATCAAAATTGCCTATCAATATTGACATTAACTATCATTGACTTCTTATTTGATAGTAAAACAATCAAGCCTGTTCTATTCTAATTAGCAAAAAAATTAGACACCGATCTAAATAGTTAGATGTATCATTAACTAACATCGACGACTTATTTGAAATTGCCCATCTATTCCACTAATTTCATGTCCGTTGAAGAATAATCAATTTAAAATTCACCGAAATTGTCTGTCATTTCCCTCAATCTCACGTCCATTGAAGAAGAATCTATTTGAAATTATTAGTATTGTCTATCAGTATCGACATTAACTATCATTGACTTCTTATTCAATAGTAAAACAATCAAGCCTGTTATATTCTAATTAGCAGACAAATTGGACACCAATCTAAATAGTTAGATGTATCGGCATTAACTATCATCGACATCTTATTTGAAATTTCCTATCAACTCCACTAATTTCATGTCCATTGAAGAATAATCTATTTGAAATTCATCGAAATTGCATATCATTTTCCTCAATTTCATGTTCATTGAAGAAGAATAGACTTGACAATTTTAACCCAACCCGAAACCCAACCCGAACCCAACCCATACTTTTACGGGTTAGGGTCTAATTATTGACCCATCTATTTTTTGGGTTGGGTTAGGGTAATAAGCTAATTTTGTGGGTTAGGTTAGGGTAGAGATCTTAACCCATGACCCAACCCAAAACCCAATAATATATTTGTTAATAATAAAAAATAAAATTATTAATTCACATATATATATTATTTTCATATCAAACTAACCTTAGCCTTAAGCCCAAGTGCAGTTGGATTATCCCACCTTTAATAGTATCACATAATCTTAACTAAACAAACGGCCCAACTAGGTGTATATCAAACAAAGGGCCCAACCAAACCTTAACATAATGTTGAAAATCCAAATGCTCTCGTTTTGCAGACTCACATCCATTTTTCTTTTCTACGTCATTGTTCATGTCTATGTCGCTCTTCAACTCTGCCGAGGTTTGTTTTTCTTATTCTCACTGCCATAGTTGTTCTTGAGAACATAAGTATGTTTAGATTATCTAGAAGGGTGAACAAAAGTAGCTGATATGTATTTTTTATAAGTAGGATCTTGATTATAGACCTCTTAGTGAATTGTAAAGCCAACAATGCGGATAACGAGCTGCATAAAAGTTCCTCAACTGTTGGTAACGATTAAGTGATTGTGATTGTACTTTTCTCATGAATGAGCACTCAATTTAAACAAGTGTAATTATTTTAAAACTATCAGTTATAGTTTGAGGCTTTGAGCTCTCAGTTTATAAATTATTTCTAACTTTAGAAGATTTGTCCTTAGTATATTTCTCTAATGCATAATGAAAATTTTCATTTCCGTTCCCCTTTGTATTAAGGACACTAGAATCATGTGCATATCGAGATAGGATTCCTCCCCAACAGTGGTAGAGCTTTAGGCTCATATTGATAAATATAAAATTATGGAAAAAATACGTGTTATTCTATTCATGAGAAATTGGTGCAGTACTTTTACATTCTCTGCATAACATGGAATTCGTTTAAAGTTGGGCCGATCAGGCAAAATTACTTCTCTTCATTTTGTTTCATCCTAATTAGTGTGCCAGCTAGTATTGGATGTTTTTGGATTTATTTAGTAATTTATACTCCTAATCCATCTAAATTATTGTATGCTTAAAAATGGGTTGGGTGGGTTTGGTTAGGGTTGAAGGATTTTAAACGGGTTGGGTTAGAGTCATGATTTTCTGACCCATCCATTTTTGGGTTGGGTTGGGTTGATGATATTTTAAATGGGTTGGGTTAGGGTTGATATCAACTCGACCCAGCGACCCAAGTTGCCAGGTCTAAAGAAGAATATATTTGAAATTATCAGTATTGCCTATTAGTATCGACATTAACTATCATTGACTTCTTATTCGATAGTAAAACAATCAAGCCTGTTATATTCTAATTAGCAGACGAAAAGGACACCGATCTAAATAGTTAGATGTATCAACATTAACTATCATCGACGTCTTATTTAAAATTGCCTATCGATTCCACTAATTTGATGTCCGTTGAAGAATAATCTATTTGAAATTCACTAAAGTTTTCTATCATTTTTCTCAATGTCACGTCCATTGAAGAAGAATCTGTGTGAAATTATCAAAATTGCCTATCAATATTGACATTTACTATCATTGACTTCTTATTCGATAGTAAAACAATCAAGCCTGTTCTATTCTAATTAGCAGACGAATAGGGCACCGATCTAAATAGTTAGATGTATCGACAAAACTATCATCGACGTCTTGTTTGAAATTGCCTATCAATTCAAACGAATATCACATCCATTGAAAATGAATCTATCTAAAAAATTTCTAAATTGTCTCTCATTTCCACTAATTTCACGTTCATTGAAGAAGAATCTAGGATAATTATCTAAATTGTCTATAATTTCCATTAATTTCATGCCCATTGAAGAAGAAATTATTGGAAGTGATATACAATTTCGATGACTTTCAATTAGATTCTTCTTATACATTCATGAAATTAGTGGAAATAGACAATTTCAATGACATTCAAATAGATTCTTCTTGAACAGACGTGAAATTAGTGGAAATGATGGACAAATGATGATTTTTAAATAGATTTTTCTTCAACAGACATGGAATTAGTTGCAATGATGGGCAATTTTAACATTTTTCAAATAGATTCTTCTTTAACGGACATGAAATTAGTGGATATGATAGACAAGTTCAAACAAGACGTCGATGACAGTTAATGTCGATAAATCTAACTATTTAGATCAGTGTCCAATTCGTCTGTTAATTAGAAAAGAATAAGCTTGATTGTTTTACTATCGAATAAGAAGGCAATGATAGTTAATGTCGATATTCATTGACAATTTTGATAATTTCAAATAGATTCTTCTTCAATGGACGTGAAATTGGTGGAAATGATAGAAAATTTCAATGAATTTCAAATAGATTCTTCTTCAACGGAAATGAAATTAGTAGAATTGATAGGCAATTTCTAACAAGGCGTTGATGGTAGTTAATGTCGATACATCTAACTATATAGATCGGTGTCTAACTCGTCTATTAATTAGAATAGATCAGGCATGATTGTTTTACTATCGAATAAGAAGTCAATGATAGTTAATGTCGATATTGATAGGTAATTTTGATAATTTCACGCAGATTCTTCTTCAATGGACATGAAATAGGGGGAAATGGTAGATAATTTTGATGATTGTCAAATAAATTCTTTTTAATGGACATGAATTTAATGGAATTGATAGGAAATTTCAAACAAGACGTCAATGATAGTTAATGTCAATACATCTAACTATTTAGATCGGTGTCCAATTCGCCAGTTAATTAGAATAGAACATGCTTGATTGTTTTACTATCGAATAAGAAGTCAATGATAGTTAATATTGATATTGATAGGAAATTTTGATAATTTCAAATAGATTTTTCATCAATGGACGTGGAATTGATGGAAATGATAGAAAATTTCAATGAATTTCAAATAGATGCTTCTTCAAAAGACATGAAATTAGTGGTTGATAGGCAATTTTGAACAAGCCGTCGATTATAGTTAATGTTGTAGTTAAGAATAAATAGCTCATATATCATAAAAATTATTATAAAAGTATACCATGACAAAGTAGACAAAAATACGAACGTGTCGGCGCAAACGGATCGAAAAACGGAGCTATAACGAAGAAGATATGACGCTTTTAAGACCGGAACACGGCTCCGGCGCCGATATGGAATGGCTGGCGCCGGTTAAGAAGAATGCGCGCCGGCACGCGTCAGTCTTTACTGGCGCCGGCCCTTTTCTGTTGGCGCCAGCACCGGGTTCCGGTCTTAAAATGGTCATATCTTCTTCGTTGTAGCTTCGTTTTTCGATCCGTTTGCGCCGACGCGTTCATCTTTTCGTCTACTTTGTCATGGTATACTTTTCTGATAATTGTTATGACATATTTTATTACTTATTAAGTACTTTGAAGCAAGGGCAAGATCGTAAAGCTTTTTAAAATTCCGACTGTGCGAAGTGAAAATACAACTAAACGTACGAGTTCAGTTTATTCAAACTAGTCATTTTCTTTTTCTATATGTCATATATATCTATTGTCATTTCAATTTTTTTATTTTTTATTATTTTTTTCAACTTTTTAAAATTACAGCTAACAACTACATTCTTGAGTTTCTTTACAAAAATGGGATATTGGTTTCTCCGATCCCAACATGGGTCAATGTACGGTCCCTTAAAGTTTTCGAATAATTATAGTCTATAGTTATATTGCCGAAAAAAGTATAATGAGGAAAGATGTTGAAACGACAATGACGATTTTAGCCAAGTAATATTCTCTAGGGAAATTTCATGAAATGTCTATTTTTGGCTAATTCATGAATATGTTGTAGAAATATGTGACTACTTCTTCAACCTAGGCAGTGTACCTAATCGTTTTGCGGAATAGTGGAAAGGTGGGTTGTCGTACTCTTGGGGACCTCGCTGTGGATAACTGATAGTGTAGTAAATTGACTGAGATTTCTATAAACAGATTTTATCTTTTTGAGGGAAATGATTATCAGCTAAATAATAAGACAATAATAAAAACAATTAATTAAAACAGAAAGGAAATAGAAATTGTATATCTTTTTGTGTCTAAAGAAGCATCCCGGGTTACTCTGCTTACCTGTTTCATTTAATCATATTAATATTACTTTCCCACTTTAGCAATAAACTCAAGAATCTTAATTAGTTTATTGACCGTTCCCTGCCTAATAAACCCTGATTAATTTAAACAACAAGCGCAATCCCTTGTTCAAGTCATTAATAAATTAATCGCATTATTAATAATCCCTATTGGAGATAGATTAACCTATACGGCGAGAAACTCTCGCTTCTAGTCGTTAACCCATTTGACTTCCTGTGTCTAGAACCTTGTCTCAGCACTGCATGTTAACAAAGAACTACAAATATCACTTTAATAATTGTACAAGAGAATTAAAGCGCATTAAGGAGAGGAATCAAAATACTGCTTAGATAAATTATACTGGAAAGCTTATATAACACAATTATATAAAATAAGCTCGCTTCTAAACCCGGGAAGCTAGATTTATTAATTACACATAATTATAAAAACAACATAATAAATAAGATAGACAGACAGAACGAAGAAGAACGACGGTACGTGGATACAGATCAGGATATGGACTGGTTTTGTGCAGATCGTCTTCTTCGTTGGCTGTCTGGAAAATAACAGCGTAAGTTTAATGAACTTTGGATGGAAGATTGTGGTGAACTGTGGTCTGTCGTGGTTTGAACGGTGGTGTTTGGATTTTGAGGAAGGGAGTAATTATTTTCGAGCAGAAAGCTCGTAGAATTTATAGAAGAAGGAGAAGGAGAGGAAGGAAGGAGAAGGTTGGAGCACGCGTGACCAAGTGGCCAAGTTGAGGAGTAGATGGATTGGGTTTGCAGAAGATTGGGGTTGCAGACGCGTGAAGACTGTCGGTAGGCGCCGGAAGAAGAAGCGCCGCGAAAAACGGAGAATAAAACTGTTTCGCGTTGATTTTAGCCGCGTCTGCCTGCGCGTCCGCCTGGTATCAGGCGGACGTCTCTGTTCCGTCCTCCTCGCGGTCGTCTGTGTGCTGTCCGCCCGATAAGAGGCGGACTCCTCTGTGATGTCCGCGCGATAACAGGCGGACGTCTCTGTTCCGTCCTCCTCGCGGTCGTCTGTGTGCTGTCCGCGCCATATCATGCGGACGTCTCTGTCTTGTCCGCGAGGCGGACGCCTGTGTGTTGTCCGCGCCTTAACCAGGCGGACGTGTATGTTGTGGGCGGCTGTTTTTATATATATAGAGTCTAATCTTCAATTGGCTCCAGATTCTTCGTTATAAGTCCGTTTGACTCGCCGTTTGTTGCGTTGGAAAGCTCATGAGATTATCTATCCATTAACATGGCTTTTTCCTACATTTAACACATAAAATATATCAGTCCATATCAAGACATAAATCTTAGGAAAAACATACGATAAGTGAGAAATATTATCCTGAAAGTGCACAAGTATAAGGTAAATTAAACCCTTAAATGTCTATGTATTTCTCACTTATCAAACTCCCCCACACTTATCTTTTGCTTGTCCTCAAGCAAATCTTTCTGACATAATGTTTAAACAAGTTAAACAGACAATAATCAAGTAAGGAGAGCACAGAAGAGGTAATTGCCAATCTTTTCAGTTTTTAAAGGGTACTAATAACAATAATTTTTTTTAGATATATTTCTCTATTTCTGAGAATAACTCTGTAGTCCTTTAAAAGAAAGAGAAGCAGTACCATGAGAATTCTGCTTTTAACCCTGAGCCAATCCTCCATTTTCTTTCACATTTCCTTGAACGACAAGGGGCATGAAGTAAAATCATATTCCATTATACCTTTCAATGCCACATACTCATGATCCATAATGACGATTTTTTCATTTTTCATTTTAGTACCAAATGCACAGATACCTCAATTTTGAAGTTCATTTTTCTTTCACCTCAGACTTTTCTCTCCACCCTTGTAGCGGTTTTGGGTCTACTATCCCAGATACCGAGTACCTTAGGTAGCCGGGTGATGAAGCACCCCTGAGAACTTAATAGCCGAGTGGACGAGGACTGTTTTAGGATCAGAATATGCCTGTCTGGATCAGAGGAGTACCTTGCCTTGTTCTTTTTCCACCATTTCTTTCCAAATCAAATCCAGGCTCAAAGTCAAAACAAAATTCAAACAGTAATTTCCTCAGAATTTTTTGAGTAAGGAGCAGAGTAATAATATTTTTTTGTGTACCCTTTAAACCTGTTAATACCAGCATTACTCCCTCTATGGCTCATTCTTTGATTATTAATCACTTAACAAATTTAAACACAGTGTCGAAAAAAGAAAACTTAAGAGCAAGCTTTTGATTATTATCTCTCCCCCACACTTGAACCAAAGCAATGCCCTCATTGCATAGAAAGAATTAAAATAACAGGGCATGCAAATTATCTGGGTAATGATCAAAAAGCATGGTAATAAGAGATATTTAAACTTAAAGAGCAAAGTATGGATAGTGTACTCCCTAGAGTTATGTAGAATATGTAGAGTAGCTCCCCCACACTTGAGTTCAGCTGTCGGAAATGTGTAAGATGTTCCTGTAATAATTATTCTAAACAGCCAGAAGAACTCAAGTTAATTCTCCTCGTTCTCTCTTCTTTCTTTTTATTTCACTCTGTTTTTTTTTATAAAATAAAAGACAAAATATAAACATAATACAGATTAAAAGATAGATAGTAGGGTGCCTCCTACCAAGCTGCCCATTTTTAAGGTCTTTGGCTAGACCGTAC
>CM041780.1:204019088-204300943 GCA_023374045.1 Limonium bicolor | reverse complement strand
ACCCATCCTTGGTTTAGAGCAACTGTGAGAAGAGCCCGTATTGTGGTGAGTTTGACTACGGGTGAAAAGGTTTCATTGTAATCCAACCCATGTCATTGAGTGTAAATCCCTTGGCAACCAACCGTGCCTTGTAACGTTCTAACGTACCATCAGATTTGAGTTTGACTTTGTACACCCATTTGCTCCCTATCACCCTTTTGCCTTTAGGTAAGTCAACAACATCCCATGTACTGTTCCTTTCAAGAGCTTGTAGTTCTTCATGCATGGCTTGTCTCCAATGAGCATGAATGGCAGCCTCTTTGTAAGTATTTGGTTCCTTCATATCCACGATCGTGTTGATGACATTAAAACTCGTGGATAGGAGGGCTATCGACTTGGTAGGCTTGATATCGGTTAGGCTTTCAAAGTTGGGTATGGCATTGGTGCTGGTCCATTTGTTATTGTAAACTCTTTCGTCTAGAACCTCTTAGAAGATGTTGCAAACATAATCGTTAAGATAGTGAGGTCTATGACTTTCTCGTGTTGACCGTCGAACCTCGGGATGTATTATACTGGCGCTATCTAGACTAGTGCTCTTGTGTGAAGGCTCTTGATCTTTCTGTGTGTCTTTGATTTGTTTCTTCATCAAAATATGCAATATTCTGATCATTACTCGCATGGTGTGTGTGCATGATCCATGTAACGTTCAATTCCATCCTTGAAAGGGAATATGCTAGTATGGAATTTAACGTCTAGACTCACTTCAATATGACAATTCTTTATGCTCATTACCTTGTGGCCCTTTTTCCTTGGATCAGCTCCAAGATAAATACATGCTTCTCCCTTTGGATTGAACTTGCCACCTTTGTTATTAACAATACTCTTGTAACAGAGACACTCAAATGGCTTAATACCACCATACAAAGGTTTTTGATTGTATAAAGCTTCGTATGGTGTCTTTCCATTTAAAGCCTTAGTCGGGAGCCTGTTAATCAATATGTTGCATGAAGAATACATTCTCCCCAATATGTGAGTGGAAGACCTGATCGAAAATAAATAGCTCTCGCGGTTTCAAGAAGATATCGATGCTTTCTTTCCACCACCGCATTCTGTTGTGGTGTGTATGCACAGGTAGTCTGATGTATTATTCCTTGTTGAGAGAAAAACAACTTGCCTTCATTAGAACTGCCTAATTCCTTTGCATTGTCTGTTCTAACAGTTTTAACCTTGACTTCAAATTGTCGCTCCACCATTCTTATGTAATTAACGACTGCCTCCCAAGCATTGCCTTTTTCTTTTATAAGATGAACCCAGGTTGTTCATGTGAAATCATCAACGAAACAAACAAAATATCTGTAACCATTATATGTGTTAGTGTTGAAAGGACCCCACACATCTATATGTAACATCTCAAAAGACCTCTTGCTTCTACTCACTGAATTTTCAAAAGGTAATCGCTATGCTCTAGCTTTATAACATATGTCGCAGGCATAATGTATAGAAAAGTCTCCTTCTTTTATTAAGCCCAATCGGACAAGTTTGCTCAATGGTACATGACCTAGAGCAATATACAATTTCTTAGCGTGAGGGCTGATGTCTTCTTCGGAGCCCAAACCGCAACAATTGAAACCAATTCCGTTCTGGGCCTCGTTTCCCACTTTCGATCCAAAAGGCCCAAGCTACGTTCCGCTTCGACTTCGTCCAAGGTGTAAAGCCCATGTTGACCGCGGCCTATTCTCTCAATCGTCCCTGTCACCGGGTTCTGGACAAAACAATTACGAGCGCCAAAGCTCAGTGAACACGAGAATTGCTCTGTCATCCTTCTAACAGAGATTAAATTGAACATGAAATTCGGGATATACAATACTCCTGTTAACCGGATTTCGTTCCCTATCTTAACATCTCCGATTTTTCACCAACTACGGACTTCCGTCTGGAAGAATGACGCTTCTCTCAACTTTCAAACTTTGCCAATTTTCGAAAAGATTTTTCGCTCCAGACATGTGGTCTGTTGCCCCGGAGTCGATGATCCATTGTCCCTTAAACAAATTTTGCGAATCGTTGTTTAATAAACACTGTGTGTAGTTGAGTTTAGGTAGATGATTACCTGAAAAATTGCAGTGGCTAATAGCTTCTGATTTTGCTGGTGTTATGTTGCTACGAATTAGTTCCGCGATCTGTTGCATTTGTTTTGGTGTTAATCCATCATCTGGACTACCCTTTTCGCTTGACTCGCCTTGAACCCTAGCGGTGTTAGCATACCGTTTCTTTTCCGTGCCGCCATTACCGCTTCTTTCCCATGTAATTGATAGCACTCTGCTGATAAGTGCCCAGTTTTTCTGCAATGGGTACACTTTTGCCTCTGGTTGCATTCATCAAAGTTGTGGCCGGCTTTCTTGCAGAATGAACAAATCGATTTTTTCTTCTCTGTATCGGTGTTCTTTCTAAAATTTCGGGAATTATCCCCTGCGCTTGTTCCATAGCTGTAGAAAGACATCGCATTCTCTGTGACATTATTATCTCCTCTTTGCTCCTCTTCTTGGATTATCAAAGAAAAAACTCTTTCCAGACTAGGTATTTCTTCCATTGCTAGGATTTGCCCACGAATCGAAAGATACTTCCGATTCAAACCCAGATGGAAGTGAATCAATTTGTCTTGCTCCATCGCTTTCTTGACTCGTTTATCCAGACCACATGTGCAACCTCCGCAAGAGCACCTTTGGGTAGGATTCACAAAATCTAATTCTCCCCAGATTCGCTTTAATTTATTGAAATACACCACCACTGTGTCTTCTCCTTGCTTCATCTCTGCTAACTCACGCTTCAAATTGTGAATGACAGCGAGGTTTGTGTGTTCGTACCTTTCGCAGATGGAATCCCAGATGATTTTGGGATCTTGACAATAGCGCACTCCTTCCAGCACAGACGCATCCAAAGAGTTCTTCAACCAAGAAGCAACGAGAGAACACGACCTCTCCAGGCAGCAAATCAAATTGTGTTTCTCCTTCCTCTGGTTTCTTCACAGCACCGGGAACAAACCCGTATTTGTTCTTCGATTTAAGAGCATAAATAATATCGCACTTCCACCCTAAGAATCCGACTCCGTTAAACTTCGGCACCAGTGAAACTCCCGGTTGTTCCACCGCGTGCACATACAATGGGTCGTTGACATCGATGACCGAATTGTTGCTGTTGTTCGCCGACAAAAGTATCTCCGTCTGTTTCTGCTTCCCGTCTTCCGCCATTCTTGCCAGAGAAAGAAGCTAATAAACCCACGCTCTTGATACCATATTAGGAGTTAATGACTATGTTTATTGAGAGTAAACTGATATAGTTACGTAATACGTGTATGAATCTTATTAACGAGTAACACATGTACACCCCTATTGACAGATGTGATATATATAGACATAACAGTTAGAGATAAAAGTGCAAAGATAAATATATGCACATTATCATCTAATAAAATCTAACTAATGTTATATGGGCTAAATATTAGTGGCCCAATATCCTAATAGTGGCCCAATAAGAAATCGTGATACTTACAACCTACAAGTGACTGGGCTATTATCTACCATAAATTTCAAATATATTATTACAATACAAGATTAATCTACCTAGCAACCAATTTGTGCTCCGGTCTCTCACTACAACAATTTTTTTCAAAGTTGAGAAGCTACAACTGAAATCACAACCTATTTATAATTATCACTAGTGAACATCGAGCAAGATGAAAACAATTTAACAGTGAGGCTGCTGTAATACGGTAGATGCATGTCTTGTATTGTTTTTAGGGTAAGCAGTATTTATAGTTGTTACAGATATGGACTGTTTTGAGACACTTTGGACCTATTTTATATATTGACTAAAACCCCACTACGTACTTTGGGCTTCTATCCTCCCATGATCCCAATATATCATTGAGTAAAGACATTTGAGATCGATTGAAAATGCATAAATCATCGTCGGTCTAGGGATTTTATTAGTGCGTCAATTAGTAAGTTGCTCCTTTGTGGACACAAATTTAACCTGCAAGCTTCCTCCTCAAATGTGCTCCCGAACGGAAAAAAAATTCGACTGCAATGTGCTTGGCCCCTGATGTGAAACACTAGATTGGATCGAATTCACACAGTTTCTGTTGTCGCTATTGCTAGGGATTATAGTACTAAAGCCTTCGTCGCTGAATGAACGAGAGACGGTTCGCTGTTTTCTCGAACTCCAGGATAGGTGTGGAACTAGTGATGATAATATCATCCACGTATACAAGAACATATACTAGGCCAGGGCTATTTTTGTAGATGAAAATAGATGGGTCATATTCAGAAAAATAGAAAACAATGTGTATAAGATATGGACTTAGACGAGAGAAGTATGCTATGAGGCTTTGTTTAAGGCCATATAGGGCATTCTTGAGCTTGCACACATAGGTACGATGTTGTTTGTTCACTAAGCTTGTTGGTTGTTTTATGAAAACAGCTTCCTCCATATCCCCATGTAAAAAGATGTTATCCACATCCAGTTGTTGAATTGGCCATCCTAGGGCAGTAGCAATGGCCAGAAAAAGACTTATAGTACTAACTTTCACAACCGAACTGAATGTTTCTCAATAATCAATCCCATATTCTTGAACAAAGGCTTGGGCCACCAAGCGAGCTTTCCATCTTTCTGTGTCTCTATTGGCCATTCTTTTTGTTTTTAAGATCTACTTTCTTCCAAGAAGATTCATGTGGGGAGAATACGGTGCAAGTTCCCATGTTTGTTTTTTCCTAAGGGTATCATACTCTTGATGTATGGTTGTGGTCCATTCAGAATATTTTATTGCTTGATTATATGATGGTTGATCTGGGATAAAACCAGAGGTGGTGGAGTTATGATGGAGCCAATTAATGGTGCCATCAGTGCACACTTTTGGGGTGTTTGTTGTTTGTCCGGGCATGTGTTATCATAGGGTGTTTGGGTGGAGGGGGTGGAGGAGATGGGGGGATCGTGAAGAACTTGAGGCAGGGAAGGATGTGGATAAGGGAGGGGAAATGTTGGTGGAGTTCGAGAGTTGAGGATGGATTTTAGGAGAGGGGGAAGAAAGGGGATCAATAGATGGTTGTGAAGAGGGGAATTGAACGAGAGGAATTAAAATGTTTGAAACAATCACTGGTACAAAAAAAGACCTATTTTGGCGCCGCTATGTGACAACCGCTGAAATAGAGTGTTTTTAAAGCTGTTACTAACTTATTTCGGCAAAAACCAAAACTGTGAGGTTAAGACATCATTGTCGTTGAGGTTCAAACCATTATAATAGCAGCAATAGTGGGGTGTGATTTATAATGAGAAATAAGACATCATAAATTGACTTTTTTTTAATCTCTATTTCTTGCTATGTGTCTTAATCTCATTGTATAGCTCACCCATTTGCATTTCTTCTTGATTTCATTATATGTTAAATTATATAGAATTACAATTGAATCAATGTAAAGATAATAATTCTCTTCTATGTTCTGTTGTATATGATTGGTCGACTAATATAAAATTTACCTATTTGAAGTTTTGTTATATGATGGATAGATCTTGGATGTATCTGCCAAATAGGTCATGTGACCAGTTTACGAAAGGAACCAAGGAATTTTTGAACTTTGCTTTTCAAAATAAGGCTGTTAGAGGGAAATTTATGTCCTGGTCTCAACTGTTTGAATATGTATTATCGTACAAAACAAGAGGTTCTCGATCATATTCAGTGGGTATAAAAGGATACACAAAATAGAAACATCACGGGGATGAGTCCGTTGAATCATCTAGCACTATAGTACCTGATGCAGAAGAAGATGAGGGGAGGTTCATCCATGATATACTTGCATTATTACACGATATATTTCCCTTAGCTCACCAGGAAGAGTTTGATTTCCATATGACTGTGATTCAACAACAAACAAATCAAGCTAGTTTGAGTAATCAACCAACTATTTGGGATGACAAAGGAAAATTCTATGACTTGTTGAGGGATGGTGAAAAAAAAGAAGCTATATCTAAATTGCAAATATAACAAGTTATCTATTTTAGTGCATTTATATCATATAAAATGCCTAAATGGTTAGAGCAACAACTCTTTCTCAATGTTGTTAGAATTTTTGAAAGATTTACCACCAGAGTGAAATGAGCTTCCAGAAGCAGCCCACATGGTCAAAAAGGTAATCTCAGACTTGGGCTTAGGATATGGAAAGAGTCATGCATGTCCTAATAATTACATGATATTTTGGGGTGACAAGGAGAAAGAAGAAACTTACTTTTGTGGAGCTTCAAAATGGAAAGTTACCCTAAATAATTCTGAGGAAGGGTGACTACTAAAAAGAAAAAACCAGCAAAAGTCTTACGTTGGTTTCCATTGAACCCAGACTTCAAAGACTTTATATGTGCTCAAAAGTTGCTGGTCTTATAAGGTGACACCATACTGATCGAAACAAAGATGAAAAACTAAGACATCCAGTAGATGCTAGACCATAGAAAGACCTTGATAGAAGATATAAACTCTTTGTGGATAAACCTCGAAATGATCTATTAGCCATGGCAAGTGATAGGTTCAACCCATTTAAAATAATGAATGCCACTTATAGTGTGTGGCCCTAATTTCTTATACCTTATATCTTGCCTCCGTGGATGGTTATGAAACAACCTAACATCATTCTTTCACTGAATGAATTGGGGTTACCAGTTGGCGGAGAAGGTTGTACATTTACTCGATTCCTGGGTACTCTTGCAAGAATGCCTCAACATTTGCCAATCAATTATTCAGACTAGAGAAAAGTTCCCCAAAGGCTGAAGCATGACATATAGAGCATTGTGAAGGTTATAATTTATGAAATATGTTTGCTTCAACTGTCAAAGTATCATATGTATTATGCTTTAATATTCATATATATACAACTATTGTAGGAGAAGTTCACATTTTATCCAGTTGAACATGAATTTCTAAAAGTGTTGGGTTATTTTTGATGTGGTAAAAAAAATGAAAGGATGGAAATCGATTTGAAACAGTGCTACTACGATTCAAGCAAGACTGCTGATCAAATTCTTAGGAATGTGGTAGAAGATAGAGTTGACAAAGATCAAATGAAAGATCTTGTGAATCTTTGGTTGAATCCATAATATCAGGTATCTATGATGATTTGTTGCTTTATGTTGTTTTATGTTTCTTGATGCATTAGTTTTAAATTGTAATCAACTTTGTCGACTTTCAGATGTTATGCAAGCAAAGAAAAACAATAGTAATAAATTAGATAAGCCTCACTGCACAGGAACTAAATCCTTCGCTAGACTTAAGCATGAAGAGATGAAAATTTTACTTGTTTCCTTTGGTATTGTATCCTTGACTTGATTGTTTAGTAGCTTTTCATTTTCATAACTCTACAATGTTATGGGCTGCACAATGTGCTAGCAACAAAAGTGTCTTCCTTGCTTCTTAGCTCTATATTTTTATAACTTCAACATGACACTTATGAAAAACTAGGGTTTGTATATGAGTTTAAGTATGAATCTTAAAGCTCATTACCCTTATATGTGTGTGTGTGGATAGAAGGTTGACAAGTGATCAAGTTCCTTGCTAATTTTCAATCCAAGGAAACAAGAAAGAAGTTTGGAAGGAAAAGAGGTAAATAACCTAACTTATGTGGTTTGATGTATCTTAGGAAATTGAGCTTTAAAGTGCTTAATAAACTACCTAAGGAGCCAATGGTAAATGAGCTAGAAAACTATTCTCAAGGAGATTATTAAAGGGCATATGTGATGTTGTGTGGTATGCAGGTTAAAGGCAATTAGTATGTGGAAATTCAGTGTTTATGGTTTATGCAATTTAAGGGCCTAAGAGCCAGGTTATTTATGAAATTGTATTTGTTGGGTTATGGGATTGTAAGACCGCACGGTCATCAGTAGACTTGGGAATTGTAGATACTCGGTATAGCATTGAATGGTTATTGTATTGTATATTGTGGAATGGAAGTTTGTATTTGGTTTGGAAACTGATTAAGTAATGGAAGTATCGTTTGCATAGTGTACTCGGTATAATACCCATCAGACCGATATTGTAATTGTTGTTGTATTTGAGTTTGGATTGGTCTTGTTAGTCACGTGGGTGACTAGCGGCATTGTTTCACCCCCGGTTGTATTAGAATTTCCGCTGCTTGTGTGTATTGATAATGGAGACGGGTTAGGAGTTAATTGTGTGATTACCGGTAGGGGTGTTACAAAAAGTGGTATCAGAGCGAAGTATCGCTCTGATGGTCTAAATACTGAGTTAGGAATTAGAGACTTAGGGCTAAGGGTTGAGAGTTAGCGTGTAAGGTACGCTAGATAGGAACTTCCAGTGTGATCTGGATACCTACATAACCAATCCCGCCCTCCGCAACCCCCGTTATGAGTTGGGAAAGGAACTCCAGAGAGATGGAAAGACCTATCATAGTCGGGTTAACCCGATTTGGCAGTTGTAAATAAACTTTGTAAGGAGAAGGGACCAGTCATACGGTAGATTCCGAGAACAGGAATCCCGAAGACGGTTCTCGTTTGAACGTTAACTACCGCATTTGTTAGCAGAAGATTGAGAGATCCTAATTAAAGGATAACAAAATTTGCGGTACCATGGGGCAACATGCTTCGCAGTCGCGAGAACCATGCATACCCGACAAGAAGGGGAACACAACTACGCAATGAAGCAGAAAGTGGAGTAACAAAACCCGAGACAAGAGAGTCTACGGATTGCAAACGCATGATAATACCACTAACGGTATACAAACCGACTAAGGTTTTAGTCAAGGATAGATAACTTCAAACCTACAACGCCAAGAGGCAGTAATACCCGAATAGCAGAGTCTGGCAAGGTACATGGAGTACCACAAGGATCAGGGAAGCACCCGAATTAATAACAACCTTTTCAAGAACACTGAGAAGCTACTCAGGAGTTCGATCACTAAGATCAAAAATGGATGGAAGATCCAATAAAACCACCAAGTATGATGAAAACAATACCGTAGCGGTAGAATGAGTACTCTACTCATAAGGAGACTACAACTTACAACAGCATGGGGCGACATGCTTAGCAGTCGCGAAGCCTGGCTAGTCAACCAGCAGCCGGAAAAGAAGCACTAACCGTGCAATAAAACGGAAAAAGGAGCAGTAACGAAACCCGAGACACAAGTCTGCGGGACAGTAGTAGCTACATAATACCACCAATGGTATACCAATCGGCTAAGGACATAGTTGTGAGTGATCAACTCTAAAATTACAATGCCAAGAGGTTATAATACATGGCCGACATAGCTCAGACAGCTACGAGAACACTCACGGGATATAAACCGACACAAATGCGGAAATAGTGCCTCAACATGCTAAGGCTCGGTAACCACAATAAACGTGTGGAAACGAGCAACGAGGAAGAAGGAGAACTAAGCAAATAGGGATCTCCAAGGATTGGAGAAGTACCCTGATCAATGACAGCCATGTCAAAGTCTCTGAGAAGTTGCTCAGAAGATCGGTTAACCCAAGTAAGGGATCAAGGGAGAGCGGATAAAGCTACCGAATACGCAAGGAAACAATACCGTGATCGGTATAGGTTGACCTAAAAACCACCAGTACCACGCACTTGCCACAACAAGTGCAGTAATAACAGGAGTATTCGGAAAGACTTATAACAAACCACCAGTACTTAGTAAAGTACCGCGATCGCAATGCAGCGACTACGGGATCACAATTCCAAGGACTTGAAGAAAGAAACCTTGGAAGGGCCTAATGGTCCAATCATTGTAGTAAGAAATATACCAGTCAGCGAGAAGCTAGACTTGGTCAGAATCAACCGACAGATTCACAATAAGCTATCATAGGACGATATAAGAGGAGTTGATAACTGAATACTTCACCTAGGCGTGTGACGAACACTATAAGTGTACAACGCGAGATGTGGGACGACCGCACTCTGATAAGAGCTTGCGGGCCTGACAGACCTACTTGTAGGATGGTCGAGTAAGTAGTAATGTATCAGTATGGTACCCCACATATGTATACAACACGAGAAGTAGTTGACTCCGTTCGTAAGTAAGTCCAAGCCAGGACAGTTGGACGCCACCGAAGAAGATCAAGGAGGAAATACGCAGTTGAACTAACGAGTATAAGGTGACCCAGACAATTCATCTGAGGATCATGAACAAGAACTATAAGATGTAAGGAGCAAAGATTATTTAATCTAGACATTGGATATGTCTCAAAAATTTCAAGCGAATGCATGGAAGCTGGAATGAATACCCAGCCACAAACAAGGAAGATGCCTACACTGACACGTTGATGTTCGATGAACGGGATAAAAATCCCAGAACAATCACCATGACTACCGGGAATATTAATCTTCACCAGGAGGATGTTTGAACCGGTCTAGAACACAAGGAGGAAGTATCAACAGTCTACCCAAGAATGGAGACGCTATGACCCTGAACGGATAGTTCAAATACCATACCATAGGCGGTGTAGTTAATACAACATATCATGAACACTAGCCAGACGTAATGGCGTAACCTAACAACTCCCAGGAGTAGTCCTTGAAGGGTGTATAAGTCAACAGTGGTTGAACGGAATATTGTGATGAGAACACAAGTGTTAGAGCGAATACATTCAGTTAGGACACCGAAGGGATTCCACATAACGGGAAATACCCTAAATCACTAAGAAGTATCGATTAATACCATACTGCCTAAAGGGCCTCCTATGAACGGAGCGTGATGCCACAACTTGCCATGAAGCCCAGTAATACCTCCAACCTATGGTGGTATACAAGGAGTGGAAACATGTATAAGCAGCCCGCAAGGAGCATAGCTTGCAACAATAAGGCGTAAAAGCCGTGAACCAACTACGTCATGTAGATTTAAGTGGTTGCAAATCCACGTTAAACGATAAGAAGAACTGCCGAGAATGGCAAGTAGAGAAATGTTATTTCCTACAATGAGCAGGGCGACAATCAAATCGCTCAATTTGAACCAATATAATGAGTGACTTAGAGTAATGGCTACCTCAGTGTCACTGCCACTAGAACATCAGTCTAGTATACAGTTGACGAAGCTTGTAATTGCCCTTCATGCCTTCTATAGCAATGGTAGCACAGAGGCATAGGAAATTGTGATGATGACTGGTCTAGTCCACACTTAGACACTACGAGACACCTGAGGGAAGGTACCTCTCGTTAACGGAAGACCACCAATGTGGTGATGATGTGAACCCTTAGAAAAGGCTTCCACCTACTATAACAAAAGCTTGAGCATGTAGTTATTACCAAGAAACACTGAATAAGGAAATGAGATTTTCAAACCACTATGACTAGAAGGAGGCTTTGAGAGCAACTATGAAAACCGAAAAAGTCGATTTAGAAGTAAACACAGAATGTGTATAATGTGGACTGTGGAAGCACATCGCTTAAAGAGCATAGAGACTTGAAGGAGTAAGTATACTCCATAGGCAACCAAGCATATGGTGAACCATTGTATGAATGGTGGAAGTACATGAGTAGAGACTAACATAATGAACCTTGTCATGAGACTTATGAGTGGAAACAAACCTCTCAACAAGAATTTTCACTTATCAGTGATAGGATACTTTTCAATTGGAGAACGGGACCAGAAAACCCTTGAAGTTTCTGGGATGTCCTGGTGAAGTACATACAAAAGTAAAACTGTACAACTAGAGCCTATAACCGGTGCTCAACACTGGGGAGACAGCAATTGTCAAAAACAATCAATGCGAATGCACATTGGACACCACGAATGACCAACGCTCAAGAGAGCTTGTAACCCGGTAAATTACTTCATCCATGGTCAACCAAGATACTTGGTAAATTGTATCATAAATGATGAAGGAATGTGAGGTAAGCTAACCTACACATGAAACCTAATTGGAAAAAGAACATCTTCACATTAAAATAATGACGTTGCGGTATGCTACAACAACCGTCATACAAGCGAATCTATGAAACTTCCAGTGTGTTTACACCACGAAGGAATGGTATACAAAATATAACAGTGAAGTGTACAGTTGAGGAATGGTGCCAACGAAAACGACAATGAGTAAAGGCAAGCTATCATAGTAGCAGAGGCCGTGAAAACAAAGTTGTATAACAAATAAGGACATGATGCACGACAAGAGACCACTATGAGAATGTAGTTAGACCATAATATGGGAAACAAACCATGAGCTGGACTCAGCGGGGTCGAGACACAGGAATTGGTAAATAGACAAGGCATGGAAGCCTACAGTCTTAACCATATAGCAAGGAACACGTAAGGAAGCAATGTTCATTCCTATTGCAATCGCATAAGAGATTTACCGTCAAGGGTTTACGCCTCTGCACTCTGTAGGACTGAGTGTTTTGGTATTGCACGTGTGCAGTAATGATCTAGTGAGATAGCTAGGAATATGGGAAATGTAAATCGTGGTTAATTCGTACTTTCACTGACAAACATGGCATAAGCTAGTTAAGCAAAGGCTTAGAAACAAACCGTGCGGCCTAAGGCCAAAGAAGCACGAAGAGTGTGAAACACACCAACAATCACAAGATGTGAATTCCATTGGAATAGAAAGTGAAAGGAGACCTAAGAAAGTCACTAGGACCGACGCATAGAAAATGCAAGGTCATACAAGTACAGAACACTTGTACTGAACCAGAGGAACTGTTATAATTCAGAAGATACTAACAACAGAGGAAGCACTACACATGAGTAGTAGCTCAACCTCAACCGACAAGAAGTCGGAGGAATTAAATGAGTAATCACTGAAGTATACAACAGTATGTATGATAGATTCCCAGAAAACTGGATAGAAAATCTATAACAAAATAAGCTCGCGCACGGTGAGAGATACGCGCCGGTTGAGAAACCGTATATCTTAAGATAAAAGAGATAAGAAGTAATGTGTAACACAATTGGAATAACAAAAAAAAGGGCGAATTAAGCTCCAAAAGCTATCAGGGTCACGCAGCAGAAGCTAGTGGGCCCTAGCTCATAGGTTAAATATACCTAGTAAGTATGGTGAGAATGGCTAATCATAAATGCCTTGAAGCCTAGTAGGCTAGAACCGAACCAGTTACGAGTTAAATAACCTCAAAGAGAATTCTTGGTGCAGGGACTAAACCGTTAGTATGGTTAAGACCCTTTGACCAGAATACATTGAATAAAAGACCGTAAGGAAGCTAAAACGCTTCAGGATGCCCGAACTAAGTGAACCAATGTTCAGTGATAACATATGATAGATTACGTGGGCGTAATCCCTTTTAAGGGGGGTAGATCGAAACCCGCTTAATGTAAGTTTCATGAATTAAACACATAAACTATAATGTGCATAACACAAATGAGAATTGATTTGATGATTGGTACTTATGTTAAATAAACATAGGTATTCATTCATAGCCTAGTATGGTTATTGCGCACAAGTGATGCGAATACCATGTATACAAAAACACACCTGTCTTGTTAACTCGGGTGAGAGTATTAGTAAAAAGGAGTAGAGAGACTCCTGGGGAAAGAGAATCCCTATAGTATATGTGTCTAGCTGAGATTAGACATGGTATGGTGATGTATGAGTCAGTATAAAACCGATGTAGAACCTGGAGGAATTGAGTTCCCTAGGTGATTATTTGAGGCGAATAGAGAATGAGTAG
This sequence comes from Limonium bicolor, assembly GCA_023374045.1. Lineage (NCBI taxonomy): Eukaryota > Viridiplantae > Streptophyta > Magnoliopsida > Caryophyllales > Plumbaginaceae > Limonium > Limonium bicolor. Next base: position 204,287,295 of record CM041780.1, on the reverse strand, counting down.
TGGACAGAGCTCCACAAGTATCGTATTCCTTAAGAAAATCGTATGAAATGATTGAGAGTAATGGATGGAAGTAGAAATAGTCGATGAAATGAGTCCCATAGGCATTGAATCCCGAAGTAAAATAGTGAAAGTAAATTGAGGACAACTGATAACCTAAGTCTAGGATTGAAGAGTAAATTTGAGGAGGATTGATGGAATGAATTCCATCCTTTGGAGATGTATGAATTTGTAATTATGACTAGGAAGAGTAAAACAATAGAAAATTGAAATAATTGAATTATTTGATTGTGTGAAATTGATGTGAGAAGTCGAACTTGATCCTGATCAGATCAAGGGAAACCGAACACAAATTGGGGTGGAAAGATAGTTCAATACTGATGCTGATCACATCAAGGTCAAATAATTCTTGAAGCTTCCCTCAAGTGGTCACAAGTAATCACGCATAGGATAGATGTAATGAGTATAAATTGGATTTGGGAGTTGATTGTGTTCAAAAGGATTTCTAACCAACATTTACAAGAAGTTTTCTTCAACCCTATGAATGTATACATGGTGGGATGGTAAAACCAAAGAGTCGGTGTAATGTAAATTGTGTTGTGCTTGCATGATGCCATGCTTGCATCGTATTGTATGTATCGTAGGTAAACACCGTGTGTAACGGACGGAGGATGTATGAAGGATTTGAGAATCCGTAAGGATGTCTGAAGGTATGATTTTGGCATTAGAAAGGTCTGGATGGTTAGAGATAACGAATCACCAACCTTGAGGCACGGGTAGTGATAATTGTATTCTGAGTATGTATATGCAATGAGTAATGTAATTGTGTTGTACGGTATATGACACAATTGGTAGTGCGAATTGTATTGTGTATGGTAATTGTGTAGTGAGTATAGTAATCGTGTATTGGGTATTGGCATTGTGCATTGTGTTTGGATTAGGTGTGCTTGCAGCATAAGAATTGTGAACACCTTGTAAGGTGGTAGTAAAGTGCATTGTGGCAATCGGTTTGCCAAATGAGTAGAAGTAGTAAAGCGTAATCCTTGAACAACTTTGAGGGCAAAGTTCCTTAAGCGGGGTAGATTGAAATACCCCGTAATTAAAAATAGTGATTATAATTAGGCTAATAAGTATTTTAGAAGCTTAATTATGCCTAAATAAACATGAGGGAACAAATCCCGAAGAAAACGGATCCTTAAAATGGATTAAAAGCATAAATGACCTTAAGCGCGTTTTTCGAGGAAACCGGGAAACCGTGACTTTAAGCGGGTTAAATAGACTCGTAATAATTTTGGTCAACCAAATAGTCATTAATTAAACGAGAAAATTCCGGAAAACGGGTTCCGGTTAGTAAAAAACTATAACAACAGGGAAGTTGTGGGGTGAGAGTGTAATAAAACAAAACTAGTGTGTCCACTTTTGTAAATAAAAAGCAAAAATTTGAGTGTGTGTTTTGTAGTCGGCAGCCTCCTCCCTCTCACACTCTCTTTATTTTCCTAATATGCTAAAGGACAAATGATAAAGTAAAAAGCAAACAAAAACACTCTCTCACCTCTACTCCCCCTCTCTCTCACACATTGCCTCCTCCTCCTCTCTGAATTTTCTCCTTCTCTCACGAAAGCAATGGAGGTTTGAGAAACCTCACACAACTCTCCTCTTCTCTCCTCTTGTTCAAAGCCTAATCCTTTGCCCAAATGCAATAAAAATTACACCATTGCATTCCCCTTGTCAAGGAGAGTATTCCCCTCCTTTCAAAAATCGAAAAGACCCACTTTCATCTCCATGGATACTCTCCATTTGAAGGTTTGAGTCCACCCATTGGAATCTCATCCTTCTCCTTGATGTTTTGAAGGTAAAAAATCTTGAAACTCCATCTTTTTCTAGCTCCATTTGGCAAAACAAAAATTCACATTGACCTCTTGTTTTGTTCTTGTGGCTCCAGCCGATTTTGGATTTCTTTTGGAGTTGGAATCTTGTCTTGTTGCTGTCCAAAGCTCCATCTATCCATTGGAAGGTAATACTCCATTTTAAACCTTAAACTAGTACATAACCTTAGGCTAGTTAAGGATGATTTTCTAAGTAGTTGTTTGTATTAGTATGGGCTGTAGCATTGGAGTGTGAACTCCATTGAAATCGAGAACAAAAGGAAAGAAAGGAAAAGAAAGAAGAAGGAAGAGAATGGGAAGGAGAAAGAAACTAGAAACAACAAGGTAAATGCCCTTACCTTGAGCTAGTTTTGATTGTGTAGTGTAACAGATTTTAAGTATCTAAAATGAGTAATGTATATGGTAATGAGTAATTGGTATGTTGTAGTATAATGAGGAAGGTAATGTAACAGTTTTGGAACTTTTAAGGATGTTTAAAAGCTTGGGAAAACATTGGGTAATGAGTATGTATGTGCAGGAAAATGTAATGAGTGAGTTAGTGTTGATTGGTGTTGATACCGATATGGGAATTGTGAATGAACTATGAGCTCAAACAATGTGTGGGAATGTTAAAATATAGGGGAACATTTGTATGGAAATAGAGGACTTAGATGTGTAAGGAGAGGGAATAACCTAGACAATAGCTAGGTGTGTTTTGGTAGTAGTTGTGAGTGATTGATCATGTTGAAAACAGATTTGGGATGGATTTAAGTAATGGGAAGAACTAGAGTGATAAGGTAATATTTAGAATGCTAGGAGTGACATTGGTAGAGGAAGTATTGGATGGTAGAAGTTGGTTTAAAATCTGTAGCATAAGAGAGCAAAACTATTGCATGTGTTGAAAAAGAAGTGAGAAAAATTGTGTAAGTGAATTTAGGAATGAGTAATGAAGTTGGGGATGAACTAAGTGATTTTGAGGGCCTAAGTAGTGTTAAAACATGTGGAATTACATATAGGAAGATTGGGGAAACAATGGGCAAGGAAAGAACTGAAAACATTATTTTAAACAAGTGTACTGGGCCGGACCGACCTTGGGGACCGAACTTGCAAGGTCGGTCGAGCCTTACATTACAAAGACGAGAAGTCTACTGACTTCGACCGACCTTGGGACCGAACTTGACAAGGTCGGTCGAGTCGTAAAATTGTAACCCAGAAGTCTACTGACTTCGACTGACCTTGGGACCGGACTTGGCAAGGTCGGTCGAGGCATAAATTTCAAACCCAGAAACTTACTGACTTGGACCGACCTTGGGACCTACCTTGCAAGGTCGGTCGAGCCTTAAATTTTCAGAACCAGAACACACTGACTTGGACCGACCTTGGGACCAGACTTGCAAGGTCGGTCGGGTCTGAATTTTTCCAGCGATGTAACTCACTGACTTCGACCGACCTTGGGTCCGACCCTGGGTAAGGTCGGTCGAGTCAAAACAAAACAAAATAAAATAATAAGATGATTATAGTAATTATATGTATATATGTACATGTATACATATTATAGTAGCACACCATTAATGGAGTAAAAATGGTAGAAAAGTAAGAAAGAATGAGTAAAGAATGATTTTCAAACCGTATGGAATGTAAAGAACTAGTAAGTATACATTGGAAGTATTAGGGAAGGAATGAGTAGGTCAATGATAGATTATTGACCATACAACCCTATGTATGTATAGGATTTGGATAGTCGAATTCCCAAGGAAACCGGAAGTACGAGTACGACGGTGAACAGTATGATTTCCTCATGCTCTGTATCCTAACCTGGTTACCCCGATTTGTGTGCTTATTTTATCACCTAATAAGATAAATGCACGAATCGGTTTTTATGCACTTACTTGTGCTTGCTTATTATTGTTCTTGTTATATTGTCTTGAACATTTAGTTTGTATAATTCATGAAATGAATGGATGAGAATGAAGTGTGTGTTTACCTTGTAGTGTACTTGTGTAATGTATTAATCCTCGGTATGAATGTGATGACTTCTTCTAATTCCTAACTACCTAACTTCTCTAACTTAAGTATTGAGTAAATTGGAATAAGTAGAAGTCCGATATAGTTTCGGCCACGCGTGAGGATGAGGAGACACAAGAGGTTAGATCCGATTCCTGGCCTGAATCCTTTCTATGGACCAAACCCCTTAAATGGGTAGCATCCTAGATTTGTGAGCCACCTAAAGCCCGGTGGTGGGAACGGTGTAGTCCCTGCCCAAAGGTCACACCGACTTGAGTTGAGTAAGTAAGTAAGTAAGTAAAGTATTGTATGAGTAATGGTCTTGGCTAGTGTAAGTCATTGACCTTGAGTATAAGAGTAATGTACACCCGATTACCAGGGTGGGTAAAAGAAGCTAACAAGCATTGTGTATGTATTGTAGTAGCGTATTTCCGTAAAGGTACGTGTGAATGGTTGACTTGTAATGTCTTCCTTGTATGTATTGAAATGTAGTATGTAGGCTTGTGAAATGTATGTATTGTAATATGGTGTATGTAAGCATGTATGTATGTATGAGTAAAAATGAACTGCATGTATTCGACCAAGTGGTCGGCGTACCCTCGCTAGTACGCGGGGTATGCGGATTTCATATGCAGCGTAAGCTGAGACCCTTGGGGCACTGTTTTTTTGTACAGGTACCCGAAATGATTATGGACAAATAAGAGACCGGCGGCTATGCTTAGATAGCTAGGGATGAATTGTAGATAGTAAAGAATTGTATAAGGCTTGTGGCCTTTGAAGCCGGTGTACCTACCAAGGGTACACCATTAAGTATTTGGAAAGTATGTAGTTTGTGAGTGGGTAGATGCTAGACTCTTAATGAGTATGTATAAACTTGAAGAATTGTTGGATTTGGATTTGGATCTTAGTAAACTCGGTATATTGTATTGTAAGTACGGAGTATTGTATTGAATGGAGAATTGTAGTACTCGGTTTGTAATTGGAGTATGGATTGTAACTATGTAGTACTCTGGTATTCCGGTCCATCAGACCGATGCTGTAAGTAGAAGTAGGCCTTGTTGGTCACGTGGGTGGCTAACGACGTTGTATTATCACCCGCCGAGGAGTAAGAAGTATCCGCGGCGTAAGTAAGTAATTATGAGGAGATTAGACGGTAATGATGGTATTAGCGGTAGGGGTGTTACATAAATTCGGACTCACAAAACACTCACAGTAAGCTCCATATCCGACCCCATAACAGAGGCCACAACTCTAAATTTTTCGGTTCCAACAACATTTATGACCCACTTAACAAATTGAATACTAGGTTTTTCACCTCTCCAGAAGTTTGGTTTTGACCCGTCAAGTTCTCGGCACTCTCAGTTTGGGTCGAACAAAGCATAACAACCGTTTTTCTGCTCAGGTCTTGGGTTGAATCCAGGCTTGATTATCTCTGAATTTGCTTTCTAGACTTCGGATTGTGCCCTCAGACAGATGCGAACATAAGGATAGAGTAGGGTAGTAAGATGGGGACCGAATTTAATGCCAAATCGAGGAAAGGAATCGAAGAACAGAGACCAACCTTACCTCAAATTTTTAGTTTTAGCACTCGATCCGGCGCGGAAGAAAGTCGAGGAAGAGTAGATGGTGAAGGAGTAGCGCGCTGAGCAAGTCTTCAGTTAGGGTTGCAGATTGAGAAGAGAATCTGAGGATGGAGAAGATAGGTTAAAGAGGCTGTGAGTTTGAGAGTAACTAGAACTGCTGTCTGTTTGATTTTCCCAGCATGGTTTCAATCTGGTGTCTGAGATACAGGTTCAATGGCACGAGCAGAGGAAGGAATGCAAGGACATGTATATTCCTTGTTTGTTGCTAGGGGGAGTGAGCGTAGAAGAAGATGGAGGGAGGCGGCAAAGTATGTTCGCTAATTTAGGGTTGTATGAAGAAGGAAGATGAGGAACAAAGGAAGAATAGAGAGGCACCGAGCAGATCTGTTCTTGTTCAGTGGGTGTTTAATTACTATTACCGAAGGTGAAGAGAATTAGAAAGATTGGGTTGGCTCTTTTTTTTTTGCTCTAGGTGGGCTGGTATTACCGGCAGCTAAAGAGAACGACTGGGCCGGCCCAGTCATGTTGGGCGGGTTGGCCCATCTGCTATATTTTTTTTTTTAACGTTATGCATATAATGTTTTTTTTGACTCGTTTTATACTCATTTTTCGTGGCGTTCACGACACGTTGTTCCATTTAACGAGACAGACATTTTTATGTCTTCAAACTTATACTTTCAAACTAATATTATTGTTATTTATTAATTCTATTAATTAATATTTAATTTCTAATTGGTTTGTGTTTCGTCATTTTAGGCGAAAACGAGATGTCTTTTATTCCGACTACTTAACCGATTTTCCAATGCCTCTAAGAATTACCCAAATAACTTTAAATAGTCTAAGACCTCGTGTTCACTTCTTAATTGTTTGTGGAATTTTTTTGATGTAAAAACGCTTAACTATACTTTCGTTTATATTTTTTTTTCCTAAACCTCCCCAATGTCGTTTTAGGGTTCGTTAATGTCTCCCTAACGACTTTTAGGGTTTATTTAAATATTATATTATTCCATTTTACTTATTTAATAATATTTAATTCCTTAATCTCTCATTAATTACTTTTATTTATTTAATCCACTATTAATTAAAGCAATTAATATTAGGGATATTTCAGTTACTGTATTGAGTTAGGCCTTGTTAGTCATGTGGGTGGCTAACGGCATTGCTTCACCCACTGTTGTATTAGAGTTTTCCGCGCGACTGTAATGACGATGAGAAGATTAAGTGTTAATGACGAGATTAGCGGTAGGGGTGGTGTACAAATACAAGTAAAATATCAATGATATGAAATGAGATAAAATAAACAAGTAGCGAAATAGCATGAACCAAAATAAACGAATAGCGAATAAACAGCGAACATAACAAAACTGACTAACATAAAGTATATAAAAATATAATGAAGGGATGGGTTTGAAAACGAATATTTGACAATTGATTTTGAAAATTTCCATAAAATGATAGTTTCATTTTGTATGCACATGAATAAAATTTTAAAAAGAAAGGCGACGACCCTCTCACTTTATTTACTTGTCTGAAATTTTCTTTTATGGGTGAGAATTGTTGGTGTCTACAACGTACGTAGTTTAGCAGATTATCATCGAGCCAACAATGCAACACGATCTTTCTGCACTATTTGGGAAAGGTTGATGTCAAAGAGCTCACATCTTATGGGCATTTCCATCTTGTAGAATGGATTCTTCAGCACATAGTCTGTGTACAGCTCGTAAATGGCCTTCAATAGATTCTTTATATGCTGTGTTCCAGGCTCACATACTACAAAGAACTTGGTTTCAGTGAGTGATTGGAAGCAGTGCAGATCGAAGGTATCGGCTTCGAGAAGTTCAATCTCGTTACAATCTCAACCGGGGACAGCTTCTGAGAAATTGTGTGCACTGCCACGAACTAACCAAATTCATCCTATCATTTGAGTCCATCCAACCAGCCGATCCATAATCGTTGTAGTAGATAAGACTACCAAATTTGTTGATAATGCAAAGACTGTATATCGTTGCCATCGATAGAGGAGTGACAAGCTCTTCCCTTGCCCCGCTTTTGATCACAACAGACAGATCCTTCATAATTATGCAACTTTTTTATATTCATATTTTTGACTAACCATATTTAAATTCATAATTGATTAATTTTTTAATATATGAGTTACAAAATCATCAATTTGGTGGTTATATGCCTCTTCTAATTATCCTAATGTTATTAAATTATTATGCGAGTTTTTTGACATTATTATTGTTGTTTGAATTGAGTTAAATACGTAATTTATTTATTTATTATGCCTTAGTTAAATATGCTAATGTTGTTACATTATTATGCAACTTTTTTACATCATATTGTTGACTAACCATATTTAAATTCATAATTAATTTATCTATTTAATATATGAGTTGCAAAATCACCAATTTGGTGGTTTATGCCTCACTTATTATCCTAAAGTTGTTAATTATTATGCAATTTTTTTACATTCATTATGTTGTTTAAATTGAGTTAAATTCGTAATAAATCGGTTGCACGTTTCAGCAATTCGGTATTTATATGCCTTAATTAATTATGCTAATGTTGTTACATTATTATGCAAGTTTTTTACATTATTATTGTGGTTTATATTGAGTTAATTGGTAACTAATTTACTTATTTAATATATGAGTTGCACATTCATCACTTTGGTGTTTTATGCCTTAACTAATTATGCTAATGTTGTTACATTATTATGCAAGTTTTTTACATTATTAATATAGTTTAAATTGAGTTAAATTCGTAATTAATATACTTATTTAATATATGATTTGCAAAATCACTAATTTGGTGGTTATATGCGATAGTTAATTATGCTAATATTGTTATATTATTATGCAATTTTTTCACATTTATATTATTGATTAAACCATATTTAAATTCGTAATTAATTAATCTATTTAATATATGAGTTGCAAAATCACCAATTGGTGTTTATAGGCCTCAATTAATGATCCTGTTGTTGTTACATTATGGTGCAATTTTTTTAAATTATTATTATTGTCTAAATTGAGTTCAATTCGTAATTATTGATTTATTTAATATATGTGGTTGCACATTCACCAATTTGGTGTTTATATGTCTTAATAAATTTTGCTAATATTGTTACACTATTATGCAATTTTTTAACATTTATATTGTTGACTAACCATTGTTAAATTCGTAATTAATTAATATATTTAATATATGAGTTGCAAAATCACCAATTTGGAGCTCAATTAATTATCCTAATGTTGTTACTATATTATGCTATTTTTTTACATTATTATTGTTGTTTAATTCAGTTTGATTCATAATTAGTTAATTTATTTAATATATGTGTTGGACATTCACCAATTTGGTGTTTATATGCGTTAATAAATTATGCTAATATTGTTTTATTATTATGTAATATTTCACATTTATATTGTTGACTTACCATAGTTAAATTCGTAATTAATTAATCTAGTTAATATATGAGTTGCAAATCACCAATTTGGGCCACAATTAATTATCCCAATGTTGTTACTATATTATGCAAATTTTATTGTTACATTATTATTGTTATTTAAATTCAGTTCAATTGTAAATTAGTTAATTTGTTTAATATATGTGTTGCACATTCACCAATTGGGTGTTATATGCGTTAATAAATTATGCTAATATTGTTATATTATTATGTAATTTTTTCACATTTATATTGTTGACTAACCATATTAAAATTCGTAATTAATTAATCTATTTAATATATGAGTTGCAAAATCACCATTTTGGTAGTTATAAGGCTCAATTAATTATTCTAATGTTGTTACATTATTATGCAATTTTTCTTACATTATAATTATTGTTTAAATTGAGTTAAATTCGTAATTAATAATTATTTATTTAATATATGTGTTGCTCATTCACCAATTTGATGTTTTTATGCTTTAATTATTTATGCTAATGTTGTTACATATTATGCATGTTTTATTACATTTTTAATGTGGTTTTAAATTGAGTTAAATTCGTAACTAATTTACTAATTTAATAAATGAGTTGCAAAATCACTAATTTGGTGGTTATATGCGTTAATTATTTATGCTAATATTGTTACATTTTATGCAACACCCCCAAAATTTTGTGAGTTTATTAGACACCACTGAATTATTTAGTATTGACAACCAAACAATACCATATACTCGCTTTTTATCAACCAATTATAACCATCAATCAAAATAATTTAACCTCACTCCGGTTATTCACTAGAGCTTGTTGTCGGGCTCTCCGCGAGAGCCCGACGCCACCACCTCACTCTAGCATCCTTAAGTGTGCACACCCCAGATAAATCAAAACTAAAAGGAGTAGATTACTAGAGCTTAAAATCCGGGCCCTCCGCGGGTAACCGATAAATACCAAACTATATTTTCCATAATAACAAGTGATAACCATAGGTTTGCCAATTTAACCATCTCTTAACAATTGTCATCACACACAATTCCATAACAAAATATTACTTTATCTTTACCATGTAAATCCATTACTTACGCTTTCAAATCATAATAACCAAGCACTCATACTCTATGTCAAAATATCATAGCGATAAGACACATAATTCAACACATTTACAGAAAGCATAGTTGTCCCCAAGAACAACTAGATGTCCAGGTTACCTTATCGAGATTATACTCACAAACTTGTTCTCTGGTTTGCTAGGTCAACCTGATACTTCACAGAACAACGGCGCCCTGGAAGGTTTCCTCAGAACTTCTACACTTTAGAGGAAGGAATTGATGGCGACGCCTACTAGAAGAATTCACGAACCAGCTCAGATTACTAATCAACTAGAATGGAGAAGGATTGAGGTGTGAGAGAAAACGTATCGGTTTACATCCCTATATATAGTGGCAATGAGGTGAGAGAATGCCTAGGGCTGTCCATGGTAGGTTAACTGTGTTATTCGGTTAACCGGGTCTTTAGTTTTTTAAAATTCAATTTTATTACCATTCCATTTAGATCGGTTAACCAGATTCGGTTAACCGTTTAATTCAATTTTCTAAAATTCAATTCCATTACTATTCCGTTTAAACCAGTTAACCTTTAGTTTGGTTCGGTTTTATTGGTTAACCTTGTAGCCGTATATTTTTTTACCATTATATTATAGCACAACATTGATCATTCACCTAAAATTTGAGTGACAAATCAAACATATGTGACAAAAATATATAATAATGTATATTCCCTCCATAGCTAACATTAATTATATATAAGGTGAACATTAATATTTGAAGTTTTTCATCATTTATATATGAAACCCCTAACATTATAAGATTTCGATTAAAGAGAATAATCCCGTAATAACTAAATTAAGGAACCTAAAAGTAATTAGGGAGTCATATAACTCCTAAGAGATTTAGCTAACATATAATATATGAGTTACAAAATCACCAATTTGGTGGTTATATGTCTCAATTAATTATCCTAATATTGTTACATTATTATGCAAGATTTTTTTACATTATTATTGTGGTATTTATTGAGTTAAATTCGTAATTAATTTACTTATTTAATATATGAGTTGCACATTCATCAATTTGGTGTTATATGCCTTAATTATTATGCTAATGTTATTACATTATTATGCAAGTTTTTTTTACATTATTATCGTGGTTTAAATTGTGTTAAATTCTTAATTAGTTTAGTTATTATAATATATGAGTTGCAAATCACTAATTTGGTAGTTACATGCGTTAATTAATTATGCTAATAAAGTTAGATTATTATGCAATTTGTTCACATTTATATTGTTGACTAACCATATTTAAATTCGTAATTAACTAATTTTTTTTATATACGAGTTGCAAAATCACCAATTTGGTTGTTATATGCCTCAATTAATTGTCCTAATGTTGTTACATTATAATGCAAATTTTTTTTACGTTATTATTGTTGTTTAAATTGAGTTAAATCGTAATAAATTTCTTTATTTAATATATGAGTTTCAAAATCACTAATTTGGTGGTTATATGCATTAATAATTATGCTAATATTGTTATATTATTATGCAAATTTTTCACATTTATATTGTTGACTAACCATATTTAAATTCGTAATTAATTAATCTATTTATATACGAGTTGCAAAATCACCAGTTTGGTGAATTAATTATCACAATTGTGTACAATATAATTGTTGTTTAAATTGATTTAAATTCGAAATTAATTTATTTATTAAATATATGTGTTGCACATTCTCCAATTTGGTGTTTATATGCCTTAATTAATTATGCTAATGTTGTTATCATTAAGCAATATTTTTTACATTCATATTGTTGACTTACCATATTTAAATTCGTAATTAATTAATTTATTTAATATATGAGTTGCAAAATAACCAATTTGTGTTTATATGCTTAATAAGTTATGCTAATGTTGTTATATTATTATATACCTTTTTTACATTCATATGTTGACTAACCATATTTAAGTTCATAATTAATTTGGTGTTATATCCCTTAATTAATGCGTTTTCGAACATGGCGCTCGCGCCAGGTTGTATGAAGAAAAAAAAATAGAAGAAAAATATGCATGTGTCATATTGTGGTGGAAGGAAAAATAAATAAACAAAAAAGAGGAGAGACACGTGCGCATGTATTATACCATTGTTCATCATTTTCCGCGCTCTTCAAAATAAGATCCACATGAGTATGTTTGATAAATTTTTTATTTTTCATTTTTTTGTATGTACATATGTGTTAAGATTCATTGTGAATCTTAAATTAAGAAAAGTGAATCAAATGTTGTTAAAATGTGAATCAAAGATTGTTAAAAAGTGAATGAGAGAGTTGCTTAAAAGTGAATAAAGGTTTAAAAAAAGCGAATCTCATATACAGAGATTGTTTAACCAAAGTGATTGTGATTGTTTGACTGGTGTGTATCAAAGGTTTTAGAAAAGTGAATCCAAATGTTTTAAAAAATTAAATCACAAGTTGTTACAAAGTGATTCAGAGAAATAAGAAAAGTGAATCTCATAAGTATAGATTGTTTACTAAAGTGATTAAGAGGTTTTAAGAATGTGAATCAGAGGGTTTTATAAAGTGAATCGTGAGTTTAATAAAAGTGAATCAGAGGTTTAAGAAAAGTGATTATCGTAAATACAGATTGTTTAACTAAAGTGAATAAGATGTCTAAGAAAAGTGAATCAGAGGTTTAAGAAAAGTAAATCAAAGGTTTTTTAAAGGTGAATCAAAGGTTTAATAAAAGTGAATATTTGTTTAATACTAGTAAAAGTTAATCCTACCACTAACTTATGCGAGAAGAGTATGAACCTTTCATTTATTGGAAGTGAATTATTCTTTTAAAAACGAATCTTATGTTAAAAAAGCGAACATTTAAAAAAAGTGAATCATTCTTAGTTTAAGAAAATGTCTTCGACGTTTTTAGCTTTTCTAGGGTGTTTAGGGGGTCGGGTAATCTTTTTGATATTAGTTCTACACTTTATATTGTCGTTACTGACTCGACATATTTTTAAGGTCCTGCACTACAAACCATAAACATGCCTACGGCGTTTTAACTTTCCTAGGTGGATTTTAGAGTGTTTAGGGTAATCATTTTGTTATGAATACGGTTTATTTTATTATTAAAGAAGATTCATTTTGCTAATGGATAAGATTCACTTTAAAAATAACTAATATATACTCCTTATAAAACATAAAAATTTAAGTTTACCAAAACATATCTATGATGCATCTTGTTTTTGAAGAGCACAAAAAATGATGAATAATGATATAATTTTTTTTATTTTTGCACTTATATTTTGTGAGTTATAACATTTTGACAAAAAAATAATTTCTCTCTCCTCACAGCTTAACTCTCAATGTGATCCACGTACTTCTCGTTTTTTTCTTTCTCTTTTTCTCTTTTATCTTCTTTGATTTAAGGGAAAATTACATGCCCTACCCATGACGTTTGGCGCAATTACAACTCCACCCACGTGGTTTCACAAATTACTTTCCCCACCTATGTGGTTTCCCTCTTTTTTACATCCAGCAACTTTCCAAATTTTTGTTCAATTCAAAAGATGCTTAAACATTGTCCAAAATTGATGAAACTTTACATGGATGATGCTAAAGTGATATATTTTGACTTATGTCAAATCCGAAGTTTTTTAAGTTTAAATGTGACCCGTGGGACCCAATGAAACATGTGACATTTCATGGGTCCCACATGTCACATTTAAGCTTTAAAAACTTTAGATTTCTCACTGAATCAAAATAACACTTTAACATCGTCTATGTAAAGTTTCATCAATTTCGGACAGTGTTTAAGCATCTTTTGAATTGAACAAAAATTAGAAAAGTTGTTGGATGCAAAAAGAGGGAAACCACATGGGTGGGGAAAGTAATTTGTGAAACCACGTGGGTGGAGTGTGTAATTGGGCCAAACGTCATGGGTGGGGCATGTAATTTTCCCTAATTTTAATTAGACCAATAATATATTAACATGTGACATGAAGCCATATTAGAAGGTGGCTCCTTCTCCATGTTCTCCGTTCCGTTAATTAATTATGCTAATTTGTTACATTATTATGCAAGTTTTTTTACATTATTATTGTGGTATATATTGAGTTAAATTCATAATTAATTTACTTATTTAATATATGAGTTGCAAATTCATCAATTTGTGGTTATATGCCTTAATTAATTATGCTAATGTTGTTACATTATATGCAAGTTTTTTTTACATTATTATTGTGGTTTAAATTGAGTTAAATTCTTAATTGATTTACTTATTAATATATGAGTTGCAAAATCACTAATTTGGTAGTTGTATGCGTTAATTAATTATTCTAATAAAGTTAGATTATTATGCAATTTTTTCACATTTATACTGTTGACTGACCATATTTAAATTCATAATTAATTAATTTTTTGATATATGTGTTGCAAAATCACCAATTTGGTGGTTATATGCCTTAATTAACTATCCTAATGTTGTTAAATTATTATGCAATTTTTTTTCATTATTATTGTTGTTTAAATTGAGTTAAATTTGTAATAAATTTACTTATTTAATATATGAGATGCAAAATCACTAATTTAGTGGTTATATCATTATAATTATCCTAATATTGTTATATTATTATGCAATTTTTTCACATTTATATTGTTGACCAACCATATTTAAATTCGTAATTAATTAATCTATTTATATATGAGTTGCAAAATCACCGGTTTGGTGAATTACTTATCACAATTTTGTTACAATATTATTCTTGTTTAATTGAGATATAATTTGAAATTAATTAATTTATTAAATATATGTGTTGCACATTCTCCAATTTTGGTGTTTATATGCCTTAATTAAATATGCTAATGTTTAACATTATTACGCAATTTGTTTACATTATTATTGCTGTTAAATTGAGTTAAATTCGTAATTAATTTTTTCATCAAAAAAATTCGTAATTAATTTATTTATTGAATATATGTGTTACACATTCACCAATTTGGTGTTTATATGCCTTAATTAATTATGCTATTGTTGTTACATTTTTATGCATTTTTGTTTACATTCATATTGCTGACTTACCATATTTAAATTCGTAATTAATTAATTTAATATTGAGTTGCAAAATAACCAATTTTGTGTTATATGCCTTAATAATTTATGCTAATATTGTTACATTATTATATAACTGTTTTACATTCATATTGTTGACTAACCATATTTAAGTTCATAACTAATTAATTTATTTAATATACGAGTTACAAAATCACCAATGGTGGTTATATGCTTCAATTAATTATCCTAATATTGTTACATTATTATGCTATTTTTTACGTTATTATTGATGTTTAAATTGAGTTAAATTAGTAATAAATTTATTTATTAATATATGTGTTGCACATTCACCTATTTGGTGTATATATGCCTTAATTAATTATGCTAATGTTGTTATTTATTATTCACTTTTTTACATTATTATTGTGGTTTAGTTAATTTGTAATTAATTTAATTATTTAATATATGAGTTGAAAAATCACTAATTTGATGGTTATATGTGTTAATAATTATGCTAATAATGTTATATTATTATGCAATTTTTTCACATTTATATGGTTGACTAACCATATTTAAATTTATTATTAATTTACTTATTTTATATATGAGGTGCAAAATCACCATTTGGGGGTTATGTGCCTCACTAAATTATCCTAATGTTGTTACATCATTATGCAGTGTTTTTAGATTATTGTTGTTTGTTTAAATTGAGTTACTTCGTAAAACATTTATTTATCTAATATATGTGTTGCAAATTCACCAATTTGGTGTATATGCCTTAATTAATTATTGCTAATGTTGTTTCATTATTATTGCCAGTTTTTTGCATTATTATTGTGGTATATATTGAGTAAATTCGTAATTAATTTACTTATTTTAATATATGAGTTGCAAATTCATCAATTGGAGTTATATGCATTAATTAATTATGCTAATGTTGTGTACGTTATTGTGCAAGTTTTTTTACATTATTATTGTGGTTTAAATTGAGTTAATTCTTAATTAATTTACTTATTAAATATATGAGTTGCAAAATCACTAATTTGGTAGTTATTTGCGTTAATTATTATGCTAATAAAGTTAGATTATTATGCATTTTTTTCACATTTATATTGTTGACTAACCATATTTAAATTCATAATTAATATTTTTTTTTTATATATGAGTTGCAAAGTCCACCATTTGGTGGTTATATGCCTCAATTAATTATCCTAATGTTCTTACATTATTATGCAATTTTTTTTACATTATTATTGTTGTTTAAATTGAGTTAAATTTGTAATAAATTTACTTATTAATATATGAGTTTCAAAATCACTAATTTGGTGGTTATATGCATTAATAATTATGCTAATATTGTTTTATTATTATGCAAATTTTTTTCACATTTATATTGTTGACTAACCATACTTAAATTCGTAATTAATTAATCTATTTAATATACGAGTTGCAAAATCACCAGTTTGGTGAATTAATTATCACATTGTGTTACAATATTATTGTTGTTTAAATTGAGTTAAATTCGAAATTAATTTATTTATTAAATATATGTGTTGCACATTCTCCAATTTGGTGTTTATATGTTTTAATTAATTATGCTAATGTCGTTACATCATTATGCAATTTTTTTTACATTCATATTGTTGACTAACCATATTTAATTCGTAGTTAATTAACTTATTTAATATATGAGTTGCAAAATAACTAATTTTTGTTTATACGCCTTAATAAGTTATGCTAATGTTGTTACATATTATACCTTTTACATTCATATTGTTGACTAACCATATTAGTTCATAATTAATTTATTTAATATATGTGTCCCAAATTCACCAATTTGGTTTTATATGCCTTAATTAAGGCATTTTCGAACCTAGCGCTCGCGCCAGGTTGTAATATGGAGAAGTATGTGTCATATTATGGTTGGTAGAAAAAGAAATGAAGAAAAAAAATAGAACGAAAAAATGCATGTGTCATATTGTGGTGGAAGGAAAAATAAAAAAAAAAAAAAAAGAGCGAGAGAGACACGCTCGCAGAATGGATGTGGGGGGTGGGGGGGGGGGGGGGGGGCTAATCTCATAGAAATAGAGAAAATAATTTATATTATTCAAAAAAATTAAAAACAAAATAAAATAACAAAAAAAAAGTGCCTAAAATTATCATTGTTCATCATTTTCCGCGCTCTTCAAAATAAGATCCAACATGATGTTTTGATAAATTTTTTATTTTTCATTTTTGTATGTACATATGTGTTAAGATTATTGTGAATCTTAATTTAAGAAAAATGAATCAAATGTTGTTAAAATGTAACATGATTTTTTTATTCATAATAGTTTTACTTGTTGTAGGCTAAAAAATAATGGGGTTAGGCCTACATGTGCTCAAATTTATGTGAAGAGTAGAACCCGTAAAAATGAGAGCAAAGTGAACGCTACAGCAGCATGAAGTTATTGTAAATGATTATTACTTAAACTTTTGACCGATTGAAATTGTCTAGTAAAATATTTTTGATATACTTCTATCCATTAGGAAACTTTGAAAGGATATATGAATGAAGCAAGCTCTTCAAATAGCACAGTAGGGCTTGAGGTCTAGAAGGATGATGAGTTATCAAAAGCTAAAGGACCTGAAAAAAGAGGTATGTTCGAGTGTTGGTAGAGTTCCACCTGTGAAAAAGAGTATAGCTACACCTGCTGAAAATCAACAATCATGGCAAGCAACTGCTAATGAGCTAAGGGAGCACATTTCAGAAGCTAGCTTGTCAAACTTTTTCAACAGCCTTAACGTGCAAGTAATTGAATGCGATTCCTTGTACTTGTGATCTACTGATTTAGTGTGAGAAGTAACTCATTATACTGTCAAAGTTGGAATATGCATTATTGATTGAATATAGTACGAATGATTTTTTTTATAAGTGGTTGTAAGTTTCAATAAGAGAGCGATACTGAGGCTTTAAATAACCTTTTTCGTAATACAGTTGCGGGTAAGTTTTGAACCAAGACCTTTGGTTCTAGGTATCACTTCACTACCAAACAAGTCACAGAGGCTTGACAAAAAGTATGGCTGATGATTGCAGTTATATTGTGTAACTCATATCAGCTTTTACATTCAGATTCTATTGTGAGTAATATGGCTGAAAATTGCATTTTCTACTTCTTATTGTTTGTCTGTGTCACTCTCTTACTTTGTGATGTGTGAAAAATATGGTTGATGATACCAGTAAAGCTTCTACAACATTGAGATGAAGTGTGGTGTCAAATTAAGAGCTTATAGCATTAGTTATATGTTTTAGGTTCCAAGTGATTCTCTGGCGGTACAAATCGATCAATCATTGAAAATAAACTTTCGTTGAATGAAAGATATACTAATGGTTCTCTTTCTTGCTAATGTATATACTTTCAGCTTATCTTTGATAACCATTTACTTAGTTATCTTCCATCTTTGTGACGATATAATCTTTTTGGGTGCAGGTGTTGAGTAAAAGAAATTAGATGAAGTGTATATATTTTATTTTAGAAGTAGCAGACATACAAAAGAAGATAGTGCTATGTTTCACTCATAAAGTTGTTCAAGAACAATATTGTATTTTTTGCTTAATGCAAACTATCTTGATGTTGACTACGATGCTTTTGGAGGATGATGATGAATATTAGTGATCAAGTTGCGCTACTATAAACTCTTAACATTTTCAAATGTCGTTAAAGCTTATAAGTTAATAAATTTATTGTTTGAGAATTTATGGGTCATTTTACAATAACATTGTATATATCAGCAGGTAGATGTGTGGCATTGTGGAAATAATAAATCAAATTGAATTAATTTTTGTGTCAGTAAAAGTTTTACTAACATAAGTTTATGAGTTAGTCTAGTTGTTACAGGATGGTAGACTTTATTTGAAATAAACGACTTTTTACTAACACATAATATTTGTTAGTATACATGTATACCAACATTTAGTTTATGTCAGAATAATACGCAAAACTATTCTATTAGTTAAGATAAGTGTTAGTATTGATTTTATATCTTTATTGACTAACAAAATATGGTTAAAAACTGAGATCCCTTCACCGACCACATTTAAGTGTCTGTATAGACCTACAATATCTGTGGTTAAACTGACACTTTGTTGTGTGTCGATTAAAGTCAACCAAGTCCTATACTGACATGTTCAAGCTCCAGAACCTCCAGTGCCTCTGAAGCCGCCACCCGATTCAGGTGGAGTTTGTTCTAAACAACAAATGAATAGAATCATAAAAATTAAGCGTACCCCATAATATGCTCTACAGTAGATCGACGCTGCGGGCTGTCCCGCGTCCAACATGGTACAGTCCTGTCCATTTGGTAGTCCAGTAATGGTATGAAATATACCATGCGGAAGGCCAAAGTGTCTACCGGAGACCTGCTAGCGGAAGGACTACTACCGGAGTCCAATTGTCGGAAGGCCTATCGATGGAAGCCTTACTACCGGAGGACCCGCTACCGGAAGAGCTGCTATTTAAAGGATCGCTACCGATAGAGTAACTACCGGAAGGATATTGTTTAAGTGACGGTCCGGAAGAGTTAGTCAATACGAAGCAGTATTCCAGTCCGGAGAGACTACCTAAAAGGACTGATAGCTATATTATGTAATATCATCACATGTATAGGGGCAAAAGGGTAAACTGGCCATAGGAAGTCTATAAATAGAAGTAGAGGGGCTCATTTGTAGGGGACTCAAGTTTAAAAAAGAGAGAGCTCACCCCCAAGGCTCCCTTATGTTGTAAACCAAAGGATGAATAAGCTCTGTCTTGAAGTGACGTTTGCTCGGATTATTGGCCTAACCACTATACATCTTGGTGTGGAAACAATGTCGGGAGAGCATCATCTATACTATTTCATTTGGCGCCGTCTGTGGGAAACAACAGCTTCTCTAAAGCAACCACGATTATACACAGGTTCGAGACAACTGTTCGATGGATCGAGGTAACTGTTTAATGGATTGAGTTTGTTCGAAGGAGTAATGCGACTATCGAACTGGCAAGAAGGTTGAGGGAAGGAAATCGCAAGATTTGCAGAAGTGAAGCTCAAAGCGGGATCAAAAGCAAAGCACGCTCAAAGATCCTCATATTTAGCGACTAAATTCAGAGCAGATTGAGATCAAAGTGAGCCGATCGAAGAAGCGATCACTTTCGCACCACGATAAGAGAACCGATGCGGAGAATCGGAAAGGCGAATGGAAGGATCCAACGTAATCAAGAATCACTGAACGAGAATCGTATCTCAACACATCTTCCGAATCAATCGACAAAGACAGAAGATCAAGGAGATCCGTCAAAAACTCATTTGCGAAACTTCGGTCTCGCAATCAAAATTCTGATATATCCATTGGTGCTAAACACAGCAACCACGATTTCAACCACCGATCACGATGGAGGGCGTTCTTCGGAGATAATTTATTGAAATCTTCAATGCGACAACCGCGGAGTGAAACTACAATCTAAGAAGAAGCATTAAGGAGAAGCAGATCGATCGTGTCAAATCTCGATGGATTCACTTTTTCGTTCGAAGAAATCCTTTGCTTCGGTTTCTCAAAGCGATCCAAACAAGATGATTCGACACTGATTCACGAACGTTTGTCAATTTTGAACGACGACAGCTACGGGAAATGCCGTGAGGAACTGAGGAAAGAAGATCGATAGTGATTGAGTAGGTTCATAAGAGAATCGTAAGATCTGTTAGCAGAAGATGGACTACAACCGGCTGGATCATCAAGTTGAGTGTGTAACTCAGAAGTTTCGATGTTGAAAAGTACATATCGAGATGAGAAGAGAATGTGTATAGTCTGATCTCGCCCGAAGCATGGACACGATCGGTAACTCCTATCATCCACGGGGAAACACCAGAGGTACATTTTTTGGAGACAAGCTACCGGTAATGGTAAGCTACCGGTAATCACAAGCAACCGGCAATGTCAAGCCACCGGTAAGATCAATCCGAACTCTCAGTTCAGGCCCGGGCGACGCCTCTGTTTCAGACATAGCAAAAAGTTACGTTCACCGGGCTTTAAGGAATTCATCTCCTAAAATTTAAAGGTGTTGCCAACGGAACACGGACAGTGGAGGAGCTACTGGAGGAATATTTCTGGAAAACATCCATGAGAAGCTTCAGCAGGGAAATCTCTTCTTCCGATTACTCACTACCGGTAAAGTCATCCTACCGGTAATGCCATCTGGATCTCAAATTTTTCGGAACGACAAGCGGAAGGTAATTGTTTGTTGGAGGCGTGGAATCGGAGGAATTCATCAGGTTTATCCTGAACATACGGGAAGGAACGATTGGAAGAGAATCCCGATATTTGGACATCCTCTCCGGTAGAGATCTTGATATCCCCTCCGGAAGATATTTGGACATCCTCTCCGGTAGAGATCTTGATATCCCCTCCGGGAGATATTTGGACATCCTCTCCGGTAGAGATCTTGATATCCCCTCCGGTGGAAATTTTGTTCGAATCAGACAACAGTAAGCTACCGGTGTACTTCTCAATCACATATTCCCACCACCGGTAATGACATCCTACTGGTAGAGGTAAGTCTATATGCTTTTACCTTGATCGAACCAGACAAACGAGGTAATTTACCAATCCTGGTTAACCTTTTTTACCAAAGTAAAATGAGAATAACCTACTGATGACATGCTGGATATATTTAGTTATCCCTAAGATGTATATAGTCGATCATTTTTTCTACACATTGGAATGTTTTCATCGGAGTTCAGGTGTCAAAGCGTACTTTTTCATACACTTAGCTCAATAATTAGCTCACGTCACAGTCGAATAAATTTGGCACTGCAAGGTGTCTCAGTATGCAAAATTACCGTGAATGTTGTTCATTCAAACAAATTGTTGTTGCTTCTGTTTCTCCGTATATGAGTATTGCTGCTACTGCTGCATTGTTAAACTATAATCTTGATACAGTATGCTACTGCTGTAACTTTTGCTCTAAGTTGTTATATTGTGTCTGTTATGCAAGCTCTAATGGCTAGAATCTAGACATGTGAAAGGTCTCTTGGAATGGTTAGAATCCAGCCGTTCCCACTATCTACTGATAAGTCATGCTTTTCAGTGCATATCGGTTCTTTATTACTATAATTCCTTTGCGGCTGCCACTCAAATCAGTAAACAGCTCCAGCGATTAATAAAGTTCCAAGTTATGCTCACATTCTTTTCTAGATAGATCAACTGTTTATGTCTGCTTTTGATTGTTAATGTTATTCTGCATCTATATATAATCTGAAAAGTTATGTGTTACTGCATTCATATAGTACATTCAATACTTCTCCATTAATTGGTCTGCTTCGGCATGATGAGAAATCTGCTTTTGTACCTTCCTTTTAAGGAAGGAAAACAGAAAAAATCAAGGTGTTGTTCACTATTTTGAGTAAATATGCATCTCTTGCTCGACAATCCTTGGCCTTTTTCTCGCTTTAGAACCTGGCCGGACTGAGAGAATCTGGAAAAACCACAGAATATAGCATGAATAACATCACTGTGATTATGTGCTGCAGTTTTTACTACTACCACTACTTCACTGTTGCAATAACTTGAAATGTGTTAACTGATTTATTGTTGAATGCTGTTCTTGAGGTGGTGATAAATTCAATTGTTTTGATCAAGTGCGGGTTGTACTTTGTTCAAAATGAGAAACTACAGAAAATCTATGGGGTATATGTGCAGATAATTTTGCCTGATCCAAACTGAGGTTTCTACTTGATCTTCATTTCAATTTGCATCTGCTTGCTACTGCTGCGGTTGGTATGGCCAAAATTTAAGACAATATCTATGAGCTATTCTTGAATTATCACCTTGCCTACATGGATACACTAATTGATTGAAAGCTAGCTTGAAAATTCTCGCATGGGTCTGTTTGAGTTGTCTACATTACACCATGTGCTGTATAGCAATAGCATACCTCAGTTTTAAATTTAGTTTTCCACATCTTATTTTACATTGATCATGTTTTTACAAACCCACTTGTTTAAAAATTGTTTCGCCTACAAAAGTTATACATAATTACATCTACATAATCACATTTGCTGTCACAAGTTATTTGGTAGCTTTCTGTTTGGAGTTTATTGTTTTTAGTCTCTATCCTTGCTGCTGTTTTTCTTTTTTCTCTACTTTACTAAGGAAGGGAATGTTGCACGTGCTCCATGATTTTGCTGTTTCTTATCTGAAATTTGCATAAACTTCTATACGATTATATTGTCTAAGCTTGCTACTTACTGATTGTCCGCTTCCTTTTCACATTACTCATTTCATGCTTTCAGACAATTGTGGACTGCTAGTTGGCAGCTTGCTAGATTCACTTTCTGTTTTGTTCGCTTATTGCTTTTACTTCTGATATAAATATTAATACAATTGTTACACCATTGCACAACGATACCAGCTTTTATTTATGCTTCTGATTATAACCAAGAACATTGCTGTTGTTTCCTGCTACTACAGCTGTACTCCATCTGTTCTGACTACTAGTTCATGCTTCATTACGGACACCTTGTCTCTGCTTAGCAAAATTTGTTTTCAGACTAACTTACATTGTTATAATGATCATTAAGCTCAGCATTGTATGAATTGTCCCTTGTTGCACAGTATGACATCTCAAAAGGCTTACGTTGCTTAACTACAGCTGCTACTGTTTCTGTAATGGATAGAACAGAGTAATTATAAATGCTATTGATCTAGTCTGAGGGAACAGGTCTGGAAACCGTTAAGGATTTTGTATGAATAATCTTGCTAGATGTTTCCCTATCATTGCACAATTAAGTCAAGTCTACCGCTTAAATTTTATCTTTAGGCTTATACTGTTGCTCTGTGGTTACTTGTTTTTACGACAGCATGCATGTCTGATCTCATCTGATTTTGATCAGTTTGATAAAATTTGTGAAGCCTTGCTTGCTATTGCCATGGGCTGACAGGAATAGTGAAGTACAAATGCTTAAACTACTTCTATGTTTGCTTCTAAATATCACTAGGTCTCTAACAACATTCCCGATTTTGGCTGCAGATGGTTATTTTTCTTGCTTCTGTTTTGACTGCCTGATACATCTGTTTTATTGATCTATAAACATTTCGCGTTAAGTGCTATACTTGGAATAAATTAGAAGCTATCTGCTATGATTAAAGAAGCATGTTAATGAGGTACACTATTCTAATTGTCTTCTAAATCACAAATCTGCACAGACCGATGTTGATTAAAATATTTAGTTGGAGTTGTCTTGGTGTCTTATAGTGTTGTTGACCACTTTATACACGCTAAGACATGTTCTTTGAGTTTTATAAGCTTAAAAAAAGAAAATCGATCGTGAATACACAATTTGTTATAGCACTATCTGTTTTACTTGCTTTAATTATGATTTGTCTCTTACTTATAATTATCTGGTTTTGCTATTATATTTCATGCACCTTGTGAGCAATTGGTCTTCCGGTGAAAAAAGATTCTTTGTCACTGTTGCTACTGGTCCTGGTGATTCACATCGGAGTTTTGGTACATTGATGAGCTACCGGTAGAAACATTTGGATGAGACTTTCCGCTGTGGGCTTCCGGTAACAAATTGGTACTTTCACCAGTACCAACTTTTCGTCATCAACCGGTGCGAGACATCACAACCAACAATCCTCCTACCATAAGAAGACCTAGGTGCATCCCAATAAGACAAAGATTCGTTGGTAAAACAAGAGGAAAGGGAAAGCTCGAAGTTAGTAATTTTCAATTATGTTCCCTTCTTCAAAGATCAGAATTGGATTAAAACATGTCAAGCTTCCGATAGGAGTGTTGGGATATATGGTTTACCGGAGGCATCATCACAACTCCAAAATCTACATCGGTAGAAATATTGTATCTTCACCGATAGTTGCTTGTCATCCCACCGGTAGCCTCATTCCAGGCCACATTGTAATCTCAGACAGTAAATCGGGGTGGCAGTCCTTGAACACCGGTAGCAATTTGATTTCTTCACCAGCCACTTATCTCCTCTTCCGCAAGGGTGAACATCAAGCAAAGCGCGCATGCATCAGCGACGGAAGAAAGTACCAAGATTGACGATTAATCGAACCTAGAGCAGAAACAGTCAAGACCAAAAACATCGCTAAGTCTACTTTTATTATCTCCTTTATCAAGCATATACTGAGTTGATACTTAAAATTTTACCGCTCCTACGTTTAAGTAATTTGATTTCAGCCTTTGTTAAATGCTATTCTGATTACGAATACTCGACATCATCTGTTCTGTTACTCTAGTTGTTTGAACATGTTTCCACGTAAAAAATGCTTGTCATTCTGCCTCATATTTACTGCCTGAAAATAATTCGTCCTACTAAACTTAACAGTATTGCTGCTATGATTTTGTTTATCAAGCTTTCAAAACTTCTATTTTATCAATCTGTCTTTGTTTTGTATTCTTCTACTTTGAATAGCTCCAAATCCAACTGCTGTTTGCTTTTCTATATATATTAAGCTATTGGTTGTGGTAACAACCTGTACATTACCTTGAGTTTGCAAGCACTAACAAGCCCGCTTAAAGCATTGTGTGGAGTTTATGAGCTTTGTTTATTGCTGCTCTGAATCAAGGAAAAAAGTGTGGTGCATATTACATGTTGCTGCTCTTTGACGGATTCTTCCCAATTTAATTAAACTGCATCAAATGTCATTACTGTTGCAGCTAAATGGCCAATTATATTATAGTATTACAGCTCCAGTTTCGCTTCAAATCACTGCTTTAGCTTTTCTAAAATGTGCTCAACATCCATATGTTTTCATGCCCAGCACTACGGTTGTTTAGCATCCTGCACATGGTGAACAACTATTCTCTCTTGTCGCTTCAAAAATGAATGTTTCCAAGAACGGTTTTGGGTTTTCGAGAAAGTAATCATAGTTCACTTGTGTGATACTACTGATTAAAGCTTCTTTTGCCTTCATTTCCCTATTAAAAAGTCTCTAATAGAATGCGTCGTTTCCTGGTGTGTAAAGTCTACAGTCCTACTTTGATAATTACTATATGTCAACCTTTATTGTCATATACAGAGTAAGCCTCAGTCGTTCGTCTGTTATCAATAGGACATTCTGCCTTCTTCTGACCTTTGGTTTTGCTGCTCCATACTTGTTGAGCAAATCCGGAAGTCATCAGCGTCCGGGACAAAATCCAAAATCTCCGGAGGACATCACCACCCAGTTCAGCGACCGGGAGCCGCTAGTGGGATTGCACCGCAAGAATACTGTACAAATAGCTGGGCTTTTTTTTAAAAAAAAAAACGACACAGGGGAGGAGAAAGAATTATTTTGCAAAGAACCAGTTGATAGGCTCCGCCCTTTCACAACAGACTTGGGTACGGTAGAGATAACAGTAAGCCTACCGGTGAATTACGATACGATTTCCTTCCGGTACTTACCAGCTCTACAACCAGAAGGGAACAAACAAAACAAAATTGTTTAGGTCTGGACCATGGATAGAGGAAGAGGATCCGGAAGCTTTTCAAGCAAGATCCAGATCGGTGGAATCTTTGATCAAATCTCCGCAAGCAATTATCAAGTCACGAGCAGCGAAACGAGGTTGAATATTCAAGGAATTTTCAATTCACATTGGATATTTGTGGTCAGGTGCGGCGCCCGATTGGTCCAGACGGCTACAACAGCTTTTCTCCAGACAGTGGCTTGAAGTCGATAAGGTGGTTTGGTAAGCCAAAAAACAGGAGTCCTACCGGGAGCATCAAAGCGATTAGCGGCTCATAGCAAGTCGTCGGGCAACGTTTCAAATCACCCCCGGGCGTATTTTGCTAATTACCAAAGGAGGGATCAAACAGTAAGCTCGCTTTACGCGGTAGACGTATTAGCCTTGCCCCGGGCATAAGGTGACGCACGACCGGGCAGTGTCTGAATTACCGGAGCAAATGGAGTATGAAAAAGCAATTCTTCCGGACCGCAAGTCGTGTCCCTATTACAAAATATGATCCGGAGGAACATTTCCAAATTTTGGCTTCGGAAGAAATAGTTTGGACTAGCAGCCCTGGAAGAACATATGGCCTAAGAGGAGAAATAGCAATAAGATTGTGGAACACAGACCTACTGGACGCACATGGATAAATTCTATCATCAGCAAAATGATAATTTAAAAGGCCCGATGATGCTGCTTGCATAGTCATTATCTTCCGGGCAGCTGAGAAGCAATTGATAAAGTAACACCGGAAGAATAACTTGGTGGAATACGGCGCTGTGTAAAATATATGCCCATGGCGGATGGGCAAGACCGGTACATAAACAGAATGATAAATTTGGGAATGCAATCTATTTGGTTTCCGCAACAAGATTCGATCAACTCACTCCAGATATGAGCTTCTAGCGAGTCTCGAACACCGGTAAAATCGTTCCGCCGGTAACAATCCATCGGTAATATCATTCCAACCGGTTAAAAAAAGGTACCAACTGTTGATATTTCATTGTGAATATTCTTTTATCACTGGGAGTTTGCAAAAACTTTTTACAGAGGATTGATCACCCTCTCGTTTTCAAAAAAGAAATATTGTAAAATCATTTTCTGATTTACTTAAAACCAAGACCAGAGAGTCTTGAGGAAAAGAAAAGAAAGACAAAGAATGTATCCGACGATCTCACCATTGGCCATGGTAGAGTGTTTTGTATCCGACGATCTACCATCAACGATGGTAGTGTAATTCATCCGACGATCTTGTTGTCTTACTGACAGTAGAGTGTTAATCCGACGATCTCACCGACTCGAAGTCGGTAGAGTGTTAAACAGACGACCTCACCGTGTGTACAGTGGTAGAGTGTGAAAGCATAAAAGTGTAACTAAGGGGTTACCAAAAGAGATCTTGGCAAAAAAACAAAAAGAGCAGTCTAAAATTCTTCATTATGAGAATCTCCAACTTTTGGGAAGCAATAGAATTTTTAGGAATTCCTTTTGTTCAGCTCAGACTTGTACTATCTATGTACTTAGAAAGGCTGCTCTAAGCAACCTATAGGCTGTATATTTGGGTTTTTTATCCCCGTGATTAGTATACTCTAACTAACAAAAAACTTTTGGGAAGTCCGGTCGCTCCGGGCAGCCCAAAAGACAAATATCTTTTAATCTGTTAAATTTAAGTATGCAGGTCCAAGGGATAAAGTAATACAAGCAGGAATCTGATTATGGAAGGGTACAAGTGGGACTTCATCACCCCCGGAACCTGCAGGACTTCTTGGTGACCGGTAGACAAGCTCTTATGTAGGCTAAATTTTTTAAGTTCATTTCCTTTTTAGGCAAAAGAAAAAGAACTTGTGGGACTAGGAGATATATAGTAGAAAAGAAAATAGTACAAAGTGTAAATTTCATCTTCTTTTTATAAGTTCCACTTTTTAGTGCTAAAAAGTAGAACTTGTGGGACTGATGTAATGGTATGAAATATACCATGCGGAAGGCCAAAGTGTCTACCGGAGACCTGCTAGCGGAAGGACTACTACCGGAGTCCAATTGTCGGAAGGCCTATCGATGGAAGCCTTA
This sequence comes from Limonium bicolor, assembly GCA_023374045.1. Classification (NCBI taxonomy): domain Eukaryota; kingdom Viridiplantae; phylum Streptophyta; class Magnoliopsida; order Caryophyllales; family Plumbaginaceae; genus Limonium; species Limonium bicolor. Next base: position 204,258,775 of record CM041780.1, on the reverse strand, counting down.
CTACCGGAGGACCCGCTACCGGAAGAGCTGCTATTTAAAGGATCGCTACCGATAGAGTAACTACTGGAAGGATTATTGTTAAAGTGACGGTCCGGAAGAGTTAGTCCAATACGGAAGCAGTATTCCAGTCCGGAGAGACTACCCGTAAAAGGACTGATAGCTATATTTATGTAATACCATCACATGTATAGGGGCAAAAGGGTAAACCTGGCCATAGGAAGTCTATAAATAGAAGTAGAGGGGCTCATTTGTAGGGGACTCAAGTTAAAAAAGAGAGAGCTCACCCCCAAAGGCTCCCTATTGTTGTAAACCAAAGGATGAATAATAGCTCTGTCTTGAAGTGGACGTAGGCTGGATTATTGGCCGAACCACTATACATCTTGATGTGGAAACAATGTCGGGAGAGCATCATCTATACTGTTTCAGTCCAGTCAACAGCTGACTGAACTGTTTTGCTGACCGGGCTGCCTTTTTACCATATTAACTTCAATTGGTTGTAACTTTTAAAATATAAGTCAAAAAATTATATCATTGTTCATCTAAATTTAAGCTCTTCAAAACAAGACCAGGCATGAATATGTTTTGACAACTTTAAAATGTTATATTATTTACATATATATATATTCATATATATCAATGAGACTTATGATTTATAACATCATTTTAGTGTATCATAATATCACTTTTAATGAATCATAATATCAAAATTAATGAATAATATCTTCATTTTAGTGTATCATCGCAAACATATAAGAATAAATTTTTTACACAATAATACAACACAAAATAATATTTGATATGTATGAAAAATACGTGATTCACCATATAAGGTTTAAAATACATCGTACGACAATAATAATACACTACAAAACAATAATGATTTTTATCGGTTCCGAAGTTTGTTATCTAATTCACCACTTATTAGTTAATGAATCATAATATCAATTTTAATGAATCATAATATTAAAATTAGTGAATCATATCTTCATTTTAGTGTATCATCGTAAACATATAAAAATAAAAATTTCAAACAAAATACAATACAAAACAATATTTGGTATGTATGAAAAATACACGATTCATCATATAAGGTTTAAAATACACCATAAAACAATAATAATACACTACAAAACAATAATAATTTTTTATCGGTTCCGAAGTTTGTAATCTAATTCACCACTTATTACTTAATGAATCATAATATCAATTTTAATGAATCATAATACAAAATTAATGAACCATATCATCCTATACATGTATTTTTTTAAAAAAGTTGTCAACACCTATCTATGACTGGTCTTGTTTTAAAGAGCTTGAATTTAGGTGAACAGTGATATACAGTGGCGGATCCAGAAACTTTGTCTCGGGGGGGGGGGGGGCAAAATTTTTTTTGACACTGATACTCTTTAAAATATTATGTCATTTTGTACTTTTTCAAAATTTATAAGGCCCCATTCTTTTGCACAAGTTTCAGCTGGTTTACGCATTATCAGCTAGGACGATCAGCTCAGCTCATTCTTTTAGGTGTATTATGGGTCGGGTACCATCTAACCACGGAGTTTATTCAAAACTGCATTATCAGTTGGTTGATCAGTTCGTTTACGCATTATCAGTTGGTTTATCAGTTCGTTTACGTATTATCAGTTCAAATAATCTAATACAAAAAGAACAACTTATATTGATTTTTATACTATCATCTAGTTTTGAAATCAATCATCAGTCCATATCAGCTCGAATCAGTTATCAGCTACCAACTCTTTTCACTACTAGGGAAATGGTCTATAACAACGCTTTTTTTGTACATTTCGCAACGCATTTATGCGTTGCCAAGGCCTATACCAACGCACAGAAAAGTGTTGTGTTAGATCGCGTTGGGAAGTTCTGTTGCAACGCATATTCTAAGCGTTGGTACAGATATAAAATATGTGTTGCCATTGCTTGCAACACTTTTGCCAACACATCTTAAGTGTTGTCACTTGAACATCTTTCTTTCCCCTTTAACAACGTTGTCGCAACGCTTAGACAACACTCTCACAATGCTTAGACAACACTCTCACAACGCTTAGACAACACTCTCACAACGCTTAGCAACACTCTCACAACGCTCTGGCAACACTCTCACAACGCTCTGGCAACACTCTCACAACGCTCTGGCAACACTCTCACAACGCTCTGGCAGCACTCTCGCAACGCTCTCACAACACTCTCGCAACACTCTCCACAACACTCTCCCATCACTCAATTAGCACTCATTATCACTACACTTTCCCAGCACTCTTCCTACACTCACTCAACACTCTCTCACTATTCTCCCAACACTCATTCTCTAATCTACACATTAATATGAATAGCAAGTGAAAATATAACTAATTTGATTACAAAATCAAGAAATATAATTGCGTTTCATTGATATTCAACTGAATCCAAACATAAAACACAATTCATAATGAGAGTAGTATTTAAAGTACGAAAGATTTTACATTATAAATGTGTAAAATCTAAATTGGATCAATCAAAAACCTCTTCAAGAGATCACAATCTGGCTAGACCCTTCCTGCAATAGAAAGAAAACAATAAAAACAAAGGTTTTAATTTCAACAACTTAATAAAACCAAGAAAGATGCAAGCCATACCAAAAATATATTACTCCAGCCTAATATCTAGAAGAGTAATGAACAGAAGGGAAAGAAACCTGATTCACCAACAAGAATTCGGGACACAAATATATGCAATTCACAACTTATACAGAAATTTACATTAGAAAGAATAAGGAAATATTAAAGCGACTGAAAGAGATTCTAAGTTTGTATATACTAGCGACCAGTATTAGCAGACAAATTTCCAAGACCCTGTTTTGATCTTCAATCATCTTCATTCATAATAACCACATTCAGCCAGAGGAGTATTCTTCACATACTAACACCAAGCCACTGCCAACTAGACCTAGGAATCTTATTAAGAGCATGGTGTTAATCCCATCCTACAACTCCCTAAACAATGTTCGAGCATGATCTAATATAGCTCTCTAATTTTCAAGTCTGTTAAATCATCAACATAGAGGAGGAAGACTGTGTAAACCATTGAAAAAATAGACTATACCAAGCCATTACCTTAAGATGGTTCATGTCTTAGGAGGCTGGCGTTGGTTCCTTGAGCCGGAATTTCGTACACAAACATAAAAGACATAATTTCTAAGCATATAAAATCAACTACTAAAAACAAGCTACAATCGCAGATTAACCAAAAAACTTTGCAAGACACTCAAATAACCACTTATCGACAATGTGATAAGATGACACATGGGGGGAGTGATTAAGTGGCAGAAAGATCACATTTTGAACACCTTAAGCTTCTTGTGCATCTGAACTTCTTGAAATGTTTTCTGAATCAGATTCCTCGCTTTCTCCATTAAATGGGCTGCAAATTCTAGCACAGTCTTGGTTGTCTCGTTGCTGTCTAATCAAGGAATTGGTCACTCATCAAAATCAGCAAGACAGAATAACTCAATCCACATTGCTTTACTGTTGAATCAAGATGGCTAAGAGGTAATTAACTAACCAATAATGCCTGAAAAAGTATCATGTCTCGTCAAATGTTCACTTATCCTCATGGTTCTTATAGAACATATCAAGACAAGAGAGACAAAAATCTGAAGCTGATGAAAAACCTTGCAATCATAAAAGTTTGACCATTAGATTTTCAGTCATAAAGGTTCAATCAATAAATAATTTTTTTAAGCTAATTAGAAACTAAACCTAAGTTATTATAGCAGAGGAGACTTGAAGAACGCTCATAATAGTAATAAAGTGTCTTCGTGGATTTTTATTAGTATATCTTGTCATTTGGATGGCGGAATTGATCCACTGAAAAGCAGCAAGTTTTTTATTGAAGAAGTGAGAGCTCTCATAGACCTCACTGTCATGGCCACCAACAAATTACAGCAGGATGAATGAAAGTAAGTGAGACTTATTTGGTCCATGAGTGGTAGAATAACTTATCATTCACGGTAATCGTGAAATTAAGCCATACAGTTTTAATATCCAACGTTGTTGTAATTAGAGCTCCACATAATACTTGATAAAAAAACTATAACATAAAACTTGACAGAGAAATAAATCTGCTCAATATGTGATAGACAAATATCCCAAACATAAACAAAAGTTTGTGGAATATCATGCTTGAGTTGGCTGCTTGATATTACTGAAGATAGACTACAAAAGCATGGTCAACTAATAATCAATTGCTTGAGATGCTGAGTGAAGGCATCAGACAGAAAAACAGCTTAATGCATTAGATATTTCACAACTACAACAGCTGAAAGACAAACAACTAATACCTTCCTGTTCATAAAAAACTCTAGTGAATGACTTGATCCCTGCAGCACGAGGCTTCTTTAAGCTTCTCCTTGTTGACTTTTTTTATTTTACCAATTCTTTATATATACAGCTGGTGAGAAAGATTCATAGCTCAAAAATGTAGAAGTAAAAACAGAAGTGATAAAAATAATATAATGCTTAACATAAACACATACATAGTAGTGCTGCACTTGTCTTTCTCATCAAATTCCATACCTCGCCAAAAAAGAGCATGTTTGTCAACAACAGCAAGGGATAACAAACCTTACAATCCAACCTTTAACAAGGTAACTATGATAATAATACAAAAATCATCAGTCAAACAAAAGGCAATAGAAAATAATTTTGCAGATTGTTTAAATCAGTTACCTTCCTATGGTTTACTATGTGGAGTTTCTATTTGAAAAGATACTTGAAAGAGCTTTTGATCTGGGTTTGGCATGCTCCCTCCCTCCATTCATTCTTTCTTTATTGATTAACGTCCCCAAAGTCATCTTTACAAATTCCACTTTGTAATGTAATCTATGCATAGGTCTCTGGTCTCTATCTAAAAAAAGAAAAAACGCAATAACAGCAGGGGAAAAAGGAATCCAATTTGAATGATCTTATCCATATTATGCTACAGTAGTACTAATAGCTAGGTAGTTACAAGTAAGTACTACCCGTGCTATTATTGGTCTACGTTTCTTGCAGTCATGCCGCTCCACCATCTATCTGCCCTTTAAGTAAGGACTTATCTTACCCTCTCCTATCCTTTCCTCCCAGTTGCTGCTATCCCATCTTTTATCACTCACAAACATCTGGCATTCCATTCCGTCATACCTTTTTCTTTCTTTATTACGTTCTCATAGATACAATTACAATTCATCCATCCATCCATCAGAACCGAGCTGATGAGACATTCTATAATCATTTATATATTGGTAAAGACATACTGAATAAGACACATGATGCTCGAATTAGAATCATAAAGATATACGCAAGCCATTGTCAACCACTCTTGCAAACTACTACTATTGACAGATGGTGAGAGGACTAAAATGATGTGCATTTTTGTTGTAAAGATACATTCAAGAGAATAATTTTAAGGATCTATTCAACTCTATCCATAACAAAAGAAAATCAGTGTTTGGAGACATAGTTATAAATACTCATTTTGTATAACAGCAAAGCAGTGTCGGATTATATATGATAATTGTATGAACAGTTTATAAATACTTCAATAATGAACACCTTATTTAGAATTCTTTTATTCCTCTGTTTATTATAAAAACTCATCAATGTACAGAAATATGAACAACTTTTTTTCTAGATTCAATAATGAAGTGTGTTATCTTTTGCTGTTTGAATTCTAAGGATTGTTAAGTTAACAAAAAACACTGCAGGATTTTGTTTCAATGTGTAGGAACTGTCATTATGAGTAAAAGTGATTTCTTATTAGTTGTTGTATGTACAAACAAACAATGTGCAATTACTGATTCACAGAGTCAATCGTCTGACCTTAATAATAAAACAACAAGCATATTATTGCATATATCAGCCATCTCTTCCATTTATTCAAATTGATTTTCTACACAATCTATCAAATTATAGTGCATTCAAGTAAAATCTCTTAACATCAAGGTACTATAAGTATGAAAATTAAGTGCTTGTCTAACCAAATGTCTTTCTCTAATGCCCCTTCACGAATCATATACACTAGATTAATACTAAACTGAAGAAATGTTACCTTCCATGACTTCTCACTGAATATATTTGCCGAATAAAAGCTCAATTCAAGATCGATATCTCTGACAACTACGATAAGATGCTTGAATCCGGAAAGGAAACATAATTCCTTTGGAGCCATGAAATATAGGGTTATCCAGCAAGGAAGATTAATTATAAGCAAAATATAAATGAAGGATTTAAGCTATGAGGCTATAAATTATTTAACGGAAACACCAAAAGAAATACCTTTCTCTGCTCGCAATCAAGAAACGAAGAACACTAGGATCAACTTCATTGACAAATCCAAAGAGGTGTACTTTCAAATTGACTTGACGACATCGTCGATGATCAATTTCCTTCAGCGAAGGCCGCCGTCGCTAGCTTCTACCCTGTGACTTTCTCAACACTTGTAGTAGATTGCAGAGGTCGGTCAGGGGAGGAAGAGGATTAATCAGGTTAGCTATTGTTGCTTGCGGTGGTTGTGGCGAGATGACCGGTGAAATCAGCTTGGCAGTGGAAGGTGGAGCGAAGAGAATGAAGGGCAACCCTAGAGGGGTTTAGTTTAGGAAAGAAGGCTGAGGTGTGATAATTTTCTAATTTGACAACACTAATAGAAAAGTGTTGAAGATATTATAAGTGCTGGTTATTTTACTTTAGTAGAAAGTGTTTATAGGTAAATATGTTGTCACTACAGTGTTGGTATAGACCATATCTCCAGTAGTGTTTTATGCAAAAGAATGGGGCCAAAGAACATTTGACAAATTTTCAAAAGTTTCGGGGGTGGCACCCGGCCCCCTTTGGATCCGCCACTGGTGATATAATTTTTTTTATTTTGGACTCATATATTAAAAGTTACAACTATTTAAAGTTAATATAATAAAAAAACAGTCCAATCAGAAAAAAACAGTCTATTGACCGGGCTGCCAAATGAACATGACTGCAGCATGATGGGTGCGGACAGACCGCAGGTAGAATTTGCCTATGCTCTAATACCATAGTGAAGATCGAGCAAGAACCGTGTAAAATTTGGTTGCTGTAAACACGATAGATGCCTTGGATTACTTTTAGGGTGAGCGTATATTTATAGTTGTTACATTGAGAGACATGGACTGTTTTGAGACACTTTGGGCCTATTTTACATATTGACTAACAGCCACTACTTTGGGCTTCTAATCAAGAATGCCATCACAAGAACTAAAAGTTTCCTGAAATTCTCTACTGAGAGCAAATCTGCATCTTCCGCCATTTGACATGTGATATGTACAAGTATAATACACATGCGTCCACAAGCATGCCTTGCCTCTCTGAAAATACATGCAAGAAGAGATGAGAGACTACATCGCAATAATTGAAGCGCCAGAACAAAGGGAGAAAGCAAAAGTAGTATACTAGAAAGGAAGAAATGAGAGGCTGATTGACTCATATGACCTTTCAATATGATCAAGTTCACGGGTGTATAACTATTTTTTTTTTCTGCTGTTCTGCATTACCCACTTTGCATTTTCCCTTGCCACTTTTTCCTATAAATGAACACTTCCACAGAATATCTATTCACAAACAATACAACTTTCCAACAGAATCCAATCCAATAATAACAACGACGCTCACAAAGAATGGAGCTTGCGCTTCGAAGAAGAAGACCCATTCTTGTCCTCTTGGCAATTGTGCTGATCATTGCCTGCTCCGGGTACTGTAGCCACGGGTTAAGCATCTGCAAGATGAACGATGACGGCATTAAAGCTTGCAGGCCGGCTGTGACTGCTCCTAACCCTGCTGCGCCATCCGCAGACTGCTGCAAGGCACTCTCCGGTGCAGACTTGACCTGCTTGTGCTCCTACAAGGAGTCGCCGGTGCTGCCTACCCTTGGGATAGATCCTGATCTTTGCATGGCTCTTCCTGCTAAGTGTGGCCTTCAAGCCCCGTCTGGATGCTAAGAGAGGAACCTTGATTGTTTTTCTTATTATTGTTGTTTTTTTTATGCTTTTTTGTTCTTCTTCGTGCTTTTAAGGGAGTGTAACTGTTGGGTTTTAGCTTCTGTACTATATATATACAAGTTTGTTGACTGTGTTGATCTGTCTAACTTTCCTTAATTTGTGGCGTTAATGGGTCTAACCAAGTTTGTGTCAACTGTCAAGTGATTTCATAAACATATGTACGGACCCAACAAATCATTGTCCATAATAAGATATTATCAATTACTACAAGTTATCTTTCAAAGAAAAGAATAAGTTAATTTCACTCTTTCACGATTCTCCCGCTAATATACCAATCACTTCTTAATACTCTATCTGTAACAGTAACAGGGTTCTTCCTTCCAAGGGATCAATGAGTTCTTCCTTTATTTTAGTCTTCTTTCATTTTAGCTTTTAGCAAGTTTTTCGTTAGTATTAGAAATTAAGTTTCTAGTCTTATTCTTCTCATTAGAATTAGGAAGTTTCTACTCTTATTTTCCTTGCTTAACTGGACTCCCTCCCTATACAATCTTTCAAAAAACTAGATCTTTAACAATCTATGTTTCGTTTTAATGATCTTAACTCTTTTCTTTCTTCGGGAAGATGAATTCTAAAAAGTAGATCTTTAACAATATGTTTCGTTTTTTAACAAGGTATCATAGCTTTGGTAGTTGATCCACTTCGATTGTTTGGAGATCTGTATTTTAATATAGAGGCGATGACTACTCAATAGAAGATTAAGGGGCAAATCAACTATTCGAAGAGGTTCCATCATAAACTAGTAAGGCCCAATAACCTATGAGGTTCCATCATAGAACCAATTGACAATAGGTGGAGTAGCCCATAAGATATATGAACTACTTACTAGCTTTATAATTTTTCAATGTGGGACTCACACTTGTTCTCCAACATCCCCCCTAAGTGTGAGTCTTTCACACCCTGCTTGGACCCATTTGGTACTTGTCCGGTCTCTTCTCTTCACAGTCCGTTTTTACTCGGGTATCCATTAGGCAGTGGTGCATTATCCAAGGTTGAACCTGGGCTCTGATACCATATTAGAAATATTGTGGGGGAGAAATAAGGACAACGGAGGGAATTATATAAAATACCCATATAAACTAGTAAGGCCCAATAACCTATGAGGTTCCATCCTAAAACCAATTGGCAATAGGTGGAGTGGCCATAAGCTATATGAACTACTTACTAGCTTTATAATTTTTCAATGTGGGACTCACACTTATTCTCCAACATCCTACTGTGGTAAGATCGGGCATGGTATAGATAATTGTTGTGCTAAAAAGTGTTATCCCAAGGGATGGAAGTTTGGGAAAAACGAGAGAATTGCGGCAAATGTTTGTCCTAAAGAAGAGCAAAATGCTGGAGACTCTGGACAGCAAAGCTCTTCTTCTGTCATACTAGGCTGAAATCAAGAACAACTGGGTTATCTAATCAATTTCGTGCAAAAAGATGTCACAGTGAAAAGAGAAAGGGAAAACACTTGTAATTTTTGCAAGTAATTCTTTTATCACTAGTGATCCGTGTTATTGTTTAAACACAATAAAAAATCACATACCTATTCCTTATAGATACGACACTTGTTGTACTATATCGATTAGGTGCACTTGCCTACTGTTTGCATATATTTATATAGATTTTGCCAAACAAGTTTATGGCGTTGTTGCCTACTCTATCATTTCCCTAGTTTCAGCATTTTAGTTTGTTAATTTTTGTTAGTTTTTGTTTTTTTGTTTGTTTTGTTCATATTTTCTATTTCTAATAGTTTAGTGTGGTTTATCCTTTTGATTGCTTAGGTACCTTTTAACTCTCTTAGTTTATCCAAACACTCGGTTAAGGGATTCACCGCTTGTTTATTCAAAACCCGAGCTTGGGTGTTCCTTGTTAAGAGCAGAAGAGATCTGAGTATGGCAGATTAGGAACCATCATCAATAATCAAAGATAATGGACATTAACGGCCACAAGCTCAACACCAAACTCTCAAGGACTAACACCAATCAGACAACGAAGGGAGAGCCTCAACTATAGTTCTCCGAAAGAAGCCGAACAGTAGGCCTTCAAAACCATTTCGTTACCGGACATGCAAAGGAGGAGATGGGTGTAAGTTTCATTTCTTAACAAGATTAGAGGAGGAGAGTGTTTAGAGGTAAGAGTCTTTTTTATTCCTTATGAGGAAAAACACGCGTCATTTAGTTACCATTTGACCCCTATGCATACTTGTTACATTATTCCCCCCATTCAAGGACCCTTTGGCTTAAGTTAAAGGTAAAAAAAATGAAAAGCTATCTGTTAAATACAAAAGAAAAATCCAAAATCTTAGCATATAGTATAATATAGTAAAGGTGTGAGAAGTACAGCAAGATGCGTTATGTTTTGGTAGAAAATCAAATGCAAATAATAAAGGCCATGTACCGTTATGTAGATTGCTAGAGCTTCCATAGTGCATGTGTCTGAGTTGTAAGGCTCAGTCACACTAATTCTAGGTGCAAGGATGTAACAGAAGCAAATAAGTAAGGTTCAAGAATGAAAATTTTATTTAAATACTTTTAATATCAACAAATCTTTCACATTCAGATTAAGCAGACAGACAACATTTACACTCTTACTTCTTCTATAAATGAATCAAAACAATGCTTGGAAGATGATGAATGTAACAACTCTCATAGCTAGAACTAGATCTTTCTAAGCTTAATGAGAATGTAATAATAAGCTAGCAAACTCTCAAGATGATGGTAATCAGAAAGTACTGTAACATATAAGTATGACCTTTAAGTTTAACAACAAGAAATCTCGATCATGCGGTAAGATTAACGTACGAGCTAGAAACATAAGCGTATATCGATCGTGGAAGATCAATCGATGTCTCGACATTACATTTCATTTCAGATAATCCATTACAGATAAAGTAACCAAGAAAGAGCATTATATTCAAGCACGACAATCAAAAACAAATGATCACTTCGATCGATCACGCTAAAGAAGAAAAAATAAATCAGCACAATGGAAATGCCTGTGGGCGTAAAATAGGCAATGTGGACAAAAAATAAGCGTCTACCAGCTGCTGTGATCCTTGTCCTTTAGGATGATTTGTCAATCCCATACTGTGTAGAATCATCTTCTTAATTAAACGAAGAGGACTCATCATGCAACCCCACCGCAAAATTGACCTAGTCCCCAGTGTAAATCCACGTCGAGGTCGGGTTCCTAGTCTGATCACAGTAGTGGCTCGTGGACGTCTCATCCGCTTCCGTTGCCGCTGCAGCCTCCATTTTGTGGGTCTACAGCAACACCGCACCATAAGAGTACTTGAGCTTGATAACCAGGCAGATATAGCTATTGAACTTCTCTTCACCAACATCTCTTAGCTTAACCTTCTTCACAAATAACTTTCTCTCTGATCCGGGACTATGTATTGGGTAGCTATTTAATTTATACATGGCGAGTGGTTTGATGATGATCAGGATGATGATTATGGTAGTAATGATAGCTAAGCCGTCCAGTCTGATTTGTCTTGTACTATACTTTTAGTATTGTTTAGTGTTCTACTGCATTTAAATATATACTTGTCTATATTATAAAGAAGCTTAAAAGCCAATGGTTTAACTATCTGAAATTGATGATGATGAGTAGTAGTAGTTTGGAACCATTTTATGGTGATGGTTTAACTTTCTAGACTTCAAATGTACGAAAAAGAAGTGTACATTTTTTTTTGTTGCACGCATACATTGATCAATCTTTACTCTTTAGCTGGAAATGGTGGAAGTGGGAGCGTGGGATATGTAGCTTTATAGTTCAAGAATATTAAGCTTTCTAGAAAGCTAAGGTTAAGATATATTAGAGCGCCGAAACCATTAGGACCACCGCATCTCATGAACTTTACTTTAGTACATCACATGTGTTTTAATGACAATTAGTTAGTTAATCTTTTTTTTAACTCTAATCTTTTCCATTTTCGTTTTACTCGTATCATAGCAAATAATTAAGGATATCAGGTAAGAGTGTTATAACTATAGAAAATATGCATTCCGAACAAAGAGGAGATTGATAGCTATTGTGCCCCTCCTCGATTGGTGGGGCATCACTTTCGTGGCCCCACAAAACCCGCTCGATGTTTTCGAGGCGTGGCAAGGCCTAGTTGGTTCCTTGCTCATCTCTCTGGTTCAGTACTTTTTTCCATATAGTTTGGGTTATTTGGAACAAACGTAACTAGCTTCTCTTTGAAGATACCCATCTTTCATGGTCAGAAGCAACTGAAATGGTCAAGCGAAGGTGTTTGGAATGGTGCCGTCGTGAGAGTCTTCCACTGGACCATGTTATCTTATCTTCTAGAAATTTGTTCACTCTTTTATTTACAAAGTAGTATAATTTTCTTGTTTTCTTCTTTGCTTTCTATTTTGGCGAGAAAGGCTATATGCCGAAGTATTGCTCTTGTAACTGGGTTTCCAGCACTTATCAAAAAAAAAAAAAGATAGCTATTGTGCCCCTCTGCTTCTTGATACATTTTGAGCGGTGACTCTGCATGCGAAGTATCTTAACTCAATCAAGATTAAGTGGTGGAAGCAGTTGATGGACAAGTTTTACACAATATAAACTCACTTGTATTGATTATCTTAAACTCGATCGAGAATTTCACTGCTACTGAGTAGATAGGGTATATTCACTCAACAGATGCGCTCTCACTCACCCTATAGATGATCTTATCAGCTCTTTGATAAGTTTAATAAGTCTATGAATATCCTAGATGAGTCTATCGATAAAGCTTTTAAATAATTACTAACAGAAGACAACGGAGAACTTTTTCTTTGATTACAAGACAAACTTCTCTCTAAAATATTGGTTAGTATGTTGTGAAAGCGCAAGTTGAAATGGTGCAATAATTCTCCTTTTATAGCAATCCCTCACGGCTGTCTGTTAGAGTCTGTGTTCAAAATTTCCGCTTCTGAATGTTGTAGTTGCTTAAAAAATCAGACCTGACTTATTTGTGAATATTGCTAAGACTTGACCATTAATTTTTGAACAATTACCAAGCTATGGGACGGCATGGCATCATTCAACCATGACTTTCACATTTGTTGCAGCTGATTGACTATGTCAGCTCCGAAATTTTAGGCCTTCAACGCCCATGTTGTTATATTTTCGAATTTAATGCGTTGTTGACTTGACTGGGTTGTTAATCCCGAGTTTTGCACCCAAGGTGAGTTAATAGACTTTGAAACATGTTATGATACTTGGCCCTTAAATCTCATGTCCGGATCGTTAAACCGCTGAGTATTTCTGGCAACCGAGAGACTCCTACTCGATAGAGCAACTAATGCAAATTCTGAACTTTGATTCCATTGCACTTTCTTGATATACTCCATCTTGAATAACACCCTAGTTCCAACATATATATCCGACATACAATAGAATGGAAGGGGCGACGGCTCCTCCAATGATCCCTATAATTAATGAACTAAGTAACTGATTGACGAATGGTGTTGCTTGCCACTGGCTTGATTTGAATCGCGAAAAACCATAAGTAAGAATTTCAACATGTTATTTTGCATCACTAATGAGCAGCAGGCCGATCCGTGGATAAAAGGGGAACAGTTCTCCCATCAAAATATCGTGTCGCTATTTTGCATCACTAATGAGATACATGCGTAATCAGGTCATTAGTAACTGCCATTATCACTGCGTATTATATATAATTATCGACTACAAACAATTTCTACTAACATTTTATCAGCGTAAATAAATAGTTACTGATGATTGACTGAATTTAGTAATCCTAGTTTTCCAAGCAAGCAGTGTAAATTCTTCTGTTCAGCTTAACACTTATACCATAGTTTTTCATTTCAAAAAGATTCCATGGTTTTCGTTATAATCTCTGAATTCTCTTTTTTTTAAATTTTTTTTTTTTGAACAAAAAAATTTGGACCATCGTTCCAATTTTATCGGATGTCCCCGAAGGGACCTCTTTTTTTTAAGTTATAATATCTGAATTTAAAGTCATCATAAACAAGTAACGCTGGAAATAAGACAAGTCGCTGAAATATTGTGGGCCTAAATAGATAAAGCGCTATGATTATTAATTATTTTCGATTCTACACTATGTGTAGCCCACCGCCTATAACTATTTTTATGGCCCAAAATGGCCACAACTCGATTATCAGGTCCACCATATAATTGTGGTCTAAGGTCGGGCATAGCTCATCTGCATATAATATCGTTTCTCCTCTTATCATGAAACAGTCTATACTTTTTGAAAAATAGTATCGATTATTTTTTCTGATGACAATACTAATAATAATAATGGATAGAGAGTTTATTAATTTATAGCTAAATTATGAGAAAATATAAAACTATCATAAGTAAAATGGTGATGTTTTTCTTTTGGGTTTGTTAAAAGTTTCGACCAACCTTTAGTTCCTTATACCACTATTGATAGAACAAGCCCTTCTGAATTAATTTTTGGGTATGTTAAGTGTATTTCATTACTCTGTTTTGTGCTTTAAATTTAAAGTCCCAATTTTTTTTTTTTTGAAAAATAATAAATCAAATACTTATAATAATATATATTTAAATTAATAGATGCGTGGGTGTGTTTTCTGTAAAACAATAAACAAATCCAACATCGTCCCCCTTCGTAATTAATGGACACTAGCATTTGTTTATTGTAGCATCATAGGGCATTTACTAAACGGGGTCATATGGTCATCGTTCTTTTTTTTTTAACATGATGTATAGGGATGGGGTTATAGGATGAACCACGATAGTGACATGACCTTGATAAGGATTGAAATATTCTCATTAAGTATTAAATAATGTTCTTGAAGTTACTAATAAGGGTAAACAATTTTGAGTAGAGAATTTTTGTTTTACCAAAACTATGAAATTTTTGCAATAAATCCTCAAAATCTTTAAAAATGTTATACTATTATCACTACTAAAAAAAAGGAGATTGCTAATAAAAAAAATCGTTAGTAAAATAAGAAAATCCGTCGGTAAAAAATTTTACCGACAGAATACCATCAAAATATTTTCGTAAGCGTTTCCTCCGTCGCTAAAATTTACTAATGAATAATATAAATTTGAAAGCAATCACCAACAAAAAAGTTACATTCGTCGCTATTGTCATAAATGAAGTGAAAGTTACTATTTATCGGTAATTACCAAGAGATTTCCTATTCATTAACAATTAACAATGATATTCAATCCATCGGTAATTACCAAGATTTCATATCCATCGGTAATTAGCAAAGAATTTTCTTTTTATTGGTAATTGCCAAGGAATTTTCTATTTATTGGTAATTACCAAGGAATTATTAAAGGAGTATCATTTGTCGGTAATTACCGATGAATAACAACATACATGTACAATGTCCCTCCCTTCATTGGTTTTATATCAAGCATAGTCCACGGAATCTCAATTGTACACTCTTTATAAGCTCTAAATATATTTATAGTATACCACATTCATGTAGATATCAATACATTATTAGTAAACTCTTTACATCTATAAATTCAACTTCTACTTTAATTTTCTTTACAACAAAGTCAAATGTCATCTAAATGTATATTTAGAGTATACCAAGTACATGAATATCTGAGAAGATGATTTGAGTTCTTCCTCACTCTTACAATCACACTACAAAAAAGCTGTCTACTAGGAAGAGGGTGCAAGTCCTCTAGGAACATATCAAGAGCACCATCTAATCCAAACCATAAAATTTTAGAATAGAATCCAGAAACGAACATCAAGAGCACCATCTAATCACGGTTTCCATGAAGTGAAATGAAACTTGAAACGGGAATTTTGCATACCGGCTGCTCCATGTCACACACTGCACATATAACCTGAGAAACCAAACCATAAAATTTAGAATAGAAACCACCAACATAACAAAATCTTCACAGCGCACAACTTCACCAATCAAACTAAGAAGGATGGCTTAGGGATCTGTAGATAACTTACTTAGTTTCATGAGAGGGAAGTCCTTTATACTGTAGCCTCATTATGACAGTAGCGACAAGGGAAAACCTCACTGCAACACGGAGCTCTTATCCTGCATCTTCTTTTATAGGTTTACACCTGCTCAGACACACTAAAAAAGGGTGGGGGATCAAACTAAGATCCACACAACTGAACCATTTTGCAAAATCAAAATGTAAAAAAACGGCAAGATCAAGCAATAAAGACGGAACAGGGCAAATTTATGGTTTGGTCCTTTACACACGAACCCATGCGAAAGCAATCAGTGAATATAATTCAACATTGTCATGAAATACAAGGTTATTCAATCGAAAACAAACATCTCGTCATTAAAAGAATATTAATGAGGGGAAAGTTCAAATGGGAGTATGACTAATTATAATTCAAGTTTAAAAGCAACGACTAAATCTTAGTTCAGGGGAAAAAATTCATACGAGGATACTGAACTTTCAATATCCTAAACAGCAATATCACGGACCACTAATGTTCAGAGCTTAGTTGCCATGACCAACCAAGAAAGAATGTCATTTCTTAGTCAAAACCTCTCAATTGCAGCGATGTTAGCTTTATAATAATTCCAGACTTGGATTTTAATTACCTTTCTTGCAGCGATGTTAGCTTTCTTGTCTTGCCAACTCCACCATTGACATCTACGCATTCATTTGTTCTGACATCTGCACAGTTCATTTCAAACCAAACTTTTACCAATATTAATTTTTACAGCAAGCGAAACAGAATGTAGGCAGAATACTAAAGTAAAGTTATCCATTCCTTGACTTCCCTCAGTTCAAAACAACACATAATGCTTTGGTTACATTATCTTCAGTCAGGCACAAATCTCCTCAAAACCAGAATAAAAGGCTACAGAGAGAGAGAGGGGGGAGGGGGTTTCTTGGGATGAGTTTAAGTTTGAGAAGTAGAAAAGCTTTGAGAGGCAATTACTTCAAAGCAGCAAGCCTAATTTTTAAGGTAGAAAAGCTTTGAGAGGCAATTACTTCAAAGCAGCAACTCGAACACGGATGCTAGATTCTTCCTATAAGCTTTTTAATAATAGCTTTTGCAAGTTCGCAAAGTGAGGTCGAAATGGGTTTCCTATTGTTTCAGTCAACGAGTAGAACAAAATCAATGCCACCTAGTACTCACCAACATAAGAAATATTGACAAGTTAGTTGTACAACAATATACAGAGCAAGCTTAGATGCAGAATAAATGTTGACAGATTAGTTTATCAATCCACATAAACCATTATTTTCCTTTTTAGATGGATATTTTAGGTTTTTACTAGAAATATAATAATATGTAAGTATACAGTATATGCAATATATCTGTATGAATTGACAGCAGAAGAGTGTAAAAAAAACTACAATCTAAGATATTTATGATGGATCTAACAGTTCAAACTATGAAAAGTTTTTAACAATACCATTTTCATGAGAGGTAACCATAGGTTTTATCCCAATTCGAATCCATTGCCGGAAAAAAATACATAGAACAATATAATGATGAACAGATAGATATGACGAAAGGTCAATAACCAGAGTGACTATATCCTTAATGAACCTGTAACAAGAGGTCCGAGCATAGCTTCATCTTGTGTTAGTAACCAACTGTTTCTGGCTGAAATGAAACATTGAAAAGAATACAATTAGTGCTACCTGGCTACGCCTTTTGAAGATGTTATCTCTGTTTAATTTTCAATGCAACAATCTCAGCCGTAAACTACAGAAGCCACAACACGTTAAGTATGAAATTTATGTTTAGCTTTAGATCTCATGGGTGTAAACGACTCCTCGATTGTATAATACAATTGCTTCTCTCGCTACTAAGTTGTTCCTGACAATAATCAAATTTGTAGAAAATTCAACCAGGAGCAAAGAGCGACTAAACCCTAAATGATCAATTCAAACCACAAGGAAAGTGAAAATCTATAAATTTTGCTGCAAAACAAGAGAAAGAAGAACCAGACAATAGCTTCGTAAAGATGCTATACAATACTAGAAGAGAAATACAAAAAATTAAACCACATAAAACAAGAAGGGAGGTTAAAAGAGAAATGCATACCTGATCTCTCATGGATTTATACGGTTCTTGAACAATAACAAGGTAGTGAGTGAGCATGACAAAACTGAAAGCTGCTATGAACGTGGTTGGGAAACGGGGGCAAGATACGGTGAAAACCGCTCATCAGTAGATAATCTGGAACACAAATCGTACACATAAATAAAAGAGGATAGGTCGGAGTAGCGTTGGAGGTTGATTCAGGCGGAGCGAAGGGGTTGAGATGAGGCGGCTGGAGCAGATGTGAAAGACACCAATAAAGATGAGAAAACAAATCAGAATATTAGCTAGGGATACGCCACCAGAAACGGGGAAGCTTCGATCGAGTGCTAGTGATGAAGATGAAACTTTGGTTGAACGGTAACGAAGCAGATGAAGCTTCGATCGAACGCCACCGAAGAAGAGGAAGCTTTGATCGAATGATGCTCGAGCAGATTCGAGAGGTCGATAGAGGAAGGACTGGCGATGTATTTGCTCTTTTGTTTCAGAGGAAAAACACAAATGGAAAGTGGAGAAGGGACAGGATTCATCCGTTCAAGTCTTCAAGAGATCCACTAATTTTTATATTAAATATTTCCTTCTTTGGAGGTCATTATCGTTTTTTGTTAACTTAATAAATTAGAGATGAAAATCTATATTCCTTTAATTACCGACAAAAAAAAGAAATTACTAGCAATTAGCTATGGATGTGTTTGTCACTAGAGGTTGTCTTGCCTACAGCTGGGTAGCCATATTTGGCTACATCCAGCGCGTCTCCTTCGTTTCTTTTTTTTTTTTGTCTTTGTCTCGCCCGGTGGTCCGGCGCCCTCAACATCTTTTTTCTTTTTTTTTCAATCATAAAAACTTTGTAACTTCTTATATATGTATCTTTTAATATATAAATCCAAAATGAAAAAAAATTATATCATTGTTTACCTTATTTCAAGCTCTTCAAAACAAGACCAATCATGGATATATTTTGACAACTTTTAAAAAAAATTATTTTTGCATGTATGAAGCACAGAATGTAAAATAAAACTTGTACAGATGGTCATACAAACCTGTACAAATGTTCATTAAAACATGTACATCATCACGTAAAAACATGTACATCATCGCATTAAAAACATATATATAATCATATAAACCTGTACGAATAATTAAATATGTACATCCTTAAATTAAAACATGTACATATAAGGAAGAACACTTGTACAGACGGTCATACAAACATGTACAGATGTTCATTAAAACATATACATTCTCATAATTGAACATGTACATTCTCACATTTGAACATGTACATCGTCACATTAAAACATGTACATTCTCACATTAAAATATGTACATTCTCACATTAAAGTATATAATGGCTTTCAAATAGATGACCCTAACCCCACACACCCTAAAACCCACCATAGGAAAACTAAAAAACATCGAAAGCATTTTTAGGGTTTATAGTGGCAGGCCCTAGACCCGCGACCACAAACCCTATAAACCTGTCGAGTTAGTTGCTACAATGTAAAGTATAGGACGGTTTCCAAATAGATTACCCTACCCCCAAAACACCCCAAAACCACCCTAGGATAGCTAAAACGTCGAAGGCATTTTTAGGGTTTGCAGTGGCGGGTTTAGGGTCTAACGACCCTAAACCCGCTACCACAAACCCTAAAAACCTGTCGAGTCAGTTGCTACAATATAAAGTACGAAACAAATTCCAAATAGATTACCCTACCCCCAAAACACCCCCAAACCCACCCTAGGATAGCTAAAAAACGTCGAAGACATTTTTAAGGTTTACAGTGGCGGGTTTAGGGCCATTAAATCCGCTACCACAAACCTTAAAAATCTGTCGAGTTAATGCGATGATGTACAAGTTTTTAAGTGTAGATGTACATGTTTTAATGAACATTTGTACATGTTTGTATGACTATATGTACAAGTTTTTTTTACTTTTTGTGCACTATACATGTAAAAATAATTTTTTTCAAAGTTGTCAAAACATATCAATAACTGGTCTTGTTTTGAAGAGCTTGAATTTATATGAACAATGATATAACTTTTTTTCATTTTGGACCTATATATTAAAAGTTACAATAAGTTTTAGATTTTATAATAAAGAAAGATTAATAAAAAAGGAAAAATGAAAAAAAAAACAAAAACAAAAGGCGCGTGTGCGCCTATCTCAAAAACAGGAAAAATGAAAAAAAAAATACATAAGTCTTATCTCCCATGTATTGTAGTCACTGTATGTAGCCAGGTGGCTACATTAAGCTGTAGCCAAGAATTCGCGTTGTCACTAAGTTCTAATCAAAATATTTTATATAATTTACTTACGGATTACTATATTCATCGTCAATTAGTTACGTAAATTTTTTATCTGTTGGTAATTGGTGATGGATTTTTTCATCCATCGGTAAGTACTTTGGAATTATTATTTTCGTTAGTGGTTTCCTAACAAAATATATATTCATTACTAAATCTTCTCAAAAAATCTAATCCATTATAATTCATTAGTATTTTGTTAGCATTTTGTTGGTAATTATTGAGTTTTCTATCAAATTTCAATTCATCGGTAAAATTTTATCACTAATCACACATTTTTTAGTAGTGTATGCTCTTGAATATTTATAAATTTATAAGAGAGTTGTCAACTTCAAGGTGCTATATAAACCAAAAGAAGCAGCCTTGATTGTAACCGAAAGAGAGATTATTACACTTTGGACCTTGAATGAATTGATACAATACACTATTGGCGGACAAGCATTTGAGCTGATAATTTTGTTAACTAGGAACTTGCACACAAGTTGTTGTTGGATAGATAAGTAATTTCAGATACTTTATTTATAATTGATTCCAATAATTTGTCAAACTGACTGACAATAATGTATGGTTCCAGTAATTTGTCAGACTGGCTGACAATAACGTATGGTTCCAATAATTTGTCAAACTGACTGACAATAAGGTATGGTACTACCTAGCTAATTCCAATACTTTGCCAGACACTAAGGTAAGGTAAGGTACTACCTGATTCTAATAATTTGCTAAACCGACTGATCTGATTAACTAACACTAGGGTATTACTCCTCCGACCTAAATTGATCGTCTTATTTATTGTATGTTTCCCACAAAACTAATTTTTGTAATATGTAAAACGAGGAATACTTAAAATTTAAAATTATTTGATCCAAGTCATGTTCAAATAGTAGATAAGGTCGTTAATTCAGGACCGTGACAGTATTTTGTTAGGGAGTTACACAAGTTTGCATGCATCCATGCTACATTAAAATGTTCATATGTAGGAGGATCCGAATAAAAAGAAGCAGAAAACTTTAACTGGATGGACGAGAATAGTAGTGGAGATTCAGTGCTCAGGTGGAGGGTATTTAAGGGAATTGAGTTGGAGCTTCCGGAGGGCAGCAGCGCCGAGGTCAATGCCGCAGCTTTGAGAGAGTTGAATAAGGTAGAGTAGCACGTCGGAGAGCTCTTCACCGAGATGCAGTTTGTCTTCTCTTTCCAGCCTGGTAATCCTCTCTCAACTTCTCCTCTCCATTGAAATATTTCTGAAAGTTCTCCAAGTTCACCCACCTGTTTTGTTTTACAGAATCAAATCAGCATATCGAGAATCGCTGCAAGCAATAATATACACACACAAAAGGCCTAGCCCTAGCTACAACAGAGAGACGCTTGAAAGTGAAGCTGAGTGAATTGAATTGACCCTCTTCTATGAATCTAGATAGCAGAAATTCCAAGAAGATATCATTCAACTGAAAGTGATCAAAGATCAAACTAAGAACTAAGACGACATGAATATATGTATAGCAGCAAGTAATCATTCATGACATGATTTCTATAGAACAGTGAGTGGGTGAATCAATCAGATAGGATAGTAGCGTATATCATCATTAATTTACCAAAGCCAAGAGCAGGTTTCTGGGGGTGTGATGAGGAACCCACCGTCGTTCTGTCGCGAATTCCTCTAATTTCTTCTCCAGTAGTCTCAAAGAAACCCCATTTTCATTCTCTTCCTCCTCATGTACTAGTACTCCTCTTTCTTCTATCTCCGACATCGAGATCTCTTCCTCGCCCGATCTACACCAGACCAAACAGAAAACAGAGGAACGAACAAGAAGGTCAGGTGTGGTTTATCAACACATCTCCTTAATTATATGGTGCATTCAAATATTCTATTAGGAATAATGAATAAGCATATTATTTAATACCAGAAACAGCTATGGCCCATCACGTGGTAAGTGTTTTACACATTTTTAACTATCACATCAATAAAATATATTATTTTTTTAATTAAAAATTTTTCATCCTTTCCTTATATTCTTTGACACATCAGATTGGAATTCACACCCACAATGTCCTAACCTTCTCTTTCATTAAAACAAAAACTCAAATAACTTTTCAGTAAAAAAACACACAAATAACTCCCCAAATTAATTTCTAATATGTGCTACTCCTCCGTCAGTTTTCTCAGAATTAAGTTTGTATATTTATTTTTTTCAATAAAACAAGTTTTGTATATTTATGAAGAAAGGTACTTAAAAACGTAAAATAATCTTACTATGGCAGTTTTGTTTATAGGTTAGTGCGCCGTTGGTTTTAGTTTTACCAAGGCAGTTTAGTGGTATTAATCTACTCATTAATATATGCTTTGTAAGTTGGTAGGGTGACTCACTCATTAAATCTTTTTTTGTACCAAAAGTACACTACTTTGAATGTATAACACGGGCATTAATTAATTAATTAATGTACACTTATCCTTATGCTAGTGGCTAATATTCTATATTCCCCTGACACCTCAAAATAGCACTAATTTTGTCTCCGCTGGAGCGAATAATTTTGTGACAGCCAGGTCTACTTTGTTAAAATCTGTCCTCTATATTCTGTTTCTGAAAAAAATAACTCTAAAGTGTATTCTTGTTAGACCACCGGGGAGTATTACTTTGATACCTTATTTTTTTTAGTAACTGATGAGGTGTTGTGTTGTTAATGGTTGTCTTGTGATTACAATTTGTTTTGGGAATCTTAATTCCTAAAAAACTTAGATGGTATCTGGCCTGAATGCATTGATTATCAAATATCAACTCAAAGCAAACAAGTTGTGCGGAAAATATGCCTTTAAAGTATTCGATGCTAAACTATTCAATTTTCAACATTGTAATTACTATGGAAGTTACTTTTCATAACTAACTTTTTTTTTTTTGAAAACAACTTTTCATAACTAACTTTAAATCGGTTAAACTATTTGACTTCCAATCGTCTTTTTTTTTTTCAATCATAATAGTACAATCTATGGAACGAGATGTCTATTGTTGTCACTGATATATGACTTTAATTTTCTAATCACCACGAATACATGGAAAATACTATTTCCGAATCTAGATATTTTTTTAGTTAAAATTCATCTTAGAATAACTTACATTTAAAATAGAAGAGTAATGTTTTAGCTCTACACACAAAAACTAATTTACTCAAACAAATACCACAAAGTTATTTGACTACCAATAGTTGAGTTACAATAATAAATATATTGGCAATTATTTTCTTCTTTTACAGTTCTTAATTACTACTGATGTTGACGATATGGGGGCTGATTGTTGGTTAGTGGCAGCAGCTGTGCACGGTGAGGGGGGCTACCTGGGATGTCCATTTGCATGTTGCGGAATGTTAATGATCAGTCACGATGGAAGCCCCGAGCTTAGAGTTTGGTGTGCAGTTTACTCTTGATCTTGAGTGATTAGTCTTTGTTATTGAGTCAGAGTCTTAATGTTGTGAGTTATTTTGTTTCTTAAACAAGAGTTGGGTTACAATTAGGGGACGTTTGTTTCAAGTGGGGAAATGGAATAGAATTAGGAAAGGAAATGGAGAGGAATGAAAATAATTTCCTTTGATTTTACCGGTTGTTTGCTTGAGCTGGGGGAAATGAAATAAATAACCGTTCAACGGCCGCCGGTCAATGGTCAACGGTTGTCGGCCGCCGGTCAACAACCATTAATTGTCGATCAACATTCACTAGTCACTGGTCAATGGTCTTTAGTCATCAGTCAATGGTCATATATCGTCGGTTAAAGTGTACTGGGGAAGGTAATCCAATTCTCTAGTAGAGTGTGGGGAATCAGGATAGAGGGTTTTACGTAACCCCATTCCCTTTCGCTTTCCTGAAAATAGGAAAAACTGACAAAACAAATAACAAGAAAGGGAATCCTGATTACCCCAAGACAAATGCCCCTTAGTTCATTAGATTTTATGGTGTATGATAGTTAATATAGAATAACTATGATTTTTTTTAATAATGTCAAAAGTAAACTTGTCACATGCATGTATTTGGGTAAGAGATAAATGTTAAATCTTAGGAGTTCATCTCAACTTGTGCAATTATATTGTAATTACTTGTTTAGTAATTAACTTATTGTTCTTCTTAACGAGTCGATCAAACTATAACCTTTTCCAATCTGATCAAATATAGGATATTAGTTAGGTAGATTAATCTAACTAGTGATACTTGTGCCTTACCAAACTAGAACCTTTCTGTGTGGGTTTGCCATTCGAATATTTGATTACTATAAAAATTTGTTGCTTGTCATTATTTGCATGTTTCATACATTGAGTTACCCATATATCACAAATGCACCAAGTTTTTGGACGTGAAAGTCTTTAATTTGTGTTCATAATTATCATTATCTTAGATTTTTTTACTTCTTGCACAAAATTTTATTTTTATGACCTTGATACTTTATTTTTTATTTTAGGTGCAATGAGTTGTGAGGTAAACACACTGAGAGCTTATATCGATGATTGTAATATGTTCCCTTACTAATATTGTCATGACCCCGAAACCGGTTAGTTCTAAGGTTATAACACGCCGCGCCTTCACTAGCTAACGGATGCAAGGCTACTGAATCCGAACACAAATAATCCCACTATTCAATACTTCAAATAAGGTATAGTCAAATGTTACAAAAGCTCAGTCAAATGAGACAACAAAATAGAAAGTATGTCTACAGGCTACAAACGATAGTCAAACTACTAGTTCAACAAACACAAAAACAACATACAGAAACACTTACAAGGACTAAAAGCAAGAGACCTTCAGCCGGTCGACTAATCAATCTGTAAAACAGTGAATTTAAAGGGGGTGAGCAACCACGGCTCAGTAAGCGATAAACTTCATCAACATAAACATGCTAAAACCTTTTTAGTAACATAGCTTATATAGATATAAGTTCCAAGTCCAAATCAAAATCAAATTTGAAAGCACTTTATGTCACATCAAAACAGTCAGAGAATGAGCACAAAGTAGAAAAAAACAAAGTCTCGAACGAGAGATGGGACACTAGCTCAAAGCACACAAAAATGGTCAGAGTACCAATAGATTAGATGATCCTCAACAACACAAAAATGATTCGAAGACCAATGGACCCATTGGTCGTAGAACAGAAGCGGGAAGAGTGCCTGTATAATAGCACCAGTTCTTTCGGGTATGTCCGGAGCGACCGGACCTCCTGAAAGTTTGTAATAATTTTTTTTTGAAAAAAGGTAAAGATGATTGCTTTTTGTTTCTTAAATAAAATTTTCTCCGATAACTTTTGGTAGCACACTCTACCACTGTACACATGGTGAGATCGTTGATTTATCACTCTACCGGCTTTAAGACGGTGAGATCGTCGATTCATCACTCTACTGGCTTTAAGACAGTGAGATTGTCGGATACAAAACACTACCATCGTTGATGGTGAGATCGTCGGATACAAAACACTCTTGTCATCATACTGATGGTGAGATCGTCGGATACAAAACACTCTACCATTACTGATGGTGAGATCATCGGATACTTTTTGAGGTAATTCCTATGGTATTCAAAGAGTTCATCAATTTGTAATTTAAAAGAGATTATACATAGAACTTTTTAAGGCATTCAGCATGCCAAGAATGAGGCAGATTATTCCCGTCTAAATCTTAGACCCTATATGATGCCCGGTTTGTCTTAGCTTCCACAATGTATGGACCTTCCCATTGGGGTTGCATTTTTGCTGGTTGCTTTACCTCTCCGAGCACTGAATCCCCAGGAGAAAAAGATCATTCTCTTACCTTTCTATTGAAATAATGCTCGACTCTTAACTTATCATTTTGATTTTTCAGATCGGCAATCATTCGTCTTTCATCCAAGAAGTCTAATTCATCGCGGATGCCTTCGTCATTTTCTTCTTCATTGTACTCCTCAATTCTCTTTGAAGGTACCATAATTTCTGCGGGTACCACCACCTCTAGACCATATGTCAACCTGTAAGGAGTTTCCCCTATTGGTCCCTTGATAGTTGTTCTATTAGCCCATAAGACCCGCGTTAACACCTCTGCCCATTTCCCCTTTTTACCTTCCAACTTTCTTTTCAGAGCCTTCACAATCTGTCCATTAGTGTTTTCGACTTGGCCGTTTACCTGCGGATGAGCGACAAATGCAAATCTCAAGTTGATCTTCCATTCTTCACAAAATTCTCGGAAGCTTCTGCAATTGAACTGTGCGCCATTATCCGTTATGATCACTCTTGGCAGGCCAAACCGACATATGACGTTCTTCCAAACAAACTCCTCTGTTTTCTGTGCAGTTATATTTACCACCGGTAGGGCTTCTGCCCACTTGGTGAAGTAATCCACTGCGACATACAAATATTTATATCTTCCGGGGGAAGCTTCCGGAAATGGACCGACAATATCTAATCCCCATTTTGCGAAGGGAACCGGAGAAGTAATGGACTTCATTTCGGCGAGTAGGTTCCCTATTTTCGGACCATGAAAGTGACACTGAGCGCACTTTTTCACATATTTCTTACATGATTCTTGGATTGACGGCCAAAAATAGCCCATCCTTAAGATTTTATGCATTATCGCTCTTTCCCCTTGGTGGTTTCCACATATTCCATTCTGCACTTCGCTAATGAGTTTCGAACCTTGTTCCTCCATTACACATTTTAACGACGGTCTTCTGAAGGACCGCTTATATAATTGGCTGTTTTCGAAGAAGAATGACGATGCCCTTCTTTTTATTGTTCTGACTTCCTTTACATCCTCTGGAAGTAACCCTTCCTGAATGTACCGGACGATCGGGGCCATCCATGATCCTTCCGTATTGGTTACTTCTACTGACATTGTTTCTATCTTCTCTACACTTGAGGATTTCTTAAATTGCAACAGGACTTCTTCTGGTATCCCTTCCGCTTTGCTTGCTAGCTTAGCCAATACGTCGGCTTCCGAATTTTGGTCTCTGGGTATGTGTCGGAGATTACATTTTGAGAACTTTGCTCTTAGACTCTGTACTTTCGCCAAGTAGAGTTTTAGCTTCTCTTCTTTTGCTTCGAAGATATTCTCACTCTATCTTGTCACCAGCAAGGAATCGGACTGTACTTCCAACTCTGTCACTCCCAGGGCAGAGGCTATTTCCAACCCTTGAATCAATGCTTCGTATTCCGCTTCATTATTTGTTACTTCGAACTCCAGCCTTACCGCATAGCTCATTTTTCTTTCATCGGGAGTTTGGACCACAACCCCAACCCCTGCACCGGTCTTGCACAGAGCTCCATCTACCCAAATCTTATATGGGACTTCTCACTCCTCTTGATGAAATAAGCTTGTCTCGGTAATGAAATTTGCTAGAGCTTGGGCTTTTATCGCGGTTCGTGGAACATAATGGATTTCAAACTGAGTGAGCTCCACTGTCCAGCCAACCATTCTTCCGGAAGCACTTGGGTTATTGGTGATTTGCTTTAATGGCCAGTTGGTCCGGACAATAATTCGATGCGACTAAAAATATGGTCTCAGCTTCCTGGCAGCTATGACAAGAGCGAACAAAACTTTTTCAATATTAGAGTACCTTGTCTCCGTGGAGGTTAAAATCTTACTAGTGTAGTAAACAGGGATTTCTTTCTTTGCCTCTTCCATAACCAAGACTGCTGCTACTGTCCACTCTGAAACTGATAAGTATAAGAACAAATCTTGGCCTGGGGATGGAACGCCAAGCTTTGGAAGCTCCCGGAGCATTTTCTTGATATGCTCAAAAGCGTCTACACATTCTGCATCCCACTGGAACTGCTTATTTTTCCGGAGCACATTGAAGAACGGAATGGATTTTTCCTGAAGTTTAGAGCAAAATCTACTTAAAGCAGTGGGCTTTCAATTCAGGGCTTGGACATCTTTGATGTTTTTCGGCTGTGGAAGGTCGAGGACCGCTTGAGTTTTCTTCGGATCGACCTCGATTCCTCTCTGCCCAACTATAAAGCCCAAAAACTTTCCCCGAGTGACTCCGAAGACACATTTTTCAGGATTTAGCTTGATTTTAAATCTATTCAGGGTGTTGAAGGTTTCTTCAAGGTCGTTCATGTGTTGAGCTACAGAGTTACTCTTTACTACTATGTCATCTACATAGGCTTCCACATTTCGAGATAACTGTTCTCGGAACACTTCGTCGATCATTCGTTGAAAAGTTGCTCCCGTATTTTTTAATCCAAATGGCATGACTTTGTAGCAGAATATGCCGGTCGAAGTGATAAAAGATGTTTTCTCCTGGTCGTTTTTATTCATCATTATTTGGTTATACCCGGAGAACGCATCTAAGAAGCTCATCACGCTACTCTGAGCTATTGCTGCGACAAGTTTATCTATGGATGGTAATGGATAAAAATCTTTTGGACAAGCTTTATTTAAATCTGTAAAATCCACACACATCCTCCATTTTCCATTTGCTTTCTTGACCAATACTACATTTGATAGCAGCTTCTCAACTTCTGCCCGGGCGGCTTCATCCCTCTCTTCCCACGACCCTCTTGCTCTGTTGGATGGTAAGGAACTTTGGATCTACATTAAAGTTATGCTGGATAATGCTGGCGTCTATCCCAGGCATGTCTTTTGCACTCCATGCGAACGTCCCTCTTTTTTTTTTCAAAAATCTCATTAAGCGAATCTGTTCATCATGGCAAAAAGCATTTCCAATTTTGAAGAATTTAGTAGGATCAGTTTTTAGGGGTACCTCTTTTGGTTGGTCCACCGGAACTATTACTTTCTCTGAACCCTCCCTGGGCGTCCGGGCTCTGATTTCTCCTTCTTCATATTCTCGACTTGAGCCAACCTCTTTGACCACATCGTCTTTTGGAAAATCCTCGGTGATCCGTGATAAGTGTGAAATATGAATGGTTTTAGTGGTCTTTAATGCTTAATTTTCATACGCGCGTTGATAATATTCCACACGTATCTTACGTTTTCCTTTGGTTTGTTGCTTGTTAAGACTTGATACCGTTTTGTATGCTAAATGCAGAGAAAAGCCAAGGAAACAGTAGATTAACTCACGAGGGTGATGATGCAACAAACGGGGGTCGAATTGGAGTCAGAACGAAGAATTTAGAAGGTTTTGAAGGTATGTCCGAGCTTGTGTCCGAACATCCAAGCTCGGACACAAGTCGAGAGTTCGAGTGCTGTGCCTGATGAGGTGTCCGAACATCGAAGTTCGGACATGGGTCGAGAATCACAACGAAAGGAAGTCGAAACTCTGCTCTACGGTGCATGTCCGAACTTGTGTCCGAACATTGAAGTTCGGACACAAGTCGAGACTTTTGAAATTGGAGCGCTCAAAACAATGTGTCCGAACATTGAAGGTCGGACCAATGTTCGGACGCAACTAAATACTCAACAGAAGTTCGGCGTTTTGAAGGTAAAAGAGGAAGAAACTCTATATAAGTGACCTAATCAGAGGAGAGGAGGGAACACATGACATATCATTACATCACGACACTCTCAGGCTGAAAAACAACGCTCTTTCCACTCATCCACTCCATCAGCATCAGCTTCACTTTCATCCGCATTCATCACGCACATCATCGTCATCGTTGAGGAGCATCGCCAGAGGGGAGTCATCCATCGTCTTCAACCTTGCGCCAGTAGTCGCCGAGTCTGGATAATTACTCAATTTGGGAGTTTTTCTTTCCGTAGATGAATTCTCTTTTGATTGTATTCATTCGCTTCTTTGATATGTCTGGCTGGTAGGGATTAACTCTGGGGTAGGGTTGTTCGTGATGGATACAATTTAGTTCGGATTCCTGCAATTTGACTATGGGATTGTAATGGATTGTTTCTAGGTTAATGCTAATCATTCATCTTCTCCATTAAATTTGCACATTTATAGAGTCGTTCTGTGAATCCTATTAGGATCAGACAAGGTGATTAATAGGAAGTTTGAATTAACCTGGAGATTTGGGGAAAGATTAGTCGGATAGATAATTTTTCCTATAAAAGCTAACAATTCTCGCGTATTCCGCCTATATGTGTTTTGCCAGCTTCTAGATTAGAGTTGACATGTTCTGATAGGTGAGCTCTTCTTTTAACTAAGATTTAAGATCAAAGAGAGTTTAAAAATTGGCCTTTCCGTTTCCCATAATTGAATTGTAGGTTTGGCTAGATTTATCCAGCAAAGAATAGCCCAAACCCGGAGTTCCATTCACTTTACCAACTTTAACATTTACTTTCATTAAACGTTCATTTAAACTTTGATTTGCGTTTTCTCAATTCAGTTACAAAAACAATTCACAACCCCCCTAGATTTCCAGTTTTCTTAGGACTTAGGCTTATTTATTCAAGTCCCGTGGTTCGATACCTGGTTACTTAATTTCCTACTATAGTGACCGGGATTTTTGCAACCCGATAGGCTTTTCGTTTTATTAATTTCTAGGTTTATCAATTTAGTTTTAGTAGAACATTTTCCCTGTATGCAAAATGGCGCCGTTGCCGGGGACTTGACTTTGCCTAGTCCTTTGCCCTGGTTGTCAATTGTTTTTACTTTATTTTATTTGCGCTATTTATTTCCTCTTTTTTTAATTCGATTATAGTCTTAATTTGCGTTTGTTAGTTTTGTTTTAATTTTAGAATATTTTGAATTTATTTCGTTTGAACAATTGTGTTTTATTTTACATTCAACATATTCGTAGTTGTTTATACGCATTTTAATTTGTTTTGTTTTGTGTTCACTATTCTCTTAACTCTATCTTACCTCAATTTAATTGCAGTTCGTTTTGTTATTGTTAATTAGACATTCTATCATTTATAGTTTGTTCATTCTTGTTCATACCAGTACTAACTTAAAATTTGTGTTTTATTTGTGTAAACTGTGCAGGTGTTTGGTGAATGCACGGTACCCGATCTCGAGGCCCACCAAGATTTAATCTAGACCCAGAGATCAACCGTACAGCTCGCCGGGCAATAAGAGCACTTACCTTCACCATGGCTGCTAACGGACCAGTGAATAATGAGCAAGCCACATTGGGAAGAATTAATCGCCCGCCAGCTGCTCCTAGAAGAGGACCTGTGACTCTACCAAATCTCACAGCAGAGTTAACAGCAGAATGGCAAAAATAAAACCAAGCCATCAAACAAATGCTGTCAGGAATCACCCTGCGGGGACCTTTTCGGGTGCAGACCCGGCTGATGCGCTCGACCATGTCCATCGTTTCCTAGTTCATCTGGATTCGTTGGGGATGTCTCAAGGGCTAGAGGAGTATGCTCGGCTGTGTTTATTCCAGCACAGTCTATCAGGGGAAGCATCAAAGTGGTTCCATCGTCTACCACCAGGTATCATCACTACCTGGGAGCTGATGACAGAAAGGTTTTACGAGAAGTACATCCCCATCTCCAGGACCAGACAGATGATCGCTGACCTGACCGCCTTCAGACAGTCCGGTAGTGAGACAGTCTGCGAAGCCTGGGATAGATTCAAGGAGCTGCTCCGCCAGTGCCCTCATCACGGTCAGACCACAACATCTTTGGCCCAGGGGTTCTTCCAAGGGCTAAGAGATGAGCATAGAGGTGAGGTCAGAGCTGCACTGGGTGGAAATCTGCTTGCTAAAAGCGGAGAAGAGTTTATGTCGGCTATGGAGTCCTACTGCGAGGAGCTCCGCCAGTGGAGCAGTGGTGGAAGAGTTTTCACAGTTGGTCAGACTTCCTCTCGGACTCCAGACCCTATGATGGAGCAAATTGCTGCTGAGCAGGCCCATTTAAGTACCACAGTGGGTAACATGGCGAAGATGCTCGAGCAGCTCACTATGGGACAGACATCTGTGCAAACTGTCAAGAAGGTGTCTACTGGTTCCAGTGAGGTCTGCTGTTCTCAGTGTGGGGACAACCATGAGTACGAGGACTGCCCAATGGTTGCTGAGATGAGGCAGACCGAGGAGGCGCATGCAATAGGTCAGTACAACAGGCAGCCTTGGATGCAGAATCAGCATCCAAACCTGAGGTACGGAAATCCAAATAACGCCCTCAACTCACATCAGATGCAGCCTCAGATGGCGAATCAAGGAGGACCACCCGACTTTGCTAGGCCTCAGTACAGTCAGTTCAGGCCACAACAGTCTCAAGCTCAGCAACCATCATTGAGCTCAAACAATGCCAATCTAAAGGAGATAGTGGATAAGCTGATGGCTTCTCAAGAGCAGCAAACAGTAATAAATCAGAATCTGGCAGCTGGTCAGCAAAAACTAGAGAACGTCATGATGGAGATGCAGGGAACGATGAGTCAGTTGACTCAGTTCCTCCTACAGCAGAGACCTTCTGGATCACTGCCTTCCCAACCAGACCCCAATCCTAAGGAGCAGTTGAAGGCAGTGTCGGTCTCAGAAGCCGTGGTAGTTGAGGACTGTCCAGATTCTGGAGAGGTAGCCGCAGTTACCTTAAGAGTGGGAAGCAGTTGATAAATAAAGATCAAGTGGCTGAGGACCAAGTTGGCGAAGAGACCGGTCTTCCTTCTTCTAGCACTGGTGCACCGTCAGGGCCTCCAGCCCCTCCTGAGGTAGTTGTTGAGGAGACCCAGGCTCCTATCTCTTCCCCTTCTCATACTTTGATTGCTAAAAATTCCAAGGGTAAGGTGGTTCCTAAGGAACTTCCTTTCCCTAATAGATTGAAAGAAAAAGAACTTGATGATCAATTTGGGAAATTTTTTAGTGTGTTTTCTAAGCTTACTATCAATATCCCCTTGATTGATGCTATCAAGCAGATGCCTAATTATGCTCGCTTTGTGAAGGATTTGATTTCTAATAAGCGAAAGTTTAAGGAGAGTGAGATCATTAGCTGACAGAGACATGCTCTGCAGCCATCTAGCAGAATCTTCCTCCAAAGTGTGGAGATCCAGGGCAGCCCATCATCCCTTGCACCATTGGAGACATGGATTGTGGGTTTGGACTCTGCGACCTTGGAGCGAGTATAAATTTGATGCCTTATTCAATGTTTAGGAAGCTTCATGCCGGTGAGCTTGTCCCAATTAATTTTAACTTGCCATTAGCTGATCGTTCTTCAATCAAACCTCGTGGTATTGTTGAGAATGTTGTGGTAGGTGTTGGTAACTTCTTCTTCCCTGCTGATTTTGTCATTCTTGATATGGATGAGGATGTTGAAGTGCCATTGATTTTGGGTCGACCGTTCCTGCGAACCGCTAAAACTGTCATTGATGTTGACAAAGGAAAGATCACCCTTAAGTTTAATAATGAGGAACTCAGTTTTGATATCACTAAGATGATGAGAACAAATGCTTCTTCTCATGCTGTGCTTTCAGTTGATGTTGATTGTTCTGATGATTATGATGCTTTGCTTGCTAAAGATGCTGATGACTCTTCTTTCTTGCTTGAGAATTCTGATTTGCTAGAGCAGGTGTTATGTCACTCAATTGAGGATGATAAGGAGAGCACTGAGGTAGCTACTGTTGTCCAGCAGCTTAACCAGGGTCGAACCTACTTTCGCCCTTATGCTCCTCCTGTGGAGCCACTGGACAGGCCTACTCAGAGGCTCATTCCTTCAATAGAGAAGCCCCCTACTCTTGAACTCAAAACTCTCCCTTCCAATCTTAAATATGCTTTCTTGGCAGAGGGTAGTGCCCTGCCTGTTATTATTTCTTCATCTTTGTCTGTTTCGCAGGAAAGCAGACTTCTGGAGGTGTTAAGAAGGCACAAGGGAGCTTTGGGGTGGTCAGTGGCAGATATTAAAGGGATTAGTCCAGGGTTCTGCACTCATCGAATTTACATGGAAGATAGTGTCAAGCCAGTGAGGCAGCCCCAGAGGAGATTAAACCTAAACCTGAAAGAAGTAGTGAAAGCTGAAGTTTTGAAGCTTTTGGATGCAGGCATCATTTATCCCATCTCCGATAGCCGCTGGGTTTCTCCTGTGCAAGTTGTTCCCAAGAAAGGGGGAATAGTTGCAGTGCCCAATGAGAAAGGTGAATTGGTGCCTCAGAGACAAACCACTGGCTGGAGGATGTGCATTGATTACCGGCGCTTGAATGAAGCCACAAGGAAGGACCACTTCCCGCTACGTTTATTAATCAAATGTTGGAGCGGCTAGCTGGGCAAGAGTTCTACTGCTTCCTTGATGGATACAGTGGTTATTTTCAGATTCCCATTGCGCCAGAGGATCAGGAGAAGACCACCTTCACCTGCCCTTATGGTACTTTTGCATATAGGAGGATGCCCTTTGGTCTTTGCAACATTCCAGCCACATTTCAGCGATGTATGATGGCGATTTTTAATGATTTTATTGAGAAGAGCATAGAAGTTTTCATGGATGACTTCTCTGTGTATGACCAGAGTTTTGATGTGTGTCTTGATCAGCTGGATCAGATACTAGGCAGATGTGAGGAGACCCATCTGGTTTTGAATTGGGAAAAGTGTCATTTCATGGTACATGAAGGTATAGTGCTTGGACACAGGGTCTCCAAAGATGGTATTCAGGTGGACAAGGCTAAGGTGGAGGTCATTGAGGGGTTGCCTCCTCCCACTTCAGTTAAGGGTCTTTCTGGGTCACGCAGGGTTCTATAGAAGGTTCATCCAGGACTTTTCCAAAATTTCTAAGCCCTTGTCTGATCTTCTGCAGAAAGATGTGAAATTTCAGTTCTCATAGGAGTGTTTGAAAGCCTTTCAAACTATCAAGAGTAAGCTCATTTCTGCCCCTATTGTGGTTCCTCATGATTGGTCTCTACCTTTTGAGGTCATGACAGATGCTAGTGATTTTGCTGTTGGTGTTGCGCTCTGTCAGAGGAAGGATAAAATTTTGAGGGTTATCACTTATGCAAGTAAGACTTTATCTGAAGCTCAAAAGAATTACACCACTACTGAAAAGGAGCTACTTGCTGTGGTGTTTGCTCTTGATAAGTTCAGGCCCTATTTGCTGGGAAGTAAGGTAATTGCACACACCGATCACTCTACTTTGAAGTACCTATTCCAAAAGAATGATTCTAAGCCTAGACTCGTGAGATGGATCTTGCTTCTCCAAGAGTTCGACTTGGAAGTTGTTGATAAGCAAGGGAAGCAGAATGGAGTTGCAGATCATCTATCTAGGCTTGAGACTCCAGATGACGGGGTCCCCATAAATGAATTCTTCCCTGACGAAACAGTCTTTGTACTTGGGAAAGTTAAAGAGCCATGGTATGCGGACCTGGCTAACTATCTTTCCTCTGGTTTGATTCCCCATGATCTAAGCTACAACCAGAGGAAAAAGTTTCTTTCTGAAGCCCGTCATTATGTTTGGGAGGACCCCTATCTCTTTAGAGTGTGCGCTGATGGTTTAATTATAAGGTGTCTCCCCGATGAAGAAGTTGACAGTGTCATTGAGTTCTGTCTCGAGAGGCAGGTGGTCACCATGGTCCTTCTAGGACAGCTGCTAAGGTGTTAGAGTGTGGTTTCTACTGGCCCACTCTACACAAGGATGTCCACCGCTTCTGCTCTCACTGTGATAACTGCCAGAGGATGGGGAACACTTCAAGAAGGCATGAGATGCCTTAGAAGGGAATCCTTGAAGTCAAGTTATTTGATGTCTGGGGTATTGACTTTACTGGCCCATTTCCTTCTTCTCATGGAAACCACTACATCCTCGTTGCTGTAGATTATGTTTCCAAGTGGGTCGAAGCAATCCCCTGCCCTTCTGCTGATGCTAAAACTGTGGTAAAATTCTTGAAGAAGAACATCTTTACTAGATTGGGTGTGCCCAGAGCTATCATCAGTGATGGTGGTTCTCACTTTTGCAACAGGGCCTTTGATTCCCTGATGACTAAGTACGGGGTGACTCATAAGGTTGCTTTACCTTATCATCCCCAAACTAATGGTCAAGCAGAAGTGAGTAACCGAGAGCTAAAATGGATTCTTCAGAAGACAGTCAACTCCTCCAGGAAGGATTGGTCTGTCAAGCTTGATTATGCTCTGTGGGCTTATAGAACTACATTCAAGACTCCCATTGGGATGTCTCCTTTTAAGCTGGTGTATGGGAAGGCTTGTCATCTCCCAGTTGAGCTAGAGCATAAAGCTTATTGGGCTTTAAAAGCTCTCAATTTTGATTTACGTGATGCTGGAGAGAAGAGGAGATTTCAGCTTTCTGAACTGGAAGAACTGAGAGAACAGGCATACGACAACTCAAGGATTTACAAAGAGCGCACAAAAAGGATCCACGACCGGATGATTCAAAAGAGAGACTTCAAAGTGGGGGATCTGGTGTTGCTCTTTAACTCTAGGCTACGTCTCTTTCCTGGGAAGCTAAAATCACATTGGGCAGGCCCCTTCAGAGTAGTGGGAGTTACATCCTATGGAGCATACGAGCTGGAGAACAAAGTTGGTGAAACCTTCAAGGTGAACGGTGCTCGTTTAAAAAGCTATCTTGGTACTGATCATAAGTTTTTTCCTATGCAGGCAATATTCTTTGTTGAGAGGGAATCCAGTTCTGCAGTGAAGATAATTTCTCTAGAGACGAGTTCAAATATGAAGAAGAAATTTTCTTGGCGAATGCGGAAAGAATTGGGAAAGTTGAAGAGACTTGCTGCAGGATGTTGTGGAGCTTCCAACCACACTTCCTCTGATTGATCAAGTGGAAAAAGTCTAGCTAAAAGACTTTAAAGAGGAGCAGCTGACTGGGAGGCAACCCAGTATTTTCGGTACTTTATTTCAGTTCTATTTTGGTTATTTAAGGTTTGTATTATGTTAAAGTGGTTTACATTGTTTTTGGTTAAGAAAAGAGCAGGTTTCTGCCTTTGTAGTGTTGTCCGAACTTCTGTCCGAACTTCAAAGTTTGGACACAATTCGAGAGATTGAAGCCTGTGCAAAACGAGATGTCCGAACTTCAGTCCTAACTTCGAAGTTCGGACATGCCGCGGAGAAGAATCGAAAAGAAAGAACGACGATGTCCAAACTTCTGTCCGTACATCGAAGTTTGGACCTGATTCGAGAGTTTGGCAAAGGTAAATACGAGATGTCCGAACTTTGGTCCGAGCTTCAAAGTTCGGAGCCGATACGAAGCGCTGCCCAGGTATGTCTGTCCGAACTTCTATCCAAACTTTGAAGTTCGGACACCACAATAATTCTGAAATTAAAGAGTGCGGGCGACACATTTTGAAAACCAATCCCTAATTCTCTCGCGAAGAACAGCAACGCCCCACTTCTCCCTCTCCTTCAATCTCTCACAACTCCCTCATTTCTCCACCAAATTTAGCAATCTTGGTATTAATCTCCTCATTTTTGAATTCTCTACCACTCTAGAACTTGAAATCGATCAGAAAACCCCCAAATAAGTCCGATTTTTAGCCTGTTAGAACTCGAACCCTAACTGTCGAATTTGGAGGATTTTGAGTCCAATCTTGCAGATTATATTGTTCTTCCTGCTTCTAATTACTCATTCAACTTGAACAAGGTATTTTCTCCACTTTCCTACCTCTTTTATTGTGTTTATGCTAAATTTTGGAATCTAAAGCATAGTTAGCCGAGAGGGTGCTGTTTTGAGTTGAATTTGCTGGACTAAATCTGCATGTATTACCTTTGTTCTCTGATGCGATCTGAGTTGCTGGATAGAAGTAGTTGAACCATACGATTTTGATTTTATTTTGCATATGTGAGTGTGGGGGTTGGATTTTGCATGGCTGAAGTAAGACCATTGACTGAGATTGCATCGAACATGTTGGAATATAGTGATTTCCTGTTGGTTGAGTCTCTGCTGGTCACTGGTTGTAGTAGTTCACCATTGCGAATGAGAAATGTAATTTATCTTTGCTGTGGAGAATAATGAATTTTAAGGGGAGACTCTGTCGAATTGTGGATAACTATGTGCATACTTTGAACTATTTCCTTGCCTTTCTTTATTTGACATTGGCTGCCTTCGCTTGAGCAGATGTTGAGCAGAATTACTGGCTGTTCTAAGAAGGCTGGGAGAGCCGGCGCAAGTTCAAGTCGTCGAGCTCAGTGGGATGAATTTAGAAATGATGCAGCCAGAGAATAGTTTGCCAAGGATATGGACATCATCGCAGAACGGTGTGTAGTGCCGGAGCTGGAGCGTCAGCTGGGGCCGAGGGAATTATTGGACCCATTTGGTTGGGGTAAAATCCTGGATATGGGGGGACCGTACTCCGAAAGAGCGGTGCGCATGTTCTATGCGAATGCTATCTACCAGGATGGGCAGATCAAATCTATTGTTGACGGTGACAGAGTGACAGTCTCCACGATGGAGATTGCTCGCTATTGAGATCTTCCTTATCCTGCCCCCGACCATCCTGAAAACCTTAACCCGCTTGACTTCAAGGCAGCAGCCCTAAACCACTACACCCCACTCATGGTTCAAGGGCCACGACGACGCAGAGGTGATGACCCATCAAAGCAGGTCGTCCCTGCTGATCTGCTTCAGGACCCAAAAGAAAGAGTCCTCTTCGCACTACTGGCTGCGAATGTTCTCCCAAGGCATAGCTCAGACCTGAACCACACCGATTTCCTTCTTCTCCAGGTAGTGCTGAACCCGGAGTTTGCTGGGGCTGCTGAGGTTACCTACTTGCCATAGGTAATCTTCTTGCATTTGCAGTACATTATGGAGCACAAGGACCGACACAAGCTAGGTTATCCGGTCATGATCTGCCACATACTTCGGAGGCAGATGGTCACCATCCCATCTGCGGGGCTGCATGCTATGCGGTCTCCTATTGATGTTGGCGCCCTGAAGAAGATGTGGTTCGAGTTTGACGGGATGACATGGCGGAAGAAGGCTGCCCCACGTCCATAGAAGCGCCAACGAGATGCGGGTGAGGGTCCATCAGAGCCAGCTCCTACTGCTGCAGCTGAGGAGGAAGAGGAATTTGCTGCACTACCGGCCCCTGGGAGCGAGTATGTCACTCGCTACGAATTTGATCAGCTCGAGTCCCGCTTCATGGAGATGGATCGTCGCTACCAGACGGAGATCGAGACCCTTCAGCAGCAGGCTCGCCGCTCTCAGGAGGATTATGAGGCTTTGCTTTCTCAGTTTCAGCAGTGGCAGGCGTACTACCCGCCTCCACAGTGACGATGTTGATGGATGATGCTATTTTTGTTTGGAACCCATCTCTGGACTTCTTTGTGATTTTGCTTTCAGTTATTTTAGACTTAGTTCTTTTTCGTTTATTTGAGTTGTATTTTTCTTTATTTCGATTTTAGTTTGTTCTTCTCTTGCACTACAAGTACTAATTGTTACTAATGCGATGCTTCCAGCATACCTCTCTGTTTTGTTTGCTGATTTTGTGCAAGTATGCTTTACTGTGATGATTCCATGCCGGACACTTGCTTGGAAGCAAGTGTGAGGAAGCATTCTCCCCTAGCAGGACATTAAGTGTGAGGAAGAACCTCTTCCTCCATCAATCACAAAAGAAATCAGGGGAGTTTTCAGTTTCCTTTCTTTTTTGGTTTGTGTTTGGCCCGTGCTTTAACGTGTTATAGCTCTGTAACTCTTCACTTCCACCCTTGTGAGTCTGACACATTTAGTACGATCTTTTTCTTGTGTTAATTTTCTGAACAATGAGGACATTGCTCCTCCTTAAGTGTGAGGAAGGGGGAGATCTTTCTGAATGTGTCAGCCATTTATTTTGCATCCCGCACTAATTTTTGATTGGTCTTGGGCTATAAGGGGGTAAGTTCCTTGGAGTGCTTCTATGTGCTGAATACTTGGGTGGATTTTTCGTTGTGGAGTCGAGTCCGGTGTTTGACTTTAAGGATTGGTTTGCTCAAAGCTGTGTGTTCTCATATTTTAGAAATGACTGAATTTTGTTAAATGTCTGTGGACAAGTTAGTTATGGAGTCAGAACTGGTTTAACCTGGAACCTTGGGAATGATGAGAATGTCTGGAATGAAGGATAAAGGCAAGGTACTCCTCTGATCTGAGTTATTTTTTGAACCAAAACAGGCCTCTTCCATCCGGTTATTAAGTCCTTGGGGTGCTTCATCACCCATTTACCTAAGATCGTCTGATCTTGGATAAAAGACCCAATACCATTACAAGGATGGAGAGAAAAGTCTAGGGAATGAATTAATGGTGTGAACAATTTGATATATAAGCAAGAAAAAAAACAGAAAAAAAGAGAGGAGGCTCTTTAAAGTCTTATATTTATTGCAAATCCTCTAATTAGATCATGAGTACGTGGTGTTGAAAGGTACTGCGGAATATGGCAGTACTTCACACCCCTTGTCATCCACGGGTTTGAGAAGAGAAACAGTTGGAAGGTTTTGAGTTACTCTATGTTTTGACTTTGTGATCTGACTTCTTCATAATTTTTCTTGTTTTAAAATCTTGCTTCATTGTTAAAGAGACATGCAGTCAGGAGCAGATCGATTTTTGGGTTGTTATTATGGCTTAACTCCCTCTTATTTTGTGCAATCCCAAGGTTTGGTACTAAGGCATTTTGAGATATCTTACTTCTGCTTTGCTTGAGGACAACAAAGGTTAAATGTGAGAGGTTGATAAGTGTGAAATATGAATGATTTTAGTGGTCTTTAATGCTTAATTTTTATATGCGCGTTGATATATTCCACACTTTCTTACGTTTTCCTTTGGTTTGTTGCTTGTTAAGACTTGATACTGTTTTGTATGCTAAATGCAGAGAAAGCCAAGGAAACAGTAGATTAACTCACGAGGGTGATGACGCAACAAACGGGGGTCGAATTGGAGTCAGAACGAAGAATTTAGAAGGTTTTGAAGATATGTCCGAGCTTGTGTCCGAACATCCAAGCTCGAACACAAGTCGAGAGTTCGAGTGCTGTGCCTGATGAGGTATCCGAACTTCTGTCCGAACATCGAAGTTCGGACATGGGTCGAGAATCACAAAAGGAATCAAAAAACTCAGCTCTACGTGCATGTCCAAACTTGTGTCCGAACATTGAAGTTTGGACACAAGTCGAGACTTTTGAAATTGGAGTGCTCAAAACAATGTGTCCGAACATTGAAGGTCAGACCAATGTTCGGACGCAACTAAATCCTCAACAGAAGTTCGGCGTTTTGAAGGGAAAAGGAAGACACTCTATAGAGTGACCTAATCAGAGGAGAGGAGGGAACACATGACATGTCATTACATCATGACACTCTCAAGCTGAAAACAACGCTCTTTCCACTCATCCACTCCATCAGCATCAGCTTCACTTTCATCCGCACATTCACACACACATCATCGTCATCGTTGAGGAGCATCGCCAGAGGGATCATCCATCGTCTTCAACCTTGCACCAGCAGTCGCCGGAGTCTGGATAATTACTCAATTTGGGAGTTTTTCTTTCCGTAGATGAATTCTCTTTTGATTGTATTCATTCGCTTCTTTGATATGTCTGGCTAGTAGGGATTAACTCTGGGGTAGGGTTGTTCGTGATGGATACAATTTAGTTAGGATTCCTGCAATTTGACTATGGGATTGTAATGGATTGTTTCTAGGTTAATGCTAATCATTCATCTTCTCCATTAAATTTGCACATTTATAGAGTCGTTCTGTGAATCCTATTAGGATCAGATAAGGTGATTAATAGGAAGTTCAAATTAACCTGGAGATTTGGGGAAAGATTAGTCAGATAGATAATTTTTCCTGCAAAAGCTAACAATTCTCCGCGCGTATTCCGCCTATATGTGTTTTGCCAGCTTTTAGATTAGAGTTGACATGTTCTGATAGGTGAGCTCTTCTTTTAACTAAGATTTAGGATCGAAGAGAGTTTAAGAATTGGCCTTTCCGTTTCCCATAATTGAATTGTAGGTTTGGCTAGATTTATCCAGCAAAGAACAGCCCAAACCCGGAGTTCCATTCATTTTACCAACTTTAACATTTACTTTCATTAAACGTTCATTTAAACTTTGATTTGCGTTTTCTCAATTCAGTTACAAAAACAATTCACAACCCCCCTAGATTTCCAGTTTTCTTAGGACTTAGGCTTATTTATTCAAGTTCCGTGGTTCGATACCTGGTTACTTAATTTCCTATGCTATAGTGACCGGGATTTTTGCAACCCGACAGGCTTTTCGTTTTATTAATTTCTAGGTTTATCAATTTAGTTTTAGTTGAACATTTTCCCTGTTTGCAATCCGCACCTCACACACCCTTGCTGTCTTTTGACTTTTGGGGATAGACACCAATTTCCCAGATCTTGTTAAGTATTTGAGCTTGAGGTAATAGGTGCTACAAACGGCCCCGGAAGTGTTGATCCCTGGCCGGCCCAAGTAGATGTTGTACCCCGATAGATCTCTCATGATATACAAAGTTATCTTTTCTGTCCTCTGGTCATCTTTTTGTCCTAAGGTCATTGTGACATCGATGCTTCTGGTGGCCTGAGCCGTGATTCCCCCGATGAATCCTCCAAAAGTGGCAGTAAATGGTTTGACCTTCTCGTCCGGGATCTCTAGCTTTCGGAATGCCACCAGGGAGATAACATTGGCTTCTGCTCCGCTGTCGACGAGGATGTTGCCTACCATCCTATCATTGATTTGAGCTCGTATGACAAGGGGATCATTGTGAGGATAGTATACTCCCCCCTCGTCTTCCTCTGTGAAGTATATAGGTGGCAAAGGCTCTTTCCTTTGGATTTTCCTATTCGGTTGTTCCTCATGTACTTCATGCATATGCCTTTCCTTTTCCTTTGCCGTGAATGGCCCCTGTTCTGAGAATAGACCAGTTATAACCCCAAAGTCAAAAGACTTACTGTGGTTTAACTCAGGTTGACTTTCTTCCTTCATGCTACCTTCGCTTTGCCCAGACCGAGATCGGTTCTGGTAGTAATTGTTATTCTTTTGTTGTTTAGGGGCTTCTTGCCTCTGCTTTTCTTGCTTCTTGCTTTGTTCATTAATTCTGTTCAGTTCCCTTGACAACGTTATACAATTGGTCGTTCGGTGGTTGTAGTGCCCATGGAACTCACAATATGCCAACGGGTTCTCCCCTTGAGTAGGTTTCTTAGGAGGTGGAAGATAACCATCTCTTACCGCAGCCGCGTACCGCCCTGGAGCAGTAGTAATAACCTTTGCTCCATATGTTGGCCTACTTCCGTCGTAAGTAGTCATAGCTGGATTCTTCCCGTATGGCTTGTATCTTGCCCCCAAAGATTTTGAAGCAGACGTCTCTCCATAACCTGTACCACCAAATTGTCCTCCCCCTGGCTTCTTTTCATTTGTCGGTTTGAAACTATTAAGGGAAAATTCACGATATACCCCTGTTTTCTTTCGTAATTCACAATATATGTAACGACCCCAAAACCGGCCTAGGAGTTAGGGCCGTTACACGCCGTGAGTCTACTACCTAACGTCGCAAGGCTCTAAGCAAAACGAATCCCAAACCAAATAACAAACTTGTATAAATACCAAAAGAGTTTACAAGGTCTAAATACTTATAAGTCAAATACAAAGAGAGGGCCCGAAGGCTACACAAAGTTCTAAAGCGTCCAACACGCAAGCAAACAAAGTCTAAAGAAACATAAAATAAACAAGCTCCAGAAGGGGACGAGAAGAGAAGATCCCACGAGCTCAATCTGCAACAAAGTAAAGGGGTGAGCTAAACAGCCCAGCAGGCAGAAGACTTCCTCAAGGAAGCCCACTCAAAACAGAAGTAGAAGAATAGTTTATAAACAGAGAAGAAGGCGGAGTCAATATAATCAGACAGAAAGGAAGCACAAAACAGAAGCAGAGCAGAACGTCACTTCAAATCATAGTCGGACTTTCAGAAACGGATACAGAAGAGTGGGACACTAGAAACAAGCTAACACACACAGAGGACTCGCGTAAGGTCCTATGGATCCGAAGATCCCACAAAAGCCGTAGAGACAGCTAACAGACCCGTCGGTCAAATAACGTCCTAAGGGAGACCCTAAGGAGTATAAACAGAAGGAATTCCTGCGCAGCATGCTACGGGACAGCCCGACCCGACTATCCAAGGCTCAGAAGCAAAGTAACTAAGTCCCAAAACCAAAAGCTCGCAAAACAGATCTTAAGTGCATGGAAATGCATATAAACAGCATAAGAAGCTTGTACACAGATAGGGGAATCCAACCCCGCAAACGGAACTCAAAACGGAGCTAAAACAGAGAAGTTATGCTCAAAACAGTGGCATATCCGAACTTGCGTCCGACCTTGCAAGTTCGGACAGAGGCCGAGAAGCAGAAGTCACAGAAATCACAGTGTCCGAACTTACGTCCGAACGTCGAA
This sequence comes from Limonium bicolor, assembly GCA_023374045.1. Classification (NCBI taxonomy): domain Eukaryota; kingdom Viridiplantae; phylum Streptophyta; class Magnoliopsida; order Caryophyllales; family Plumbaginaceae; genus Limonium; species Limonium bicolor. Next base: position 204,214,268 of record CM041780.1, on the reverse strand, counting down.
GTTCGGACGTAAGTCGAGAGTCAGAAGCCAAAACAATCTTCGTGTCCGAACTTGCGTCCGACCTTGCAAGTTCGGACACACTTCGAAACTTTACGGAGAGTCGTCCTCGCGTCAGGTCCGAACTTACAAGTTCGGACCGATGTTCGGACACTCCAAAATCTTCAAAAACAAAACGCGCCCGATGACCTGTCCGAACTTACAAGTTCGGACAGACGTCCGGACAGTGCAAAACTGTCGAATTCCAGAAAGGGTAGACGCGCAGAAAATCATCCGAAAACATACCAAACTCACACAAAACTCACAGAATGGTAAATCAGTACCCTCGGGGGTTTAGCCAATCAATTAACAACACAAAACGCGGAGAATTCGCACAAGCAACACACGAAATCAGATATGAAAAAAATAGATATTAAAAGCAGTCCCCGAGGGTGAGCAAACTACCCCGATTCCATCCCCACTTACCTCTCATCCGACGCTAAGCCATCTCTGTAGACTCTACAATCTGCTTCACTCGAATCCTCGCTCAGAATCACGAACACTCGAACACATCGAAAAGAACCAACACCGGAAGGAGGAGCAAGGAACTTGAACGAGAAACAGAAACCCCCACTCGGAATTCCTAACTCGAGATTGACGGACTCGAATCACCAACGACGCTGCCAGCACTCTAGTTGATCGATTTACAGAGAGGAAGAATTGAGAGGAAGAAGCAAAGGGAAGGAGAAGGGATATGCACGCAGAGCGGGAGTTGAGAGGGGAATGTTAGAAACTGACGTGAGGGAAAGATCGTGAAATTAAATGAAGGGGGAAGGAAGATAAGAATGAGGTATATTAAAAAGGAAGTTTAATTTCGACTTATTTAATTAATAGTAAAAATAAAAAGGACCTTCCCTCTAACTTTGGATAATCAGCCATAAATGACATAATCCCACTAGAATGAAAAGAAGAATATTATTATCCTCCCTTTACGGAACCGAAACGAAATAAGAGTAGAACGAAATTAAAAAAAAAAAAACTGGGGCATAACAATATACCCCTATGATTTTCGTAATTCAACTTTAAACATGCTTAAATGTTGTCCAAAATTGATGAAACTTTACATGGACGATGCTAAAGTTATATTTTGGTCCAATATCAAATTTGAAGCTTTTTAGCTCACATGTGACCTGTGGGACCAATGAATATGTGACTGTTCATTGGGTCCCACAGGTCACATGTGAGCTTAAAAAACTTCAAATTTGATATTGGACCAACATATATAACTTTAGCATCGTCCATGTAAAGTTTTCTCAATTTTGGACAACATTTAAGCATGTTTAAAGTTGAATTACTAAAATCACAGGGGTATATTGTGAATTACGAAAGAAAACAGGGGTATCTCTTGAATTTTCCCAACTATTAACCAAATCCCTCGCCTTATTCTCTGCGATCTCCAACTTCAACAAATCATGCAGCATTTCAGCTAACTCTCCATAAGTTGGAGGTGCCTTAGTGGCAATCTTCCCAGCTAATCTCGGATGTGCCAATCCATTCCCAAAAGCCTTTACCAGGATTTTCTCATCAACGTCATCTACCTTTGCTACCTGCTTGTGAAAACGATCGTTGTACTCCTTCACCGTTTCTCCTTTCTTCTGCCTAATGTCCATTAACTCAATCATATCCTTCCGAATTTTCTTACTTGCTGCAAAATAGAGTTGGATTCCTCTGTAAGTTGCTTGAAGCTCGAGATGGATTGTGGTTTCCGAGAGGAAATCCAGTTCAGAGCTCTTTTAGTAAGAGTTCCTGGAAACAGATTGCAAAGCGCCTGCGAGCTAATTCCTTGTGTGTTCATCACGAAGATGAACTTCTTGATATGCTGAGTGGGATCCCCGGTCCCATCGTATTTCTCTATTGCCGGGGCCACGAAGAACGGCGGGAGCTTTGCCTTCCGGATATTCTCGGTGAAGGGATAGAGCGACATGTTGATGAGGTCTTCCTCTGCAGCGTCCGCCGGTGATTTTTCCTTCCGGCTTCCTTCTCCACTCTTCGATCCGTCTTTAGCTCTAAGACTCTCGATTACACTCGCCATCTCATCCATCTTCTTCTGGTGTTCCAGGTCCCTTTCCATCAACTCCTGCTGGAAGCGCTCGTTGCTTTCAGCGATTTTTTCGTTGACGTCTTGTGCGAAGCCCCGCATCAGATCGCGGAGGTCTTCCTTTGAGAACAAGTTTCATTCTGCTCCAGTTACCTTTCCCTTCCCCTTATCAGATCTTGGTGCCATGGTCGAACAAGGAGTGTGCTTCTGTGGATCAGATCGTGGTTGTCTTTCGACGTTCGTTTCCCACAGACGGCGCCAAATGAGATCGTAACAAACTAACTCTCTCGCTCCACAAGCTCTCTGAGTAACAACCAAGAGAATTTCCGTCAGTGTATTAATGTAAGCATGCCTTTTTACATAACCCGAGGTCCCTATTTATAGAGTTAGCAGAGCGTAACTGCCTCTGTGGGACTACATTATTCTCGAATATTCTATAATATACATGACTTACTTTTACAGTTACATTTCCCTTTCTACGTGCCCAGTACTTTCAAGATTACCGGTAGAGCCTTGTTTTGCCACCTCCGGTAGGAATTCCTGTACAACTCTTCGGTAGGGATGGCTGTATAGCTCTCTCGGTAGGTGTCTCTTTCGGTCACGTTTTACCTTTCTACCGGTACTAGGTCTTCCTATTGCCTTCGGTAGCAGTTGGATTGCCTCGTTCGGTGGAACCCCACTTCAAATACCACTTAATTACATTTATTGTTATTAATAATCAAGTTTGTGTTCAAATAAGCGATACTAGTTGTTTATTTTTTTTTACCCTTTGTTCATAATTTAATTAATACTACTCCTACGTATTTTTAATATTCAAGTTCGAGAGTAGTTGCAGGGAAATTATATAATAAAATAATGTTAAAACAACTTACCATCTTTTGATTGGTTGTCGTTCTTTAATCACCAAGTTATGTTTAGATAAGCGATACTAGTTATTCAAGTGTTTGAACAAATTTGTTCAATATTTAGTACATATTGTCAGTTCAAATTTGGAACTAGTTGTTCAAGTGGAATTACATAATAAAATAATGTTAATGCAATTAACCATTATTTTATTGGTTTGTTATTCTTTATTTATCTAGTTCTTGTTTAGATTAGGAATACTAGTTGCTCAACATTTTTAAATTTATTCACAAATTCAAGATTAGTTGTTAAGGGAAATTATATAATAAAAATATGTTAATACAACTGAACACTTTTTAAAATAATTTCTCATTTTTAATTCATGTTCAGCGATACTAGTTGTTCAATTTTTTTGGACCCTTTTTGTTCAAAATTCAATTCATACTGTTCAATTTTTTTAATGTTCAATATCTTGTAAAGGATAAACCAATAGATACAACAAAACTACAGGATATCAAAAAAATGAACATCGTGAATCTAAAAATAAACAAATAATATCACAAGACGAACAAATGTACATTGAACAACTTCAATAAAAATGAACAAACTGTATCATGTGTTGAACTTATCACACATTTATGTCAAACTGAATAATTTATCGATTTTTTACCTAACGTTATCAATAATAGTAGATTTATTTATCAAAAATCTGTTTTTTTATATTTAAAAATAAAAATAGAAAAACTTAAAAATACCCGGTCATATAATCTATATCAACTATTTTTCACGTGTACACCAGAAGCACATAGTATGGTGCTACAGTTGTATGATAGAATTTGCCGAGAGTGTAGTATAACTAGTTTGTAGGATAGTAGGAGATGAGAGACCCACCTGAAAATGCTGCAAGAATATCGTCTAATATGTTACAAAAATACAAACGAAGGAAACATGTTCATCTTACTCTTTTTTGCTTGTCCATCTTTCTCATTTGCTTCTTGGAATTGCTGTAAGAATCACAAAACTTCAAGTTTGAACTTCGCTAAATCGAGGACCGGACTAGTTTCATTTTTTAATTTGGTCTGATATAGTGGGTTTCAGTTGCTGGGCTTGATTTGTCTTATTGAGCAACGTTATCATGAATTAGGAAGGTATCTGTAATTAAGTTCTTAAGTTTTAGAATATGGTGGCTGACCATAAGCAATATAATACGTTAATGTGTTTCTCCAGAATTTTGATCTCATGTAAATAAAAAACTATTTTGGGAATTATTCGACCTTTGTGTGAAGAAATGTTTATACGAAGCCCACATTGTAGCTCTATTCTTGTTTGATTAATTAGATGAGGTATTATTAACAACGGCGCAAATCCTTTCCTTAACCAACATTAAAACTGTTAAGATAGATGGACCAGCCAGCATAGTGGTACGTATTTCTTTTAAATTTTATATCGTTTGGTAGTTTTTTTTTATAGCCGTTGTCTTTAATTTGAGCCAGCTAATCTCCCGATATTGCAATGCTACAACTTTGGGTTTCAGAAACCGTTGAGGTAAGGCTCCTTTTCCCGCCAGTTGACTGATACCAACCAAACCTACACACATCTCTTCTCTCCGAAAATTCTCCACCAACATCTTCTTACCTCCTTATACATCTTACCTCCTTATATAGAAATCTTCAAAATGACTTACCAAGTAAAGTATTTCTCTTTCTCCATCATTCTTCCACATAAAAACCCCAGAAACCGATCGACTCTTCACTCATATTTCTACAAATTTCTTCATCTCAACTAAATTCTTCTCTTTAACCCGCTAAAATGGAATCTCAAATTTCCCAACCACCCAGAATCCAGCACATTCAACTCTCCAAATACTCGAAAAGGGTAATTCTGAAAACAATCTTGGGTCGTGCAGACGGTGGATCAGCTCTGATCGGCGAGAAAACCATCGTGGGTGGATGGGTGAAATCCGCTAAAGAGGTCAGAAAGAGCCCTCCACCTCCTTTACCAGTTGCGGAATCCGCGCATCCGGAGAAAGCGTCGCCTGCAAAAAGTGCGAATTTAACTTGTACAGAGATACTTCAGATGTCCATCTTTAGAAGCTTTTTGAAGGCATTTGGGGTTAGTAGTCACCAAGGCAAACTTGATGCCGCAGAGAAGCCAGCTGCTCCTTTACCTTCAACAGTGTTGTTCTTGCAGCTTAATGATGGATCCTGTGTCAATAGTCTTCAGGTATATAAATATATAAAGAACCCATTTGAAAAAACAAACAAACAAACAAACAGAAGTTCGGTATATACTATATACTGCTGCATTGAAATTGAATTAATACTGCTAAAAACATACTCCATCCAGGTAGTAGTGGATTCATCTCTTGCACAACCAGAGCAAATCATGCAAACTGGAACTTGTATTCTGGTAGAAGGAGTGATTCAGAAGCCATCATCAGCTACTCCTGGAAAGCATGCTATTGAGCTTAAAGCTGAAAATATCTTACATCTAGGTACGGTGGATCATGAAAGATATCCTCTGTCAAAGAAGCGAGTTCAACTGGATGCACTCCGGGATTGGGCTCATATTCGGCCTCGAACTACCACGGTAATTTATAAAACAATTAAGTCATTTGTCTTTGTTTCTCTCTCTATAACTAGCTACTTATCTGAAACATCGATTGCAATGATTTTCTATGAATATATATAGGTGGCTACAATGACACGAGTGAGTAACTCACTAACTCATGGAATCCACACATTCTTCCAAAACAATGGTTTCCTACACGTCCAAGTACCCATCATTACCGCCACTGATACTGATCAAGGATTCACCCCGAAATTCATCATCACTACACAAAAGAAGGAGTCACCCGATGATGATGATGATGATTACACTACTAGCAGGAGAGTAGATCTTGAGACCATCAAGAATTCTTTAAGGGAGAAGAATAACCGTGTCAATGAACTGAAGAGAACAGATAGTAATAGAGAAACACTTGCTGTTGCTATTCAAGATCTTAACAAGACTAACCAGCTTGCTGCTCAGTTAGAAGTTAGGGAGAAAGCATCAAAGGCGAAGCATCAGAAACTTAAAACTCTGTTCCAAAGAGATGATCAATTCTTCTCATCCCAACCTTATCTGACAGTTTCCGGTAGGCTTCATCTAGCCAGCTATTGTTGTGCTCTTGGTAATGTTTACTCATTTGGGCCTAGATTTAAAGCTGAGAAAACCAGTAATCCTACTAAACAAGTAGCTGAGATGTGGAAGGTTGAAGCTGAACTGGGTTTTGCAGAAATGGAGGTAATAATTTACTTTTGGTCTGTTTTCAAAATAGAAATAATCTGATGATCCGGCCGGCTAACACTAATATTACACTTTGTGTGTGGTGTGGGCCTATCCTGCAGGAAGCTATGAACTGTGCGGTTGACCTATTGAAGTTCCTTTCAAAATGGGTATTGGAGAACTGCCCTGAAGACATGAGATTTCTGCTTAAAAGAGCAGATAGGACGATTGCAGATCGACTTGAAACTTTAATAGCAGCAGATTTTGAGAAGATATCATACACACAAGTGGTTGATGCTTTGATACAGGCAAGTGTTTCTATTCTTTTCAAATGAAATAACAATTGATATTCTAGTACTTCTTTTTTCGACAGAGTCTGAATTTCATTTGTATACTACTACACTCACATCATCAGGTAAAAGAGACGCAATTTGAGTCTGAAGTTATATGGGGTAATCCTTTAACTGAAGAGCATGAAAGGTAAATATTGATTTGGGTTTCAATTGTATTTACAGAGTAAAGTAGCTAGCAAGATTGACGTGGTTTTGATTCGTTATATATCCTCTTATATAGCTATTTGGTGGATCATATCTACAAAAGACCAATTATTGTATATGGTTACCCTAAAGAAATCAAGCCATTCTATACCCGAGTCAACGATGATGGTAAAACTGTAGCATCCTTCGACGTGTTGGTGCCTAAGGTTAGCTTAATAATTGTATTTGAATCACTGCAGCTGGTCTGTGGATACTACCCTTTTATTGCTGACAAAACTTATAAATGTTTCTCTACTTAGGCTGGTGCGGTTATCAGAGGAAGTCAAAATGAAGAACGACTCAAGTATCTAAATTCACGGTATATAATTCCTTAATTATATAACTACTGGTGCTCTTTTGCAGTTTGTTAAAAATTATTTATCAAAGTGTGGCTGGATTAGCTGACAATTAATCTGTTGTCCGTGTGTAGAATTAATGAAATGGGATTAGCAAGTGAGCAATATGAATGGTATATGGATCTCCTACGGCATGGAAGTGTGAAGCATGCTGGGTTTAGTCTAGTATTCGATCAGATGGTTGTTTTGGCCACCGGTATTACTGATGTGCAGAATATTATACCATTCCCAAGGAGTTATGGCACCTCAACCACTGAAAAGACGACTAAAATATTTGTACATTCAAATTTCCTAAGCATGCATGTATGCAGATCTGAGCAGACAGACGACTACGAACAAGCATGGATCAATGTTGTGTTATTATTGGTACTGAAAATACAAGGGAGCTTTTAGAAAATGTCCAATGACAGCGTCATCACGTTGAGTATTGTACATATTTATATAACACCAGTAATATATGGTTGTAAGGCGTTACTGAAAGAATGACATGGAATTTTACATGCTTAATTCTTATTACTTCTTTGACCTGTTTTGGGGATGGATCTATTCGGTTTAAGAGAGATTTCGATCCAAGGAATAACGCGATTAGTTCATTTCATTCGAAAGAACAGGAGTCTAAGAAGGATGGTAATGAAAACCAGCTAACCCAAAGGCCAAAACATAGATATAGTTTGTATCCAGCATTAAGAGTTAAGTTCTAATGCTAAGTGCTCACAACAAAGGCGTTCATATGATACCCCATGAAGAAAAACCTGGATTTATGGTTTTGATAAAAAAAAGAGGGAAATTTCATGAGCACAAAAGTGGTGGAGGAGAGCTCCAAATCAATCCAGATCGATCTGCATGGACTTCTAAAGAGCGCAAAAGGTATGAGTTGAATCGACAAGCATCCCAAGCCATCTACACATGCCTGTCCATCTAGAGTAGAGAAAAGTCGATCATTGCAAGACGGCGAATGAAATCTGGACTCTTCTCTAGGCAACTCACGAAGGAGTCACTGAGCTCAAGATATGCAAGGCTCAAGTGCTCAGAATGGATTACGAGAATCTTCTCCAAAAACCAATGAGTCTTTAGAAGATGTCCATGATCGATTTTACTTACTAACAGCTACCATACATGAAATCAATATCCTACCGAATAGAGAGAGTGTCTTGCACAAGCTGCTCGATAGTCTTAGAGAAAAGTGGGCAGCAACTATAATTCCCATAAAAGCTTGCAAAGATCTATCCAAGTGGAGCTTTCAGAACTTGGGCTCTTATCTACAGTCAGTGGATAAGTACAAGAAGAACGCCAGAAAGAAGTGTGGTAATACATCTTCTTCTTCTAGCTAGCCAAATTATTACAATTAATGATCAAGTTTTGCAGGTCAAGGCACCCCAACATGGTAAAAAAGGTGCTCATATTGCTGATAATCAGATCGGCAAACAGAGGCTAAACTGGTGGACATTATAGTTGAGGAAAGTGAGGCTGAAACTATGGAAGACTTTGCCTTCATAGTGAAGAATTTCCACAAATTCATGCGCAATAAGCCAAATTGAAAGAGTCGATCGTTCTCTAACCCTTTCAAACAAATCTTCAACTCTGTCACTTGCTTCAATTGCAACAAACCTGGTCACTTCAAAAAGGACTGTCATCTCCTCAAAAATTAGTTTGGAAAATCTCAAGGAAGATAGTTAATGGCCTTAGTAGGATGTGGTGATTCAGACTCTGATGATCCAGATACAAAGTCAAGTGGACTGATTTGCATCATGGCACATGATCTAACTCAGTCCATGATCCCTGACAGTGAGGTAACACAATCTCATCTTGAAACAGATCTCTATCGTATATCCCCTAAAGTTTTTTTTAACTTTGATTTCTAAAATGGTTTCTAAGACTAACTCCCTCAAAGAAAATCTCAATAAAAGAATTTCTGAGTTGACTGAGAACTCAAAGTATCTAAAAAATAATGCATGCTCTAAAAGATGAAACTGAGGAGCATAAGACTATTGCTTGCTCACTTAGATTGCATTTTCAAGACTCCCCGCTTTCTGTTGACTCCCTTTAAAAGGAGCTCAACAAAGCGAAAAGTCTTTCTGAATCAAATCAAAGGGAACTGAAAGAGTCCTTGACTCAGATTGACTCTCTTAGGAATGACCTGCCAACTCCAAGATCTAAGAAATTAGTTAAGATTCGTGATAATCTCTGAAAGAAAGTTGAGAAACTTTCCCTGGAGATAATCAATTTACGATCGGGAGTTGGATCCACTCAATCCAAGCCCAAATGGTATAAAGGCAAGTTCGATATTCCCAAAAATGTTTCCAAATCCAACAATAAATCCAAACGACAACAACAAAAGGAGAAGTTTGACTCCTGGTAGAAAGACAATCAGAAATATGTCAATCTTCCCCTACTAAGATCTATGGTTATTGTGGATGTCTAGGACATCAAGATAGTGCCAGTGAAAAATTAAGAAAAGATCTGTCTTTTAATCTTGAACGTGTTCGTTTAATCCTTGAAGCTCGTGAGAAATTAAGACATTCTGTTTCAAAAAAGGAACCCAGGTACATTTGGGTTACCAAGACTAACAAATGATTTCTTGTTTTGTAGGTGAAGGCGAATGAAGATTGCTGGTACTTAGATAGTGGGTGCTCCCATCACATGACAGGAGATCCGAATCAATTCAATTTTCTTTCAACCTGTAAATGAGGTAAGGTCACCTTCAGGAACAACAATCAAGGTGAAATCATGGTAGTTGAATCCGTAGGTAACCCCTTCAAGTTTAAGGTAGATGGAGTTCATCTGGTCACTGGACTTCAATATAGTCTTTTAAGCATTTCTCAATTTACGATAAAATCAATTAGTAATTTTCTCATCCTCCGATTGTAAAGTTTTTTATGAGCGCACAGGGTTTTAAAAGTTGTTGGACACAGAGAAGAACATCTTTACAAGATGTTTCTGAATACAATCTTCCCGGATGGCCAAGTCTATCATAATGTTCATTCCAAAAGTAAACTTTTGTAACACACTCGACTTGGTTATGCAAATCACTAGCTGTTGAACAACCTTGAAAGTAAGGATCTTGTTATTGGGTTACCTGATACAAACTTTGATACAGACTGTCTGCGAAGCTTGCATTTAAGGTAAACACACTTGTTCCTCTTTTAAAAGCAAAACCACTATCTCTACTAGCTCTTCGTTAGAATTGCTCCATATGGATCTCTTTGGTCCCATGCGTACTCAAAGCAGAAGCGGTACATCTTGGTCTTAGTCGATGACTATTTAAGATGGACCTTGGTTATTTTCCTCTCCACTAAAGATGAACTTTCACTTAATTTGATTAGCTTCATAAAGTTCTAGTCAATAAATTTTCCTTCACACTCAAACCTTGAAAACTGACCAGGGAACTGCATTTTGTAATAAGTCTTTTGATGAATTCTGCAGGATTGAAGGAGTCGATCATCAAGTTTCAGCTACAAGGACTAGGGATGGCAATGGGTCTGCGGGTACCCGTTTCACCCGGTCATCCGACCCGCTAAACCGGGTGAAAACCCGCAATAAACGGGTGACAGGTGAAACAGGTGCGGGTACGGGTCGGGTGATGGGTGGACATTTTTCACCCGTCACCCGACCCATTCACCCAACCCGCTCACCCGCATAAATATAATATATATATATTATTACTTTGTTAAGTTGTTAACTATTCTCCATTCTTCTTCACTCACGGTAATTTTGCAGCCCTAACTAGTGAATAAGGAACATTCATGCTCTGCACAACTGTGTCATTCTTCATTCTCATCACTCTCGGTAATTTTGTAACCTTGACATACATGCTCTGTGCAATTTTGTAATTCTTTTCACTGAAGGTAATTGCTAACCTAACTGGTGAACATGGAACATAGATGCTCCGTGCCTCTGTTTTCTCTCTTCACTGAAGGTAATTTTGCAAACTTACTGGCGAAAAGGAACATACATGAACAACGCCCCTATTTTATCTCTTCACTCTCGGTAATTTTGCAACCTTAACCGGAGAACAAGGAACTTACATGCTCTACGCAGTCTTTCATTCTCTTCACTGAAGGTGATTTCATAATCCTAACCGGCGAACATGGAACATACATGCTCTACGTCTCTATTTTCTCTCTTCAATAATCAATTTTGCAACCGTAACTGGCGAACATGAAACATACATGCTCTACACAGTTTTTCATTCTCTTGTCTGAAGTAAATTTTGCAACCTTAACTGGTGAATATGGAACATACACGCTATGCACTCTATTTCACTCACAGTAATTTGTAAACCTAACCGAAGAACAAGGAGAAAGAAAAACAAACGGGTAAACGGGTTCACCCGTTTCACCCGTGGGTGACGGGTGAAACGGGTAACAGATGATACATAACGGGTTACGGGTCGGGTATGGGTGGAGCGGGTGAAGTCGGGTGACGGGTGCGGGTGATGGTCCACCCGACCCAAACCCGACCCATTGCCATCCCTAACAAGGACTCCTGAGCAGAACAGAGTCATTGAACATAAGAAAAAGACCTTGATGGAAATGGCACGTGCATGCTTATCGGCAGTCAACAGGCTTTGTCATACTGGGCAGAGACAATCAATACAACATGTTATGTGCTCAATCGTGCCTTGATCGATCCTCTACTTAAAAAACTCCCTATGAGATTCTACGTCAGTGTAAGCCTAACTTAATCCATCTTAGACGCTTTGGATGTCGATGCTAAATCTATAACAATGGTAAGGAAAACTTGAAAATAAGTTTACACCCCAAGAGTGATGAAGGTATACTTCTTGGCTATTCCTCTAAAAGTAAAGCTTGTCATAACCAAAGGACTCAGTGCTTAGAAGAAAGCCCTCATGTCAAGTTCGATGAGTTCGGTATAATATTGGCTCATCTTTTGATGAAATTTACTATGCTCCAGATGATTACCTAACTGATCCACACTTCATCACAGTCCCTATAAGTCGTCTTCAAGATACTGCCATCCCCACAGATTGAAAATACCCCAGGAAAAGAAAGCCACTCCACCGATGATACTGACACTGACCATCCTAGAGTCTGTTTAGAGTAGGTCCTATAGTAGGTCCTAGCCTCATCACCATCATACTTATCATCGTGCTGATTAGAAATTGTGTTGGATAGGTGAGTGAGAACCACTTAGTAGATCTCTTCTACTTAGTGGCAGTGTAAGTTGTTTTCATTTGACCAGGAAATAAAATAACTTATATTATGTATCTTGCTGAGTTCGTTTGAGTCTTTCCATCTTTCGAGCACATTTTACACTTAGTTCGATTTAGTGTTTCCACATCTTTAGTGTTTCCTCATACTTAGAACGAGTGAGTCAAACCATCTCACATGTGATCGTGTTTCCATTAGATCCTACATGTCTATGTGAGCTTAAAAACTAAACCTTAGAGTCAGTTGTTCGATCCTACAACAATGAATCATAAAAGATACCCTAAACTCTAGAGTACCCTAGAGATACCCGAGAAATAATATATACGGATTTTATTTTTTGAATTTAGAATGAAATCACACATATTTAATTTAGCATTTTATATCAATTTAACTTATTTTCATTTATCTACTATGAGTGAGGTATTTATACTTAAATTGATGTTTACTAAATTATTTGTGTATATATGTGTAAACAACAATCAGAGAAAAAAAATTATTAAATAGTTTTTTATATATACGCATAGAATCTTATAAAAAGTATAAAATAATTGATGACTTATACTGTAATAATGATAAACAAGTATATTATTTAAATGTATAGTAAAAGATTTCAAAAAATGAAAACATAAAACATATATCCTACTAACAAGTTGTCTACCAAAAGATAAAACTATATTAAAAAATAAAAGTTATATGCGCATCCCTCATCTTAGCGTTGTGAATAGTAATAGATGCTAATCATCTAATACAAATATCTTCCTTATGCTACTACTTAACTGAACAAAATAGTACACTAGTAGAAAAAGGGCCTATTTCGGCGGTTCCAATGGGCCTATTTCGGCGGTTGTAAACCGCCGAAATGAGCACCGCCGAAATAGGTACCCCTATCTCGGCGGTTCTTAGAGCACAGCCGCCGAGATAGACCCATGGGATTGACCGATGCTGAGTTGACCATGAGTCTATCTCGGCGGTTCTTATATAACAACCGCCGAGATAGACCCATGGGATTGACCGATGCTGAGTTTGACCATGAGTCTATCTCGGCGGTTCTTATATAACAACCGCCGAGATAGACTCATGGTCAAACTCAGCATCGGTCAATCCCATGGTCTATCTCGGCGGTTGTGCTCTAAGAACCGCCGAGATAGGGGTTTTTTTTTTGTTTTTTTCCATCCTAGCTTATATATATATATATTCACCGCATTTGTTTCAATGAGACCTGTAATAAAGCTTCATCCATACAGGGAGCTCCAGCACACATTTTAAAAGTTATAAAAGCTCCCAATTAATACCAACGACGCACCACAATTTGAGAGTTAACAAAACCAATGCAATTACACTTATTTACACACTTTCATTACAAATAAAAACAACATTACAATTCAAATCTACCATTACACCATCCACAAGTGTACAGAGTTACAATTACATACTCCAAAAAGTTCACAAAACATCTTCATGATCATCAATTCATTAAACTTGTGCAGACGAACTCCGACCATTCCTCAAGCATCTCAACAATTTGAGCATCATCATACTGACCATCTTTGAACACTTGTTCGTAAGCCTTGAAAAAAAATGAACATTAATCTAAAACGTACAAGTCTAACAACATGTAAAGATCATAATTGAAACTTTCAAAGAATGTTACCATGTCTAACGAGTGCTCTGGTAAAAGGTTTGCCGCTCCTACTATGTCACTCATGAATCTCATGACATAGTATCCACATTCTGAACCCCCAGGCTGCACCGGACACTATACAAACGCACATATTGACAGTTATAAACAAGTTTAAACATTATAACACAAATTTATCAATTAATAGAGTACCTTGACTAGGTTCCAAGGGATGTCACGCTTCGTTGTTTTATTCTGGAGAGATAATGCAGCTCTCATGGAACTATATACATCAGCAATACATATAGTTTTAAGCATCAGTAGCAAGTTATGAAACAGTTAATGTTAAGTAATAAAAATTGTTGTTTACGATAACAAACTAATTACCCCAGTATTGCGGTGGAGATCTTCGGTCTCTTGGCAGCCTTACCAAGTGAGTCAAATTGCAAGATTCGTGGGTGCTTCAACATCACCAGCACAATCAATGACCAATGTCGACTGTCCACAAATTACACAATGTGTTGTAATCATTAAGCAACTAACACAAACTATATGTTTTAGATAATACTAAGAGAAATAGTCAAATATCATACTTTGAATGATATGGCAGCATAATAAATGACTTGTTAGAACATTCAAAGAGGGCATTCGTCATATACTGCATAAGGCCTCCATATCACTTGTCATCTGGACTTCACTGCACATAGCAGGACACAGGAATCTGAATCTGTGATCTTCATAGACATTGATCGCCTTATCATGCACCCACCTATGAGGCAATATCATTAGTCGATCATTAACTTTTTATTCAAACATCTAATTCATCATCAATCAATGAATTCAAAATACAAAAGGTAGAAGTCACTCACATGGCGGCTAACTTGATAATCGACACATTCAACCAATCCCTCCTGAAGCACTCCTCGAAGTCGGACATATACATCCCAAATCGATGTATATCTTCTCCTTGAACTCTAAAGTGAAATATCCGCTCGGGATCTTCCACAGTGAGGGAATCACAATCAGGTGGTAGTAGCAACAAGGATGAATGCAGAATCTGCATATTAGTCGGCAGGCCGGCCAATATTCTTTTCTCCACCAAAGCAGGTCTAAGCACGAAATTTGTGGATGCCTTTGATTGCACAGGCGCAGCAATTATTTTTCCTTTGCCCTTATCAGTCTTCGGTCGCTCATATCCTATGATATTAGTATAATTAATTATATGGATGCAAGGTGGTACACCAATAGTTTTATAGCAAGGGTTAAGAGTAAATACCTGCCCAGGGAGTCTGACCAATCGTACAGGCCACTGCACTGTCGCAGTTTGTGCGGAACGCAAGGTAGGTCTTTGTTTGACCGGCACCGGTAAACCGACGTCAGCATGCTCTGCAACAAATTCGTCCAGAAGCACTCGTGCATGGTAATGTCGGAGTGGTTCACCGTGCACAATATCACTTGGAAGAGAGGGAAAAGTTTTCCCCATGCAACCATGACCTCTTCTACTCCAATTTGTAAAAACAGATGGCACTCAGTGGGTTCCTGAGTGTTATGTGGAACTTGTTTAGATAAAAATTGAGAATTCTTCTATGATGATATTAGTGATCAAGTGAAAAATCTTAATCGTCATGTACTCAATTGAAATGTTAGTCTAACCTTTAGAGATGCATAGGGAAACGGATCAGCCGAGTGGACACTACTTCTCACTACCGGTGCACTCTGCTGCTGAATGGGTGACTGATCAACTGGTGGTCGAGAAACCTCTTGGCTGTCATGCTGCTGTGGCTGAAGCCTTGAAATAGCGTGAGCGATCCTCTCGTCGACGTTCTGAGTAATCCTCTGCTCCATCTCAGCCAACGCTCTCAGGTGCTCCTCGTAGCTAATCGACTTTCCCTGTGCACTTCTGGACCCGGGTACGCCAAATGCCTGGCGGATACCAACGTGCCCACCAAACCCAATGGCACGACCTGGATGATCCTTCTTACCATGAGCGCGTGTAAGAGGATCATCATTCCTATGTGAGGTCCAGGTGCCCTGGGTGAGCTGAGAGCTTAATTCACCCTAATACAAACACACAAATACAGTTATTAGTTTAACATAAGTTCATATACAAATGAAATGAACAGTTTGACTAAAAATGAAATGATATCACTTACCATTTGAGCAATAACTGCTCTCGTGGCTTCATCGTATTGAGGATTTTCGGGAGTAGAGTTCTTCGGAATGTGGCTTAACTCCCACACTTTCATTCTTCTGCCACTGGCATCCAATGAGCCATCCGTGGGCAGATATCCTTTTGCTCCCATTCTGGTACCCTTTGAGCAATACTTTTTCCACCTAAGTGGTGAGGGTACAGATTCTTCTTAGCATTTGCTTGTTGTTGCGCACGGAGAGCCTGCATAAATTAATGGGGTCATGTTAAGTGAAATTAAACAAAAAAAACATAAGAAATTAAGATTAATTTATGTATGTATGACAATAAAGTGCACCTGGAACTCCTGTGTGTGACGCCTCTCAACAAATTGTAGCCATTGCTCTTCTGTTATGCCCTCGTAAACCTCCCATGGTGGTCTCTCACCGTCTCCACCATGATCTGGCTCATCTGGATCTTCTGGAGTAGGCATCTTGTAGATGAACTTGTCAGCCAACTTATTCTTGTGGTCCCGGAACTGTTTCGACATCGCTGATAGCACATCCTTTTTAAGTGCGGGATCCACGGAGAAACGAGACTACGTACATGATCATTCAGTTAGTAAAGTAAACATAAATGTTCTATTATTTCACAAAAGATCATAGTAATAATGTAGAGATTTACCTGAAGACGCTGAAACATAGTATCCTTCAATGATTGAGGCACTTGCTTCCAGTTGTGGTTTATGTTGCAATATGACTTCACCAAATGGCTACCGTAAGCGGTGAAGTCATTCTTCCAATTACCATGGGGTTGGTTGAACTGATTGAAGTCCACCGGTTTTGTAGGAGGGCCCTTGTTAGCCTTCAGCCCACGTGTTGCACCTCTCTTCTTTTGCTTCTTCGCCTCTGGTGGGACAACTGACTCCTCTTCGGTCTGCTGTGAAGGGCCAGCCTCAGTCTCCTGTACTGCTAACTGGTCCTTCTTCTTCTTTCCTCCTCTTGTGACCCGCTTACTTGGTCTATTCTGCTGTGGCTCAGGTTCTCCAGTCATGAGAAGCCGTCCAATGGGGTCATCCATAGGGTGATCATCCACTGCAAAAAAATAACAAAGCATTTTCATCAGATAAAGTCATACATAAATACTATGATGCATAACAATAACAGTTAAGATGACATTACAGTCTACATTCTACTAACAACATTACCTTTCACGTACAAAAACATAAATCATTTCATATTTTCTACCCAAACACCCTCATCATGGTCAGATCGTGCGTAGAGCAAATCGTTTTCGGTATCATCAATCGAATCCGGTAATCCAGTAGGAAACAAGGATGTTTCCTCTACAGTCTCATTTTCATCGTTATCCTCATTTTCATTTTCGATTACAACCGGCCTTCTTCCTGGAAGAACAACAGACCATCTGCAGTCTTTCGGATCCTCAACATACCACACTTGTTCGCAATCCTTTCCCAGAACAAATTGATCATCATTATAACCGTGTAACCGTGAAAGATCAACCAAGGTAAGCCCTCCATCATTTTGGTACCCGCGTCGGTTGTCCACCCACTTGCACCGAAACAACAGAAAGGAATCATTGTCATAGTCTAGTTCCCAGATGTCCTCGATGACACCCATAATACCAATTACTAACTGGTTGAGATCGGTTACCGCTGTGGTACTCAGTGGCAGCAGCTTCAATTTTTACCCCACTATTCTGGTTTATCGATTTGGCATCTTGACGTGCAGTGTAGTATGTATACCCACTAATATCATACCCCTCAAATGATGTAATATTAGTTTCAGGTCCGATTGCCAAACATCTGATCTCTTCGCTTACAGCTTCTGGATCTGATGATGCTAATGTCAACACATGATCTTTGAACCATTGGATAAAAACTCGGTTTTGTTCCTTTGTCAGCCAAATGTGGCCTTTCAAAGGATTTTGATGCCTTAACTCAACCATATGGGTTTCCAAATAAGGTTCAACAACCTCAAGATGTTGTAAGACAAACAAATGTGCTTGATTAATAAGTAGACGCGAAACTTGCACGATCTTTCTACCAATAACACCTTTACCCTTAAACCTGCCATAGTGTCGTGGTTTTGGGATACCAATAGACTCTGCCTCACTCAAATAATCGGTCACAAATTCCGTGACTTCCTCAGTCACTGTTGCTTCAACAATGCTCCCTCTGGTCGATACCTATTCTTCATTCTACTTTTCAGAATACCCATGTACCGTTCAAAAGGGTACATGTACCGTAAGTATACTGGACCACAGAACTGTATCTCTCGAACGATGTGCACAATTAGTTGTACCATTATATCAAAGAAAGATGGTGGGAAATACATCTCTAGTTGACATAATGTGATAACAATTTCACGTTGTAGATCATCTAGAGACGTTACGTCAATTGCCTTGGAGCAAACAGCATTGAAAAAGAAACATAACCGAGTTAAAGCATTTCTGACATCAGATGGCAATAACCTTTGATACTCATCCGGCCGGTCGACAAAGTTATCCTCAACGTTATCAAGCATCTCGTCAATTTGTTCATCATGATAAGTCGACTCACTGTCAACATTGACTCCGGAAGCGCTTGGGAGTTCTGACTCGTTAGTAGTATCGAATGTCTGCTCGGTTCTTGAGTTACACCGATCGTGACTGTAGGAAGATGAAGCATTATCTTCAACACGTTCTCCATGAAAAATCCATTTTGTATAATGTGGCATGAAACCACGGGTCTTCACATGGAGTTGTACGAGGTTGATGCTTGAATAATGTCTAACCACACACACACAATCAACCAAGGACATGGAATTTTCTCCGCCTTTGTCCTGTCCTTGTGTTGCACTGCAGCTTTGCAAAACTCTTTCAGCATTTTGTCAAAATGTTCGCCTCTATCACCATACATCCAGTCACGCTCCATACTACATGTGCAACAGATCACAGGTGTGAGTTAGAGCCTTTGTAGAATATGGCCTGTATTAAGTTGCACATGTTTATTTCTTAATGGAGCATGACTGGGATGATTGTCAATTAGTCTAGCCTAACTCTAAGGTTGTAAACACAAAATAAACTAGCATTTTAAATTTAAGAAATTGTTGCACTTCTAAAACAGAAACCGGTGTTTAAAACAATATTACGAATACTTTTTCTACAAAAAATTCAGCATGACCTTTGCATAATTGTACACATCCCGTGCTTATTATTCAGCACTCACCAAAGTCATCACAACCACAAACATTCCAACAATGGCAGCAACCAACAATTAAAATAAATCAATTCTTTACTAGCTAACTGAAAACCAATTGCAAATTCAGATCATCAAATCAACGCTTTCAATTCTCCACTGTATAAGTTCAAACCGGTTTAGAGATTAACAAAGAATCGAGAGTTAAAATACGTACTTGTTTTTTAAGGATTTATGGACAGGGGAGACTGGTTCCTGAGAGGTACGCTTATGTGTGAGAGATGCAGCAATACCACTTCTGATATGTCTCTGCAAGGGAGCAACAAAAAAATAAATTACAAAAGAAATGCATCAACAAATAGGGAATGAAGCTAAATTATGTACTAGCACTTATATTTAAATACATAATTGCATTTATTAAACAAAAATAAGGTTTAGTTACTTACTTGTGCACAGAGGAGGAAAATGCAACAGTAATGGAAGAAGGCAGGAAACAAGAGAGGTGACTCACGGACTTGAATGTAGTGAGACCTGATAAAAAAAATTAGATATTGTTAGACATATACACATACATCAAACAATATTCATTACGAAGAGATTTAAAAAAATAAAAAAACGGCATGACTTTTGCATAATTTTACCTATCCCATGCTTATTATTAAGCATTCACCAACCATTCATCACACAAATTTCCATCACAAATCAAACTAATACCAACTTTATCCATCAAACCAAATTTTAATAATTTGTGGAAATCAAATACAAAGTAAAAAAAAGACACAACCATGCCTATTATTAAGCATTCACCAATTATTCAACAACACAAATTTCAATCATAAACCAAACTAATATATTCCAATTTATTCATCAAACGAAATTCCAATAATTGTGGAAATCAAATACAAAGTACAAAAGAGAAAAATGATAAGTTAGATTATATTACCGGTTCGAAAATGAATTGTTCTCCGCTCCGCTTTCAATATACCATCAAATGGTAAAGAGCTTCTTAAGTATTTATCTGTAGAGACACAAATACGTATAGACACAAGAGAAACTCAGTAGTTGTGTTTGTTCCTTATATGCAGTTAGGTTGCAAATTTACAGTGAGTGAACAGAATGAAGAGAATGAAGAGTTAAATTAAAAAAAATTTACCGGTTTCTAAATGAATTGTTTTCAGCCCCTCTTCTCAATCGGGCGTGCGAGACGCGTGTAGCCAATCTCTATAGAGGCAACGCATAAAGATTGAACAACATTCAGATCAATTAGAATAATTTTATATTAAACTTAACGACTATACAATACTCATATATATATATACACTACCGAATGTTTATTAGTATTTTTACCAATGAATGAAGTTGTTCATAACAACTCATAAATGACAAGATCAAACTATAACTTACATAACAACCTAAATTGTATTTTTCATGTTTAACATGTTATCCATAATTTTCAATATACCACTTATGCATCACACTCTTGTATTAACGATAATATAATATCATAATCAAATATGTAAATTATAAACATTATCGTTAGCTCATTCAAACAAGCACAATAAGAATTTTTTTAGTATAACGCTAATACAATCTACAGAGAGTGGGGAACTTAGTGTCAAAGATGATAACTCATCAACTCGACTACATTGTTTATGAAGACAAGGAGAAACTCTTAATTGCTTAACTTATATTACTTGTTCGAACAAGTAAACTTACATTTGTGATTAGTACAAATTTTGCTTAACTTATATAACTAGCAGAGATCTCACTCACCAATGTATATTTACTTATGAAATGTGAATTAACAAGTAATTTTAAGTGGACAAATAAGCTAACCTAACTATACTTAACAAATAATGCTCAAACATTGTTCCACCCCATATATAAGCATAATAAATCTAGCCCAAATAAGCTAACCTAACTATACTTAA
Organism: Limonium bicolor; assembly: GCA_023374045.1. Classification (NCBI taxonomy): domain Eukaryota; kingdom Viridiplantae; phylum Streptophyta; class Magnoliopsida; order Caryophyllales; family Plumbaginaceae; genus Limonium; species Limonium bicolor. Next base: position 204,193,145 of record CM041780.1, on the reverse strand, counting down.
AAGAAGGGCCAAAAACAGCACAAAAATTCACTCGGACATTTCGTCGAACACCTTGTGTGCATACATAAATTTAATAGTTTAACAACCAAATCTTGCAAAGATTTCACACACACAATAAATATCATCATCCACAATCACAATGTGACAGCAATCTATCAATTTTAACAACAAATTAACAATTAAATAAACAAAATCGAAAATCAAAGTTTGGGTTGCTCTCACCTAGCTAGCGCCTCTGTTGCCTCTGATGCTGGGCGGGAGACGGCGGCGACGACACCGACCACCGACGGCGCGACGGCAGGCGAAGGCGGAGGCGGGCGACGGCGGTCTGGTGGTGGTGGCGTCGGGGGTTTGCAGCTCGCCGCGAGAGAGAACAGAGAGAGGGGTTAATTAGGGATAATTGAACTCGTAATCGCGTCGAGGGGGTCTGGGGGTTTAATTAAAACGATCTATTTCGGCGGTTCCTAACAAAGAACCGCCGAAATAGACCCTCAGAAATAATAAAAAAAATAAAAATACCTATTTCGGCGGTTCCTAACAAAGAACCGCCGAAATAGGTCGTTTTAATTTAAAAAGAAAAAGAAAATAGAAACACCTATTTCGGCGGTTTCGTAGAAGGAACCGCCGAAATAGGTCTCTTTTATTTTTTTTATTATTAAATATGGTCTATTTCGGCGGTTCCTAACAAGGAACCGCCGAAATAGGCCCCTTCTTTACAGACCGCATACATCTCTGGCCCCTATTTCGGCGGTTTTATCTACAACCGCCGAAATAGGGGCGCCGAAATAGACGTTTTTTGTACTAGTGGTAGTTTATCTTCGGTAAACCCAGTAGTTACCAAAAAATAATAACTTCAAATTAATTATCCATGTTAACTAGTCTTACCTTTTTTTATCAAAAGGATTTTATTAATTAACCATCAGTACAACAAGTAACATCCAGGAGCAATGAAGCCCTGCAACGATCAGGGGGGGTCAACTAGTAATGTAAAGCACTGATCACTACTACGTAGAGCTAGCTTGGCCATAAATCTGCTACTCTATTTGCCCCTCTACCAATCTTAGACAATCTACAACTGCTGAAATGGGACATTTTGTTCTCACAAGCCTTGAGTAGGATTTCACAAGGGTGGGAGCATCTCTGTTTGTTGATCAGGGACACTAGATCTAAGGAGCCAGTCTCGATAACGATGTTGCTGCAGCCCTGATGTTCCGCCAAGCATAAACCATCTAAAACAACCCAGATTTCTGCCTCCAGCACACTAGCATATCCTAATCCAAGACGAATCCACCTGTCCACTGCCCTCCATTGTCTCTACATGCTCCGCCAGCTACAGCCTTTCCTTGACTCAAGACTGCACCATCCACATTGATTTTGGCCCAACAGACCCGGGGGGGGGGGGGGAATCCAGCTCAGCTGTTCCGCCATTCTAACCGAAGATTGAAGGTGGTCCACCTGCATCGTCTCCAAAAGACCTTGTTGTTTCGATGAAAACAAAGCATTAGGCATGAAAATCTCGTTGAGTTTATTATGAAATTTAATATTTCTCCAGTGCCATAATAAGTAGCAAGTAGAAGCAAAGACTCTAGGCCAATCTGCCTCAAACTTATTCATTATTGAAGGGTTACTTAAGTTATTAACAAGCCAATTCTACAAGTTGCAATTCTCCTAGCTGTCTATAATCAAGTTATCCTGCAGCACCATAGACCAATTTTTTTGGCTAACCGGGCAATCTTTTAAGATATAAGAAGTGTCTTCCCTACTACCACAGGCATCACAAGCATTGTTAGTGAAGATACCACAAGAGAACAAGAGGTTTTTTGTTTTTAGTCCATCATGTGCAATCATCCATAGACAACTTTGGACTTTCTTAGGGACTTTTAATTTCCAAATCAACTTCCACAGGGTATTTTCATTCCCTTTGTTCCTAATCAGGTCATAAGCAGATGAGACAGTGAGCTCTCCAGATCTCCCATAGTTCCAGACAATAGTGTCATCCAACCCTTCATCATCAAAGATGGCTTTGCTGGAGAGGTGACCGAGGATATCAGGAGGTAACTGATTAGAGAAATGCTCCCATTTCCAACCTCTGTTAGTCTCCCACATATCAGCCACAATGCACTCTTTGTTTATGGATAGGCAGATTCACATAATTAATCAGAGGAGAGTCCACCAGCAATTTATCTAGACAAAATTTTATTGTTTTTCCGTTCCACCCAACCTCCATTTAGTCCCTTTTTCAATAACCTCCCTAGTATCCCTGATATTTCTCCAAGTGCAAGACACTACTTTGGAGTCAGGGTTCTTATATTTATTTATGAGAATCTTGGCCCAGAAACCATCTTGGCTACGTAGCGATCTCCAGCCCAGCCTAGCTAGGCAAGCCCTATTCATCAGGTGGGATTCTCTGATTCCTAATCCTCCTTCTTCCTTAGGTCTACAAATTTTCTCCCAAGAGATAGTATGAATCTTTCTTTCATTCTTCTTATGACCCAGAGAAAGGCTCTATATATTTTATCCAGGTTAGTGCATATAGAGGAAGGGATCTTTTGGCACATCATAGTGAAAGTGGGAATGAAACTGAGGACGGACTTGACTAACACCAGTCTCCCCGCTAGGGATAAGGTCTTAGCCTTCCAACCAGAAATTCGTCTTTGCACTTTGTCAAGAAGATCCACAAAATTATTGGATTCATTGCCACTATGGCTCAAGTTAAGCCCTAAATATTTCCCAAGATTGTCCGCAACAGGAATACCAATATGCTTACTTATTTCAACTTTCCTAGTTGCACTAACATTCTTAGAGAAGAGGATTGAGGATTTTTGCAGGTTAGGTTTTTCCCCAGACATCAAACAGAAATCAATTAGCACACTTAGCATGGTTTCCACATTGCTCAAGGAGGCTCTGCCCAACAGGATGAGATCATCAGCAAAAAATAGGTGGGAGAGAGAAGGGCCGCTTTTGCTAAGTTTAATGGGAATCCAGTCTTTTCCAATGACGGCTTGATCTATCAGATGAGATAATCTCTCCATACATAGTACAAATAAATAGGGGGAGAGTGGGTCCCCTTACTTAAGCCCTTTAGAGGGCTTGAAACTATCCGATGGGGATCCTTCCCATAGAATTCTTGTACTAACAGTCTCCATACAGACATAATGAGATTGATAATGTTGGAGGGGAGACTAAGGCACAACAGAGTGTTTCTAATAAATTCCCAAGAAAGGTTATCATAGGCCTTCTCTAAGTCAATCTTCAGGATAGCCCATCCCTCCCTACTTTTAGTTTTCCCCATGGCAAAAACAACTTCTTGCATGATGATTTGATTATCTTGGATGTGTCTACCAGGCACGAAGCTACTTTGGAGAGGGGACACCACCTCTGAGAGGAAAGGCTTAATTCTATTGACTATAAGTTTGGAAATGATTTTATAGGACACATTACAAAGGGCTATGGGTCTAAAATGTTTCATAGAAATCGAGGGGTTAATCTTGGGGATTAGACAAAGGAGAGTGGAGTTGATATCCTCCAGGATACAATAGCTAGTAAAGGCTTTATGGACAAGCTCATAAACCTTATCTTTCACCATATCCCAGTGGTTTTTGTAGAACCAGGCCTGAAGCCCATCAGGCCCAGGGGCTTTGAAACTACCCATGGCTTTGATAACATCCCTAACTTCATCAAGCATAGGGAGGGAAGAGCATAACTCTAGCAATTCAGGCCGGATCAAAGGAAAATCATGGCCTAAGGGTGAGTGATACTGAAGAGGGTGGGCTGACAATAAGGACTTATAATAGTCACTAGCTAGCTTCTTAATTATCTATGCCCACAATAGGGATCCCATTGGAATCTTCCAGCTGAAGAAGTTTAGACTTAGCCCTTCTAATTTGTACTTTCCTATGAAAATAGGATGAGTTTTTGTCCCCAAAATGAATCCATTTTCCCTAGATTTTTGGTACCAGAGCAGTTCCTCTCTAAATAGGATAGTTTCATATTCCTTTTGGAGGTCCTTTTCCAAATTCCTAAGAAACGTGGATTGATGTCTCTCAAGGCTTTTCTGGACACCAGCTAATCTAGCTAGGACTCTTTTCTTTATATGAAAGATGTTACCAAATTGTTCTCTACTCCAACTAAGAAGCGCTTCACTAAGGGATGAGAGGTTTTGATTGAGATTAAGAGATTGGTTCCAGGTAGAACTAACCAGGTGGTTATAATTCTCATGGGTGGTCCAAGCCACAAGGAAGTGAAAAGGTTTGGGGAGACTAATGGAAGTATCCACACTACTAAAACGAGACAAAATAGGGCAATGATCAGAGGATGTTCTAGGGAGGACCTCAGCCCAGCTGTGAGCAAATTTATTAAACCAGTTGTGAGAAACCAAAGTTTTGTCCAGTTTCACAAAAATAGACCTGTTGGACCCGGAGAACCTATTCCCTTTTAAGGGGAGGTCAATCAGGCTATTTGAGTGAAGCCAATCAATAAACTAAAAGTCCTTAAGGTTGATATTCAGATTAGAAAGCTCATTCGAGAGAGATATTCTATTACTATCAGAAGGGTTAGCATAAATGAATGTTGCATAGACCGAGATGTCACCAAACATGATTCTAGTATGGATGAATTGGTTACTATAGCCTAGGATGTCAAGAGAGACATTATTCGACCAAAACAGCCACATACCACCACTAAAACCTGTAGCATCAACAATGAATTTCTTGGGGAAGCCAATTTGTCCGAAATGGAATTACTCCTACTACCGCTAACGCGGGGCTCACACAAGAAGACAATTTGTGGTTTAGTCCTATCTATTAAATCCTTAACAGAGGGTAAAAAGGAAGGCTTACCATCCCCTATAACATTCCAAGCAATCACTTTAAATTAATAGTCATAACAATAGGAATACAAACCAAACTAAGCCAGTAACCTAAATCATATTAGCAATCTCCAACTCATTTGAGATACTCCGACCAAGGCATTAATCAGTATGCACACATTCAGAAGCAATAAAGCAATCAGGAATAGAGGAAGGACAAGAAAACTTAGCTGGATTATCAGCGCATTCTTTGTCTTTAGGCACCTCTAGAGTAGGCTCTTTGGGTCTTGGGGGTGGGGCCGTGGCTGGGGCTCACCAACTCCTTTGCTTACCCCCTAAGGAAGAGGTCACCTCCTAGGGTTTACCAGTAGCCTTTCCCGTGCCCGGCTTCTTTTTCCTGCTTACTTTCATCCAGGGGCCATAGTCCTCGGTGAGATGAGTATCGATCTCCTGACCGTTCTTCTGGACACCCTATATCCCCCCTCATTCACCGTAACTGTAGCATCCTCCAATCGAGGGCAATTGGCCATTTGGTGCCCAAAGCATCCACAGTTAAAGCACAATAAATGTATACCTTCATAAACAATTTTGTGAACCTTCTTTTGAAGCTTAAATTTACCAATTAAAGGCTTCATTAGATCCTGCTCTACACACACTCGACCACTTAGCGGGCATCCTAGCCTAGATTTGGTAATATCTAACTTTCGGACTTTGCCCACCTTGCTGTCGATATTATTTAGGTAGTCTTCTGTGAAATATTCCAGACCCAGGTCAGGGAATCTGATCCAGACATCTATGTTAATCAGAGCTTCAGTACTGGTGTCAAAATTCCTTTTCCATCTTCTAACTGTAAGGTATCTATCAGAGATCATCCAAGGTCAAGAGTCATATCTCTGTCTACTTTCTTGTCAACCACTATTGTAAAGTAACCATTACCCAGCGCTAATACATCAAACATGCCTTTAGGTTTCCATCTCTGAGAAAGTCTATCGGACAAGATTGACAGTGGGAACGATTTACCTAGCAACTTGACGATAATTGCTTTATTCCATTTCTTCTTGATGTTCTAGATCTCTTCTCTTGATAAAGAGGTCGACGGGAAAAAAGGGGTCTTCCTTTTCGACTTCACCATCTTCCTCCAATTCTTCACAATCGGAAAGCTCTTCATCAGAAAATTCATCTTGTTGGTCCACATCACCTAATTTCGGATCTCTCGGAAGCTGGTGCGTGTACCTGAATCTTTCTCGTTTTCGAATTCCAACGACTTTTCTTCCCGGGACGTTGATAGTTTGTACCGGTTTCTCAATGTCCCATTCCGACGCCGTTCTCTTTTTCTTAACAACCTTTCTTACTTCCCCCTCCGCTTATGTAGCTGTAAATGTAAAATCCATCCATCAGACATGGACTTCTGGCATAATCGAAGCTATTCGCTAATCGTCTGACCCAGAAAAATAAGGAGAACCACGTAGACCCGTCAGCGTGTAATCGGAAGATAGAGTTCAGCCGAGATCCTGATAGAATGAAGGTTGCCGCCAGGAATTCTTCGAGAAGAAGATAACCCTAGAAACCTAAGAGGGGCGCGTGCGATGCGCGTTCTTTTTTCCCAAACTGAAACTCTAGAAGACTGTGTCGTGAGATATTTAATGTATAGGATTATTTGTTATCAACTAGTCTTACCTTTCCTTCAATGGATTATTAAATCCTTAATTTGTAGAATTATCTAAATCCATTTAAATTCCTCACTATAGTGATTTAATTCTAAAACATTTATATAAGTTATACGTTATAAATAAAGATCTAGTGGGTAATTATAACAAGAAAATGTTATTCAACTTATATTTTTAAAAATAGGAAAATATACATCCCTCACCCATGACGTTTGGCGAAATTACATGCCTCATCCACGAGGTTAAAAAAATTATTTTCCCCACTCTTGTGGTTTCCCTCGTTTTACATCTGACAACTTTGCTATTTTTTGTTCAACTTAGGAGATGGTTAAATGTTGTCCAAATTTTTTGAAACTTTACATGGACGATGCTAATGTTTTATATTTGGTCCAATGTGAAATCCAAAGTTTTTAAGCTTATATGTGATTTGTGGGACCCAATAAAACATGTCACATGTGATCGTGTTTCCATTAGATCCCACATGTCACATGTGAGCTTAAAAAACTTAAAATTTAGCATTGGATCAAAATATAACACTTAAACGTCGTCTATATGAATTTTCATCAAATTTGGACAACATTTAAACATTCTTAAGTTACAAGAAAATTAGAAAAGTTATCAGGTGTAAAAGGGGAAAACAACATGGGTGGAGAAATTAATTTTTGAAACCTCTTGGATGAGATATGTAATTTCACCAAACATCATAGTGGAGGATGTAATTTTCCCTTAAAAATAGATGGAGGGACACAATCGATAGTCACTCGGTGACTAACGGGTTCAAAGCAAGTACTACAAGTTTATAACATTGATCACCTCCTCAACCATGGTTTTCCCATCGGAATGATTCTCTTTTGTTAGTTGTTTTGTCATTTTTTCCTATTTTCATAAAAGGGAAAGGGATGAGATTACCCCAAACCCCTCTATCTTGATTCCCCACTCTACTAGGTAATGGAATTCCCTTTCCCCAATACACTTTGACTGGCGACATATGATCATTAACGATGACTAATGACCATTGACCGGTGACCAGTGAATGTTGACCGACAATTAATGATCGTTGACTGACAGCCAACATCTGTTGACCATTGATCGACGATCATCGACCGGTTATATATTTAATTTTTGTGGGCTCAAATATACAACTGGATAAATCAGAAGACTATCTTTTCCTCTTCATTCTATTCCATTCAATTTCACCTCTTCAAACAAAACAGCCCCAACATAAAAACTACCGAAAAGAACCAACCCAACAATCACCTGCGAACCAAATAGAGCTCCTAACTCATCACTGAAAGATTACCAACAAAATCATCTATGATGAACATAAGATAACAGTGTTCGTACCATATGAAAGCAACTGTAGGATTTGGGCATGCGATTTAATTTCATAAGGTGAGAAGCGTTTGGGATACAAATTGAGCAGTTGATCGTGGCGGTGTTGTCGGCATGATTCGTAAGTAGGGTTAGTAATTGATGGAAATTGGCTCATGTTTGGGAAGTGATGTTGGTGTCATCGTCGCAGTGTGTGGCCAAGAAATAGTATGAAAAGTAGGGTACAAATCCAAGGTACTCTCAACTTGGAATCCAAGTGGTTGAAGAACATTACATTGTAGCGGGATAATTAAGAAGTTTTTTATTAACCCCACGGTTCTTGTGCCACGGTACGATACGGAGAATGTCACTTGTCATGTTATGGTTAAGGGAATAAATAAGAGAAAAAAAGGAAAAAAAAGTGGAGATAGGTGCGTGTCTAGGGGAGTTTTGGAGGAAAGTAATGTGGTTTTATTAGTAGAAGAGAGAAATATATATTTTTTTTCAAAATGTTATAACTTACAAAATAAAAGTGCAAAAATAAAAAAATTATACTATTGTTCATCATTTTTTGTGGTCTTCAAAACAAGATGCATCATGGATATGTTTTGGTAAACTTAAAATTTTAGTATGTTTTTAGAATAGGATATATTAGGTATTTTTAAAGTGAATCTTACTATTTACTGAATCTTCTTTAATAATAAAATGAACCATATTCATTAGCAAAATGAATCTTACCTCAAACACCCTAAAAACCACCAAAGGAATGCTAAAAACATCTAGGACATTTTTATGGTTTGTAGTGCAGGGTTTAGGGTTGTTAGACCTTAAACCCTAAACCACAAACCCTAAAAAACTATCGAGTCAGTGACGTCGAAGGCATTTTTATGGTTTGTAGTGCAGGGGTTAGAGTCTGATGACCTCTAATTCACTTTTTAATAACCTTTGATTCACTTTTCCTAAACTTAAGATTCATAATAAATTTTGAAACATATGTATATACAAAAAAAATATCAAAACATATTCATGTTTGGTCTTATTTTGAAGAGCTCGAATTATGATAAACAATGGTATAAAATTTATGTTATTTAGACTTATATATAATAAGATACAATATATTAAAGTTTTCCAAAATGATAAAGTAAAACAAGATAAAAATAAGTGACAAATACCAAACTACTCATCTCCAATTCTCCATATTAGAACCTCGAAATTGCCTTTATTAATGTTCCATTCCATAGATTAGATATTGAGTACCCTAATCAATCATATGTGTTTCATTGATGTGATAAGCTACCCATGGTTCTCTCCTCATGGGGAAGAAAAATGGATAAATCTCATATCTTACATAACAACTACTATACAGAACTCTACATCCTTTCTTCTCACTACAAAACCCCTTGAAATTCTGAAGTGCAATTGCTAAACACTGAGCACACTCAAGCTTATCAAGATCACCTGTGCACTGACTCAATCCATACAACGTCTCTTGTGTGGAGATCTTCATTTGCCTCTTTCCAAACCCAGTACCACTAGTCGCTTGCCGATCAATCTGATCAAATAAGTTTCCTAGCTCATCATTGAAAGTGGTGGGGTCCGTTACATTCTCCACATTTGCGTACAGAATTCCAACCGATGTATCAACTTTACCAGCGAAATCATCTTTGCTGTACCTGAGAAAGCAGTAATCGTACCATATTCGCGCATCAATTGGGTTGGACACACCTTTCTGATCTGGTTTGAAGCGTCACGGATGCAGGTTGAGCAGTTGTGTGAACTCACATCTTTTCGGCATTGAGCTAAGCCGTAGAGTTTGTCATCATTGCTGCCATAGGAAGTGGCGATGAAACCATTGGGATTGACATGGTTGTTGAGTATGGTTAGTAAGTGGTCAATGTTGGTTGATGTTTGGGTAGTGTTGACGTCGTTGCAAATGTGGCCTAAGGAATCATCTGCTGAGCAATAGTTGGAGATGTGGAAGATTAGAAGGAGGAAGGGGATAAGTGTAACTGCAGGTTTCATATTGTTTGATTCTTTGTGCTCTTATGGGTTGTGGCGACTCATTAGAGGAGGTTTCAGTGGACTTATATAATAATGGATAGTCATAGTGGCGCACTATAACAAGTTACCATTTGCAAAGCAGTCATATTTGACTGGAAGGAGAAGTTGATAATTAACTAAGTTGACGAAAAAGAACGCAGTTGCGTTGTAATCATGAAAAACCTATTCCTTATATTTATAAAAAGTGTCTCGATCGATTTTAGTAATATTTTAATAATAACTTATTGTGAATTTTTTCTAGTAAAAAAATATTTTTTATTTTCGTTAGTCGTTAAAATTTGAGGCTCACTTGTTCTAACTTAAAATATACAAATAGTGACATTTATAATAAGGTTCCTATTTTTATAAGTACATAACTGAACTAATAAATCATGATAGACTCCCCCATCAAATGATAACCATGACGGGCTAGCGAGGGTTACCACCAAATGAAAGTCAGACCACAACAATGCAGAAAACGCTGACTGGGTGTCTTCCCATGCTCAGATGCTCTGCTTTAGTTGACATTTGATTGCCGACTTGTGCTGTTTTTCTAGAATCGGAGGTCTCCGGTCTCTCCTCCCTTATTGTTCGATTAGGCGAACCATTTTCTTTTGTCCTACTTTAATTACCACATCCACATATCTTCATGTCACTTTCTAAGTTCTAACCTTATCTTTCTATTTCTACGACAGTACTCATATATGTGAGTTTCTACCGGTCCATGATTAAAAGCAACAATATTGATGCCAAATGCACACAATAACAAAACAAATAGAACACATGTCTTTTTTAAGGAGTAGCTCGATGTGGAAATTGACAAAAGTAACACATAGATGAGGTGGATCTACAAGGCAATAAATAAACACGACGTCAGGTTTTTAATATGGATGTGTGCAATCTTGCCTTTTCATATTATGGACATAATTATAATTGTAATTTCTTCTTTTATTGGCCCAGTCCATTACTGATCCAGAGCCCACATAATATTGAGGATACAGATTTCTAGCTGTTTATTTTTCTAGCTTTAGAGACTTTATCTAGTTTTGTTTATTTATTTGTAGTTAGTTAAGATATGGTTAGTTTAGATATTCATCAGATTTTATCATTGTAATCTTTATTTTACCTTTCTATTTTGTCTATATAAGAACAATTGGATAGAAACAAATATACAAAGGTAGACATAATGAGAAAAGCGTTTACATTATCAATGCCTCACCAAACTCTTCTTCTACCACTCGACATCACAAACACTCTCAAACACTGCTAAACTCCCGTGAGTTTATTATGGTATCAGAGCACTAATTAGATCTTAGAAGATTAATGTTATTCATACAATAGCAAGGATGGACAAAGAAAAGGAGCAACGGGCGGATGTTTCTTCAACCTCTACTGTCGGCATTGATGCATCTGATCCTTTATATGTCCATGAAGTAGAAAACCCAGGGCAAAATCTTGCAAGGAAGTTCACCGGCAAAGGCTTCTTGGGGTCGAAATGGGTGATGACTCTCAACCTCAAGGCAAAGAACAAATTTGGGTTTGTCACCAACGATGTCAAGAAACTAGGTCCCGATGAGCCACTGCGTCTTTCGGCATGGATGCGGTCAAACTCCTTGGTTGCTTCATGGATCACTAGTTCGCTGGAACCCAATATTGCTAGCAGCCTGATGTACTCAGACAATCCCAAGCTGATCTTGGATGCGCTCTGCCAACGGTATGAATGCAAGAATTTAGCAATGATACATGGGTTAAAGCAAAATCTTTCAGAAATTAAGCAAGGAGATGAAACGATTACCACCTATTTCACAAGATTGAAGAATATCTGGGGAGAAATTGAAATACTCAGACCACCGCTGGAATGCAGCTGCGATGTTCAAGAAGCTCAAGCAAAACGTGACGAAGAAGATAAGCTAATCCAATTCTTAATGGGTTTAAACAAAACGTATGTTCATATTATGGGTCAAATTAATCTTCCCTGTCTTGGAATTAAAGTAACCATAGTCACATTAATCTGCTTAAGGATCTTCCCTGTCTTGAAAAAATCCTTAATTGCATTCACCACATCATCACCAATGAAATGCCAACAAGCCTTAAAAAACATCGCATTGTACTCGTTAGGCCCTGGGACCTTAATATTATCAATGGATTTCACAGCTTGCCAAATCCCCTCCTTGGTAACCTCCTTAACGAGAGCCACTTGATTTTCATTTTTCACAATGCCTCCCACCTTTAATACTTCCTAACTTACCGGAACAGTAACTTTACACTCCCTAAGTAATTTCTTATAGAACTCCAAGATATGTTCCTCAATCTCTGTATCTTGCACCATCTTAGACCGCTGATCATCAAACAAATCCACAATTCTCGAATTACTTCTCCTGGCATTCATCATAATACTAAAATATCTACTAGTAGTATCTCTCAACTATAACCAATCAATTTTTGCTTGCTGAGCCATTTGACTGTGCAGCTAAGACATACAATCACTATACTCTTTTAGCAGCCTCTTTTCCTTTTGGATTTATTCAACATAAAAAGGATTCCTTATCAGATTCATTTCGAAACTATGAAGCATCTCTCTCTTCTCCTCAAGCTTCTTCCTGAGATTACATAATTTCTGCCTGCTAAGCTTTTTAAGTTTAGGCTTCAGCATTTGTAACTTCTTAACCACTTGATATATAGCGCCACCCTTGATAGATTTCTCCCAAACACTACGCACAACTTGATAAAAGCTTTCATCAGCACACCATACATTTTGAATCTAAATAGAGAAAGGGGGGAACCTAATTTGTTTATTTATAAAAACAGTAGCTAATAAGTCGGGAATTTATCTATGTCTATGGGGTTTATTTATGCTTAATTTGTTGTTATCTATTACTAAATTCCCACCTTATGGTTATTTTTATGCTTCTTGTTGCAATTGTCTTCTATGATGGGATTGTCTGTTATTTCCGGTGAAAAACTCAAGAAAACGCTTTCCCGATCATTGTAGTGGTATTTTGGACTCTCAAACAAGTTGACAGAGTGAAGACATGTATTATTCTGTAGCTTTAGGTTGGGTCCGGGACCTTGCACAGACCCTAAGTCCCGGACCAACCATTGGCTTGACTCTCGACCAGATTTGAAGACTAGTCCGGGACTTGATACACATCCTAAGTCCCGGACCATAACAAGGCTTTACTCTCGACTAGATTTGAAGACTGGTCCGGGACTTGATACACACCCTAAGTCCCGGACCATAACAAGGCTTGACTCTCGACCAGTTTTAAAGACAGGTCCGGGACTTGATACACATCTTAAGTCTCGGACCATGCGTGGAGTCGAATTCTCGGCAGTTTTTAGAGGCTGGTCCGGGACCTTAGACTTGGACTAAGTCCCAGACCAAACAGATAAAACGCAGCCTGACTATGTACGGAAATGAGAAAATTAAAGATAGAATTTGGAAGTTATAAAAGGAGGACTTACCTGACGTGAAGAAAAACACACAATACACACAAAACATAGTTTTTGCACAGAATACAAAGGAGAGAGAGAAAGGTTTAAGCTTTGGGAAGATAGTGGAGATTATTCAAGAGAGAATACTGAAGGCTAAGAATAAAGAATTCACGACGGTTACCGAAATCAGAGTTTCCTCTAGTTCTTCCTTCCCTGAGTCTGTCTTATTCAATTTGAGCACTGTTATCATGACTATGTCTGAGTAGTCTCTTTTTAATTCTGGTTTGCTACGTATCCCTAGATTGATTATTCCTATACCTTTATGATTTTCTGTAATTCGATTGAATAAAGTTCTTTTCTTTACTGAATCTCCTTAATCGTTTATAATCTGGCCAATTATAATGATTATTATTTTGTTAGCTTATAAGTGACGACTGCGGCTTTCAATTGAATACAGGAAAAGAACCGGTTAGTATAGAGACGGTAATTCCTCTAAATTGCTAACTGACCATTAATCTAGATTGTCCTTAAAGCGGTTAGTAAATAGTGGGTTCGTAATGAGAGTTAGAATTCGGTCTTTACTAATTAGAATTTGCTAAGCGGGAGACTGGAGGTAAATTACCATTGTTCAAGGGTGTTATTCAGAATTGTCTTGGAAATCACTTAGGAAAAGGAATTACAAATCTAGGGAGAAGTAGTAAACCGGGATTTCTTTCCCAAATCAGTTTCGAAACAATTATTTTCCTGCTATTTACTGTTTTACAATCTATTTACAGCTTTTATTTTCATCAAACCAAAACCCCCCAATTTCCTGTTTTCATATGTTATTTAGTCTTTTTATTTCTGTTCGTTTAGTAAAGATTAAAACTAGATATCGCCTCCTCTGGTTCGATACTTAAAGAATACTCTATAATTAAAACTTGCTAGAATTGACTGGTACATTTGCCGTTAGGTTTTACCCCATCAAGTTTTTGGCGCCGTTGCCGGGGAGGCACAGTTATTTAGTTTAATCTTTATTTCATCTGTTTTGTTTTTGATTCGTTTAGATTAGTTTACATATTAGTTTATTTAATGTTTAATTGTTAATAGTATTTAATTAGCTGGTACAGTAGATTTATCGATTTCTTTTCGTTTTAGTTACTTTTGTTTCCAGTACGTTTTGCAACCAGTTTACGTTTTTGTGTTTTAGTTTGGTTAATTTTTACTTTGTTTTATTTTAATCTGTTCTATTTTTTTAGTTTGATTTTATTTCAGATTTCCTTTTATCTGTTTGATTTATTTTCAGATTTTGTCTTCTAGATTTTATTCTGAGTATATATTACGTTAGTCACTAGGATTTTTAATTATATTCCAGAATATTGTGTAAGTTAATTTTTATATTTCTTTCTGGATTTTGCTTTTTTAATTTAATTGATTCTTTTCTTTTTAATTACGCTAGTTCAGTTTCAGTTTGCTAACTTTCGGTTTATGGTTAAAACTCGATCTGCAGGTGAACCTGAATTCGAACTCAACCTCAAGATCAAAAGATTAGCAAGGCAGATTCGTCAAAGTTTGAATCTGGATTCACCAATTGAGGAGAAGGTTCCTGAACCACCTGTTACTAACGAGGTTCCGGACATTCAACCTGCAGTTAACATGGCTAACAATCAAAAGCAAATGGGGGACTACACGCGTCCAAGCGTTGAGGGTCTGGTTTCACCGATAGTAATTCCTGCATTACCAGCAGGGGTGCAGTGGCAATTCAAGACCCATTATGTGACTATGGTTATGAATGCACCTCAGTTCAGCGGGACAGCCACCGAAGACCCTGAAATGGAGTAGAATTCGTGTTTGGACAAAGGTTGCAAAGAGAATGTCTAACGATGTATTGTTCAGAGCCTGTCCAATTACATAGCTTATGACTCTTATTTATAGGCCCCCCTATAAAGTATAACCGTTTCGGTGGGCCTACACTACTCTAGAATATTCTCCAATATACAAGGTTTTCCTATAATTTATTCCTTTTGCCGAATAGTTACTTCCAATCTATCGGAGAGGGCCTTGTTTTGCTTTGCTTCGGAGGCGGAGAAGACCATATGGCTTACCGTTCTTCTGCAGCCTATCCAAAGAATGGTTCTCTAGACGCCAGGGTCCGATTGTTGGGGTCGGTAGGAGACTCTTCTGTTTTCTCCGCAGGCGGCATGTATCCTTCGCTAGCCACTTGGTTACTACGCGTGGTGGAACCCCACTTCATCAGTCCCACAAGATCTTTTCTTGTTTTGCAAGGAAAGATCTTCTTGTCGTTTTTTTTTATTTTTGGCATTCTGCTCCACTCCCGCCAGTCCCACAAGACCTCTTTTTTATAAAAAAAATAAAAGGAAAGAGGTCTTGGAATTGTTCTTTTTTGTTTGGATTTCCTACCGGAGGCTCAGCAACGCGCCTTGCTTCAACTACTGCCTCCTCATCTTCTGAAGCTACTTTCCCTGACACACTTGCAGTAGTAGGCTAAGATTACTTTTTGGTAGATCGTGCCCAATTTCCGCCTATTTAAGCCCATTCTCCCCCCTTCTTCTCTTCCCTCTACTTTTTCAAACTTTCGAACTTCTCTGAGCTTTCACGCATTTGTCCTCCACTTTCTTCCTTGCTTCCTGACCTCGATCTTTCACTTTCTTGCTTATACAGTGGTCAGTCTTTTTCTTCTTCTCGTCCCTGATCCCCAATTCCTTGCTTTCCGTTCTTGCATCTTCTCTTTTTCGCGCCCTTCCTTGCTTCTTGTTCGCCTGAACCTTTCGGCTTTCTCTGTTTGTAATAGACCTGTCAAACCCAAGCTCTTCCGCCCCGGCGGGATCGACACTTTTTATTGACGGGGAAAACTGCGTCGTAGAAGATTCTGCTATTCCTGTCGAAGATATCGGCGGGGACTACCCTCGCCAGGGCACTGGTTCCAGTCTTTCCGTGAAAGATTTGAGAAAACTCATGAAAGGTGTGCAAGTCCCACTGAGGTCGAAGATTTGTGTGCCGGAGCCGACGACGCATCCCTTTAACTACTTCAGGGATGGCTTCGTGCTGTATCGGGAGCATCTTCACCATGGCTTGCGTTTTCCTCCGCACCCTTTTGTTCTCGGTTTCCTTTCGCGTCGGCGATGTACTCTTGCCCACCTGAACCCCAACGCCCTAGGCTGTCTGCACGCCTTCCTCACCGTCTGTGCAGAGAATGACATTACTCCCGATGCGCGGGAGTTTGTGAATTTCTTTACAACCAGGGTGAACACCACTACGGAGGAGGAGGACATATCCGTCCTGGCCGTGTCCGGGTATTCCTTTTTCAAGCGTGTGAGCCTGGAGAGCGGCTGGTCCTCCAACTGGTTCGTTTTTTATCCGCCGAGGGGGACTTTTATCGGAGTCTCCCACATCGGAGACATAGCTAAGGGGCAGCTTGCCACTCCGTTACCCCCATCCACTGATTCTTCTCCAATTGGAGACATACTTAAGAAGCTGAGTTCATCAGCGCTCCATCCCATCACCTTCTTCCTCTCCGAAGAGAATCTGAACAAAACTCAGACGAAGATTGACCGTACGTGTTTTTCCTGAGTGCCTTCTTTCTTTATTAGTTTTCGGATGTTTTTCTTACTTCCTCCTTGTACCGCAGCTTTTGTTCAGTCGGGCGGAAAATTCTCCCTCCGGTACAACTGGGAGCTTGTTGACTACAGGGCCACCGAAGAGAAAAAAGGAGCCCTTCCTGCTCCTTCCGGTGGAAAAGCTCGAAGTCCTTCCGGTAGCAAAACGACTGGCACTAAGAGGAAAGCCCCTGAGGGGCCCAAGAAAGTTGATCAGTCAAAAATAAAATTAGTACGAAGGGAAAAGCTTGGTACCGGAACTGGTCCCACCGGTCCCCTTGCTGCTGTCCCTTCGGAAACAGGTACTCCCGTGTCCACTCCTGCCTGCAGTCCGGGTGGAGTTATAAAAGATGTGGATTTAACTCCCATATCATCCCTCTTCCCTGATCTGCATGGCTTTTTTTGCGTAGAAGAAGCTTTAACTCAAAATACCGATTCCATTTTTTCCACTGGTATACCTTTCCACAGCCTTTTTTCCCTTTCGCCTTAACTTTGTACTTGTTTGATTACTTATGACTTTGCCTCTCGCAGCTGCTGCTCCGTCCTCCATAGACCCTGAGCCTGAACGGGCGCGCCGACCCGTGCGCGGTGTCGTAATAAAGGAAGGTGGTGCCCCGGAGGGGAAAAAGGCTCACGAAATTCCGCCCGGTAAAGGCAAAGGTATTGCCGAGGGTAGTGCGGAGGGAAGCTCTTCTTCGGAATCGTCTGACGCCCCTTCTCAGGAGGCTCCTCAGTCTGGAGCTAGGAGCAAGCATGCGGGCGACATATCCTCTCCTCCACCGCGAGCTGATCCTTCGGTTTGCGGTCCTTCTTCAAAACTAGACTGGGGCTATCACCGAGGAAACCTGATTCCTCGTATTCCATACGTTCGTGGAATGGGATACAAGGCCTTCTGGTCTACTGCTGCGGAGGCGGCCAAAAACGATAATGGCATTTTTGCCCCTGGTTCCCATCCAACTCCTTTAAAACAGAAACTCCGGTTTGGGGAGGGTAGCTCTGACGCCATCGTCCGCCACTCTCTTCTGAAGAGAGAGGCTTTTGACCGCCTCTGGAGTGCCTTAATTCAGGTTTGACTTCTTTGTGTATATTTATCTTGTAAAACCTTATGTCTTTTATTCTGATACCCTTGCCTTTTAGGCCATGGCGATGGCCCAATGCGTTGAGACCTAGTCTCAATACTCTTCCCAAGCCCTTCGCTCTTACGAGGCCCGTGCGGAGAAATACAAGAAAGCTGCCGATGAAGAGAGGGCCAAGGTGCAAGAAATCCTTACACGAGTGCAGGCTCAACTTGAGGCTGAAAAGGCCGCCCTCCGGGAGGAGCTCCAAGAAGCTGCATTCATCGATCAAGAGGATGCTATCAACAGGTTGCAGGCTTCTTTTGACGATCAGATGCGGGTGTTGGAAGAGGAAGCTGAAGACGTTCGGAAGGTTGCTGAAGAGATCCGGAGATCTACCGAGGATCTTCGGTCTTCCTTCGAGTCAGAGTTGGAAAAAAGGAACCAACTCTTGCAAGCGGCTGAGGCCAAACAGAATGATCTCCAAGCCAGCCTTGAAACGGAGAGGCAAAAGCTTGCGCAGGCAACTTTTCGAATTAAAGAGCTTGAGGAAGAGCTAGCAGCAGAGAAAAAAAAGGCTTCCGGTAATCTTCATATCACTGAAAGCTTCCATTTTTTCCTTTTCTTTCATATTATTCTGTTAATCCTTTGTATTCTATGCAGAAAATCCAAGTCCTTCGTCGGAGACTGCCAGAAGTTCCGACTTTTGGCTTAAAAAGGTGTCTGGACTTAAAGCTTCGTTAATCACTTCGGAGTCAGAGAGGGAACGATACCAGAGTCTTGCTTTATCCTACGAGAGCCAGGTTGCGAAGTTAAAGGGGGTTCTCAAAGAGACGCAGTCGAAACTCCAAACGAAGGACCGTACTATTTCAGGTCTTAAAGAGACACTCTCTTCTCAGTGCCATAAACTCACCGGGGAGAGCCAACGAGTTGTATCTGAGTTCTTCTCTGAGAAGCAACAATCCGTGGACAAAGCTCTTTATGATAGCTTAGAGTTTGAGGCTCTTGCTCGTTCCACCGGATATCACGAAGAGCTGGTGAGGTTCTCACGGCCCGCAGGGAACACATGCTTTGCCCCATCTTTTATGGGATCAGCTATTGTGCGGGCCCGAAGCGATGCCGCTCTTACTCCAGTAGGCGAGAACAAGGAAGACTCCGGAGGAAGCACCTCAACCCTTCAGAAGCGGACACAAGAATCCGAGAAGCTTGCAGAAGATCCTGCAGGGCCTGCATCATAAACTATATTTTTTTGTTACAGTTTTTGTTACATTCATCATATACTTTGTTCCGGAGTACTTTTGCTTTGTAAATCACATCCCCCTTTTTTAAATGGATCAGCCAGGTCTTTCGAGCATGACTGGAGCGACCGGTCTCCTGAAAGTCGGAGTCTTTTGTTAATGTGGAATCTTTAAACTTCTTTTTACTTTTGCCAAGATTTCTTTTCGGTAACCTTTTAGTTACACACACTCTACCACTGTACACATGGTGAGATCGTCGATTTAACACTCTACCGACTTCGAGACGGTGAGATCGTCGGTTTAACACTCTTTTGTCTTTAAGACATGAGATCGTCGGATGAAATACACTACCATCGTTGATGGTTAGATCGTCTTATACAAAACACTCTACCATCGCTGATGGTGAGATCGTCGGTTATGTTCTTTGTCTTTCTTTTCTTTTCTTAAAATTCTTTGTTCCTTGTCTTTGAGTAAGAGAAAAATTGTTTTTGCAATGTTTTTGTTTTTGTCCGAAAACTTTATACGTCATTACCGGAGAGTAAAACATTTTGAAAACAAGACAACTGAGATCGTCAGGTAAAACACTTCATTGCTACTGCTTGTGAGATCTTCAGACATCCATATGAGATCATTCCTGCGCTTTTAACAAACAATTCATTAACTTGTAGCCAAAAAAAGATATTACACATAGAACTTCTTGAGGCACTCAGCGTGCCAGGAATGTGGCAGATCACTCCCGTCCACATTTCGGAGCCTATAAGATGCTTGATCTGTCTTAGCCTGAACGATATATGGGCCTTCCCACTGAGGTTGCAACTTCGCTGGTTGTTTTACCTTCCGAAGTACCAAGTCACCCGTGGAAAAAGACCGTTCTCTTACCCTTTTATTGAAATGATGTTCAATTCTCAATTTGTCATTTTGATTTTTTAAATCAGCGATCATCCATTTTTCATCCAAGACATCCAACTCATCTCGGATGCCTTCGTCGTTCTCTTCTTCTTCGTACCCTTCGATCCTTTTTGATGGTATCATAATTTCCGCCGGTACTACCGCCTCCAGACCGTATGTTAATCTATAAGGGGTTTCTCCGGTTGGCCCCTTGACAGTCGTTCTGTTGGCCCATAGGACTTGCGGTAGCACCTCCTCCCACCTTCCTCTTTTACCTTCCAACTTTCTTTTCAGAGCCTTCACGATTTGTCCATTAGTATTTTCAACCTGGCCATTTGCTTGTGGATGAGCTACAGACGCAAATCTCAAGTCAATCTTCCATTCTTCGCAAAATTCCCTAAAGCTTTTGCAATTGAATTGTGCGCCGTTGTCCGTTATGATTACCCTCGGTATGCCAAACCGACACATGACGTTCTTCCAAACAAACTCCTCTGTCTTTCGTGCAGTTATACTTACTACCGGAAGAGCTTCTACCCATTTGGTGAAGTAGTCCACCGCCACATACAAGTATCTATACCTTCCGGGAGAAGCCTCTAGAAATAGCCCGACGATATGCAATCCCCATTTCACAAAAGGGATCGGGGAGGTGACAGACTTCATCTCCGCAGGTGGGTTTCCAATCCTTGGACTGTGTAACTGGCACTGCACACATTTTTTGACATAGTCTCCGCACATCTTTGGATTGCTGGCCAAAAGTAGCCCATCCTTAAAATTTTATGCATTATCACTCTTCCTCCTTGGTGATTTCCGCATACCCCGTTGTGGACTTCGCTGATAAGCTCTAGTCCTTGATCCTCTGTCACACATTTCAGCGATGGCCTGCCAAAAGATCGCTTGTACAGCTGGCCGCTTTAAAAAAAGAACGATGCTGCCCTTCTTTTTATTGTTTTGGCCTCTTTTTCTTCCTCCGGTAGTGTCCCTTGCTGGATGTACCGGACAATTGGGGTCATCCATGATTCATTCAAATCGGTTATTTCAACTGCCATTGTCTCAATTTTCCCTATACTCGAAAATTTCTTTAACTGTAGCTGGACTTCCGCCGGTATTCCTTCCGCTATACTTGCTAATTTAGCTAGTACATCGGCCTCCGTATTTTGGTCTCTGGATACATGTCGGAGATTGCATTTCGAAAATCTTGCCCTTAGATCTTGTACCTTTATCAAGTAGAGTTTCAGTTTTTCCTCCTTTGTTCCGAAGATGTTCTCACTTTGCCTTGCCACAAGCAAGGAATCAGATTGTATTTCCAGCTCCGTCACCCCCAGGGCAAAGGCTATTTCCAGTCCCTGTATTAACGCCTCGTATTCCGCTTCATTGTTTGTTACTTCAAATTCCAACCTTACCGCATGATTCATTTTCCTTCCATCGGGAGTCTAGATTACAACCCCAACCCCCGCACCGGTTTTACACCTAGCTCCGTCCACCCATGTCTTGTACGGGACTTCCCGTTCTTCTTGACAGAAGAAACTTGCCTCGGTGATGAAATCAACCAGGGCCTGGGCTCTTATAGCTGTCCGCGGAACATAATGGATTTCAAACTGAGTAAGCTCTACTGTCCAAGTAATCATCCTTCCGGAGGCGTTCGGACTCTTGGTGATTTGTTTCAATGGCCAATTGGTTCGGACGGTGATTCGGTGCGACTGGAAGTATGGTTTCAGTTTCCTGGATGCGATCACAAGAGCAAACAAAACTTTCTCGATATTAGAGTATCTTGTTTCCGCGGCGGTTAAGATCTTTCCGGTAAAATAGACAGAGATTTCCTTCTTTCCTTCCTCCATGACTAGGACCGCTGCCACCGCCCATTCTGAAACTGACAAATATAAGAATAGATCCTGGCCTGGTGACGGAACGCCAAGCTTCGGAAGCTCCTGAAGCATTTTCTTGATTTGTTCGAAGGCGTCTATGCACTCTGTATCCCACTGGAACTTTTTATTTTTCCGGAGGACATTAAAAAATGGGATTGATTTTTCTTGAAGCTTGGAGCAAAATCTACTTAAAGCAGTGAGCCTTCCATTCAGGGCTTGTACGTCCTTAATGTTTCTTGGCCGCGGAAGGTTGAGAACTGCTTGAGTTTTTTCCGGATCAACCTCGATTCCTCTCTGCCCGACTATAAATCCCAAAAACTTTCCTTGAGTGACTCCGAAGATGCATTTTTCAGGATTTAACTTGATCTTATATTTATCCAGGGTGTTGAAGGTTTCCTCAAGGTCTTCCATGTGCTGGGCTATAGAATCACTCCTTACTACTATATCATCCACATATGCCTCCACATTTCGGGACAACTGTTCCCGGAATACTTCGTCAATCATTCGCTGAAAAGTTGCCCCTGCATTTTTTAATCCAAACGGCATGACCTTGAAGCAAAAAATACCGGTCGAGGTGACAAAAGATGTTTTCTCTTGGTCATTTTTGTTCATCATTATTTGGTTATACCCAGAGAACGCATCTAAAAAGCTCATCACACTACTCTACGCTGTTGCCGCTACAAGTTTATATATGGACGGTAAAGGGTAGAAGTCTTTCGGACAGGCTTTATTCAAATCTGTGAAATCCACATGCATCCTCCATTTTCCGTTTGCCTTTTTATCAAAACTACATTCGATAGCCATTTTGGATAAAAAACTTTTCTAATAAAACCGGCTTCCAACAACCTTTTGACCTCCGCCCGGGCAGCCTCGTCCCTTTCTCTTCCTACAATCCTCTTCCTCTGTCGGATGGCGAGAAACTTCGGATCGACGTTCAAGTTATGCTGGATAACGCTGGCGTCCACTCCGGGCATGTCCTTTGGACTCCAAGCGAACATCTTTCTTCTTTTTTCCAAAAATCTCATTAAGCGAATCTGCTCATCATGGTGAAAAGCATTCCCAATTTTGAAAAATTTAGAAGGATCGGTGTTCAGGGGTACCTCTTTTGGTTGTTCCGCCGGCACCACTAACTTCTCTGAGGTGTCTCCGGGCATGCGTGCTCTGGCCTCTCCCTCTCCGTATTCTCGATTGGAGCCGACCTCTTTGACTACGTCCTCTTCCGGAAAGTCCTCGGTGATCCGTACTTCGCATACCCTTGCTGTTTTCTGGCTCCCGGGGATGGATACCAACCTTCCACCCCTTGTCAAGTATTTGAGCTTGAGGTAATAGGTGCTACAAACAGCTCCGAAAGCATTGATTTCGGGTCGCCCCAAGTAGATGTTGTACCCGGACAGTTCTCGCATGATGTACAAAGTTATTTTTTCTGTTCTCCGGTCATCCTTTTGGCCTAACGTCATTGTGACATCGATACTTCCGTTGGCCTGAGCCGTGATTCCTTCGATGAACCCTCCGAAAGTAGCAGTAAATGGCTTGACCTTTTCATCCGGGATTTCCAGTTTCCGGAACGCCGCTAGGGAGATCACATTTGCCACCGCCCCGCTGTCGACAAGGATGTTTCCTACCATCCTATCATTGATTTGAGCTCGAATGACGAGGGGGTCATTATAGGGGTAGTAGACTCCCACCTTGTCTTCCTTCGTGAAGTAGATAGGCGGTAAGGGTTCCCTTTTTTGGATCTTCTTCTCGGTAGCTTCTCATGGACCTCGTGTACATGCCTTTTCTTTTCTTTTGTCGTGAATGGCCCCTTTTCCGAGAACAAACCAGTTATGACCCCAAAATCGAAAGATTTGCTATGGTCTAACTCGGGGTGATCCTCATTCCTCATGCCACCTCCGTTATGCCCGTAACGAGATCGGTTCTGGTAGTCGTTGTTACTCTTTTGCTGTTTGGAAGCTTCCTGTCTCTGCTTTTCTTGTTTCCTCTTTTGCTCATCACTTTGTTCAGTTCTCTGACAATGTCACAATTGGTCGTCCTGTGGTTGAAGTGCCCGTGGAATTCACTATACACCAATGTGTTCTCTCTTGAGGCAGGCTTCTTAGGGGGCGGAAGATAGCCTTCCCTTACCGCGGCTGCGTACCTCCCTGGAGCGATAGTAATAACTTTTGCTCCATATGTCGACTTGCCTCCAGTATGGGAAGTCGTGACTGGATCCTTCCCATACGGCCTGTATCTTGCTCCCCAAGGTTTCGAAGCAGACGTCTCCCCATAACTCACGCCAACAGACAGCGCTCCTCCTTGCTTCTTCTCGTTAGTAGCCTGAAACTATTGGCCAATTCTTTTGCCTTATTTTCCGCAATCTCCGATTTCAAGAAATCATGCAGCATTTCTGCTAACTCTCCGTGAGTTTACAGTGCTTTGGTAGCACTTTTCCCTACCAACCTTGGATTTGCCAATCCATTTCCGAAAGCTTTTACCAGTATTTTCTCATCCACATCGTCTACTTCAGCCACTTGCTTATGGAAGCACTCGCTGTACTCCTTCACCGTCTCTCCCCTTCTCTGCCTGATGTCCATCAGTTCGATCGTATCTTTCTGGATCTTTTTACTCGCTGCAAAGTAAAGTTGAAATTCCTCTGTAAGCTGTTTGAAGCTTGAGATGGATTGTGGTTTCCGAGAGGAGATCCAATTTAGAGTTCTTTTAGCGAGTGTTCCCGGAAACAAATTGTAGAGTGCCTGGGAGCTGATCCCTTGAGTGTTCATCGCGAAGATGAACTTCTTGATATGTTGAGCGGGGTCCCCGGTTCCATCGTACTTCTCTATTGTCGGAGCGACAAAGAACTGTGGGAGCTTCGCCTTCTGAATATTTTCAGTGAAGGGATATAGCGACATGTCAATGAGGTCTTCCTCTGCATCTTTTGGTGGTGACTTCTCTTTCCGGCTTTATTCACTCTTTGATCCGCTCTTCGCTTCAGGTTCTCAATTACGCTCACCATTTCGTCGGTCTTATTCTAATGCTCTAGATCTCTATCCGTCAGCTCTTGTTGGAACCGTTCGTTGCTTTCAGCGATCTTCTCATTAACTTCCTGCGTAAAACTCCTCATCAGATCGGTGAGGTCTTCTTTTGAGAACAAGCTTTCTCCGATTGCAGCCATTTTCCCCTTCCCTTTGCTTGATCGTGGTGCCATGGTCGAACGAGAGACAAGAAACGTGACTCTGTGGATTGGATCGCGGTTGTCTTTCGACGTTCGCTTCCCACAGACGGTGCCAAATGAAATGGAGTAGAATTCGTGTTTGGACAAAGGTTGCAAAGAGAATGTCTAACGATGTATTGTTCAGAGCCTGTCCAATTACATAGCTTATGACTCTTATTTATAGGCCCCCCTATAAAGTATAACCGTTTATGTGGGCCTACACTACTCTAGAATATTCTCCAATATACAAGGTTTTCCTATAATTTATTCCTTTTGCCGAATAGCTACTTCCAATCTATCGGAGAGGGCCTTGTTTTGCTTTGCTTCGGAGGCGGGGAAGACCATATGGCTTACTGTTCTTCCGCAGCCTATCCAAAGAATGGTTCTATGGACGCCAGGGTCCGATCGTTGGGGTCGGTAGGAGACTCTTCTGTTTTCTCCGCAGGCGGCATGTATCCTTCGCTAGCCACTTGGTTACTACGCGTGGTGGAACCCCACTTCAGACCCCAATGTTCACCTCACCACTTTCCTGAGATTGGTAGGAGCATGTTCAACACCAGCTTCTCAAGAGGTTGCTAGACTTACTCTTTTTCCATTCTCCCTGAGGGATAGAGCAGCTGAATGGTTGAACTCATTGGCGCCCGAGAGCATTACTACTTGGGAAGGTTTAGCTAATGCGTTTTTGGCAAAGTATTTTCCTCTTTCTCGAATGTTAACCATGAGAGGAGAGATTACTAATTTCAAGCAGTTTGCTGGTGAGACTTTATCTGAAGCATGGGAGCGTTTTAAAGGGATAGTGAGAAAAGTACCACATCATGGTTTGGGAGAAGAGGTAGTACTGCAGTCTTTTTACAAAGACTTGGATCCTTCTAGCCGGTTGTTGGTTGATACATGTGCTGGAGAAAGTTTAATGGAGCTGTGTATTGCTAGAATTAATTAACTGTTGGAGACTACCAATACAGTAGCTAATCAGTGGGGAGGTATGAGGACCGGAGAGGCTGCACCAAAGAAAACTGCTGGTGTTTATGAGGTGGATTCGAACACCTTCCTGGCTGCCAAGATAGAAGCAATGTCGAAGCAGTTTAGGCGCATGTGTGCAGTGATAAACCCGCAGTCAAATGTAGCAGCTGCTTCTGAGGCTTACCCACCTTGTGAGTTTTGTGGGAGGAGTTCTAACATGTGTCAGTGTGCTCCATCCTAAGAAGAAGCAGTCAATTATGTGGGCAACAGACCAGGAAATTATTTTGGGAACCAGGGTAATTCGGGTTACCATCCACAGCAACAGAATCGTTACCAAGTTGGAGGTAACAACAACTACAACCAGAAACCCCAACAGCAATACAGTTCGTCTTATCAGAAGCCACTACAGAATCAGCAAGCACAAAATTCAGGTGCTGGTGCATCCTCTAGTATGGATGAAGTTCTAGCCAAAATGAATGATTTCATCTCTGTTAACACAAAGAAATTTACTGAGCTAGAAGCTTTCAATCAGGAGCAGAGGACCTTTAATAATGATCAGAGAACTTTTAATCAAAACATCGAGACTCAGCTGTCTCATATTTCTCAGCAGTTAGCTCAGTGTCCTTTGGGTTCTTTGCCTAGTCAGTCAGAGTAGAATCCAAGAGAACATGCCAAGGCAATCACCTTAAGGAGTGGTACGTGTAGACACCAAAAATTCTCACCCCATAAAAGCAAAATTCAAGAAAATAAATAAAAAGAGGGTCGTCGCCTTTCTTTTCAAAATTTGTTCATGCGCATACCAAAATGAAACTGTCATTTTATGACAAATTTTCTAAATCAATTTTCAAAGAATCCGTTTTCAAACCCGTCCCTTTTTGTTACTTACTTAATTTATGATTTTATTTTCGATTTATATTTCATACTTGCGAGTTCTGTTTTATTCGCTTGTTTATTTGCTTATTCATTTTATTTTGGTTCATGTTATTTTGCTACTTGTCTACTTTATTTCATAATACTTTGACTTGTATTTTCTTTATTAGTACTTGTTTTCACTTTGTCTTTACCATTATCGTTTTAGAATTATTTTCATCATTTTTATGTACATTTTCACTATCATATTCCATACTAGTATATTTCGTTTTGTCACTAATTCGATTAAAATCCCTCTCATCTCTTTTATTTTATTATTTCTTTCTTCTACCTTATATACTGCTATGTACATATTCGGATCAATTTCCATTTTTGGCACTCACTTGTATTTTATCTCCGTTACATTGGTACTATTTTCTCATTTCATATACTCGTATTATGTCATTTTCGTTTATTTTACACTTTATATTTTCATGTTCCACATTGTATTATTTCATGAATTTTCAAGAGAAAAACATTTTCGTAAATTCCCATGTAAAATGCATTTTTAGAGAGCTCATCCAGTTTGAATTACAACCCTAATGTTATTTCTTTTATTTGTACACTGAATTCTAATTTAGTATAACTGGTTAGAGCATGTAAAAAGAAGATTGGAGGTTGTGATTTCGAATCTCAGTAGGAGCAGTAGATGCACTTCTTTTTTTAGGGTTGCAGCCGAACAGGGGCTTGTTTTCGCCCAGGCCCAAACTCGGTCCAAACAAATTAGAACCCACTCCCTTCTTTTCAACCCCAACAAGTCCATTTTAACACATACCCTAAACTTGCTTTTATAAATAGACATGTGTAAACCCTACTGTGGACAGATTTTTGGGGATCAGTGAGCCGACTCTTTTAGTTCTACTTTATTTCCTCTTCAACCATATTTCTTTCACCCAGCCGATTCCCACAGCATTTTCATATCCAGAAAACTCAAACTCATGGAAGGAAACACCAGACACCTTGCCCTTCCCCTTTCTCGTTTGCGCAGTGAACCACCACCATCAACATCACCTTCGCCGGATATCTTCTCCACATCCGCACCTCCCGAAAGCTCATCCCCACAAAATCACGCCACCCGCGTCTGAGTTCTGCTCCATCAGAAACAACCACCACCACTATCAACACCGGAGAACGCCCACCCGCCAAAGACCACCACCTCCACCTTTGTTTGCCGGAGATTTCCATTTCGATTTCTTCATTACTGGTTCCGTTCTCGTTATTCGGTAGTGTAAGTATGCAGCCCCGCACCCCTTCCATCTTCGACGCCATATCACCGCCACCCCACGCCAACCGATAATCAATTGAGGTCACTCTTCCCGTCTTGGTTTCTTCCTGTTCATCGATAGTGTAATCATCACTTTGCCTATTGTCAAAACTGGTTTCCAACCAACTATTTCACCTCTGTTTTTTTCTCTGTTTATCTAAACTAGCTGACGGAAGAGACTATAATCGTGACAATGATCTCAACTCCAAAAAATGAGTCACCACTCTACCTCCATTTCTTTCCCGATTTTGCTAATATTAAGATTTAAGGTTTTGTGCTGCCTGTTTTCGATTTCTGAGATATGTCCTATCAATGGGAAATGGATGTGGCTTTCGATAATAGTTCTGATATGTAAGCCATTACCCATTTCTCTGCGTCTGTTTTCATTCCCCCCCCCCTCTTTTATTCTTGTTGTGTTACCCACATACACCTTCGGTTGATCTCCACACCCGCATGGACGTTAGGTTCATAAGAGCGGAGAAGGATGTGATGAAGGAAAATACCGAACTCATTGCATTGCTGATTTACTGTACATGTAGTTTATTTGCTGCCCAGTTCCCCTCGTTGAAGCGAGGATTTGTGTAGAGTAATATGGTTCATCAATGAACAACCGATTTTGGGTTGTTGTGACTATCTCTTTTATTGCAGTAACTGGTAGAATAAACTTACTGCTGCACTTTTACTCTTCGGTTTTGTTTCGTTCTTGATTAATAAGTATGAGTTTGATAGCCATACAAGTACGAGCAAAATAATTCAAGAACAGCTATAAGTCTCGGTGAGTAGTAGCTCATGTGAGAAAGTGCTTTACCCTCATCTTTCTGTAACACCTGAGGGGTTGGTATGCGCTACTGTGATCTGTAATCAAATTTTAGGCAGATTTTGGGCTGCTAATGCGTGTTTGATGCTCTCATATGGTAAGACATGGAGGTTTATATGTTACTTTGCTCCCTTCGTATGAAGGCCACGTCTGTGATGGTAAAAGGTTTGATCGATCCATGGTATACTCAAATACTGATGCACATTCACTTAAAGCGTATCTAATCTCTCCCAGTTGGAAACAAGCTCAAGACCGTCGTAGATCCACTGCGTTGTGTGGAGTTGGTTTTACCTTTAGCATTTCCATTTTCGTTTCATTTCTGTCTGTCTGATAGCCTACCACTAGGAACTGATGCGTTATGTCTGTCTTTCTTTGGTGTCTCTTTGCTTTCAATTTCTCTGACAGGGAATTTGGTGATCTTCATTCTGGTATTTAATCTGTACCCTACTAGTCTAGTGAACTATCGGTGAGTATGTATAAGCTTTATGTGAGACTTGCTTTACCTCTTAATTGTATTGATCACCATGTATGTCATTGTTGACTTGCGTGATAGTTGTAAATATTGTTACAATTTCATTTCCTTTACATATCCAGACTCAAACTCTACTTAGTTTATAATGAAAAGAATTTGAAATTGGTCTATTCTTTCATGACATCCTTCGTTGCCAATGGTCGACTCCCCACACATTAATGTGAATTTTCACTCTGTACATGCGCTTCTTCATACAATATGGTTTTTTTATGTCTATTTATTTGTTGCTCATCGAGATTATTTTGCTACGCCAATTTAAATAAACTTCATAAACTTGCCCAATATGTTTGTATGAGTTGTAGCTGAATTACATTGATTTGTTTATTTTGATGTCGTTTGTTATTTCTTTCTACATTTTCTTGCATTGTTATTTTAAGCCTTAGTTACTATCCTTTAGGACCAAGCCTTAGGATAGAGGGTGAACCCTAAGATTTAGGTGAGCCATGGTCCCACCTAATAAACTGGGTAATCCCTAGACCCAAACCACATCTTATTATAATAACATGTATTAATAAAAACACTTTCTCAAAATTCATCCCAATTTGATTCATCATTTCTTCCCAAATTTTCCAAGCCCAATCCGAGGCCCAAGCCCAATCCGAAGCCCACTCGGCCCACATCCCAATCCAGCCCACAACCCACTTTGGCCCAAACTAACTTCGACTCGGTCCAACTTTGACCAAGGCCTAAAATTCCAACTTCGACTCGGTCCAACTTTGACCAAGGCCCAAACTTCCAACTTCGACTCGGTCCAACTTTGACCAACCCAAGCTTTGACCTTGACTCGAACTTTGACCATGACCCAAGCTTTGACCTTGACTCGAACCTTGACCATGACCCAAGCTTTGACTAAGGCCCAAACTTTGACCAATCCGAGCTTTGACCAGCCCAAGTTTGACCTTGACCCAACTTTGACTCGATCCCACTTTGACTCGGTCTAACTTTGACCCGCCTCGTTTTCCAACCCCAACCAAAATTCAATCCAAACCCAATTCATTCGGCCCAATCCAATTCAAACTTAATGCGTTCGATTCAAACTCAGTGTAAATCCTGTTCAAACTCCAAAAATCCAAAAAAAATCTCTTTTCTCAAGTTTTAGACAATCTTTTCATTCAAATTTCATCAAATTTTCAAAGAAACCATTTTGTAGAATTTTAAAGGAAAAACTCTTCTTACATCACATAAAACTCTTCTCAAATGCAGAAAGTTCTACTCACATATACAGAAAGTTTTCTCCTAAAAACATTTCTCAAATCAGTGTTTCTTTGCCGAGAATTCCGAACAACATCAAAAGTTTTCAAACTCAGTTTTCAAACTCAAACTAAATCGTTTTTGGGGAACATGGGATGTCTAACCCCTTCAAAACATTTCCTTTATGGTTAGAACATCACTTGTTTCCCTTTCCAAAATAAAAATCCGAGGCGGGGCGCTGGGGTCATAACCTCCCTTGTCGCAGTCTGGATCTCTTTAGGCGGGGTATTAGGGTCACAAACCTCCCCTAATTACAGCCTATATTTTTACAAGGCGGGGTGCTAGGGAAGTAACGACCTTCCTCGTTGCAGCCGGGACTTAGAATCGTCTAACTCCCTTCCACTCGATTTCAATGTTTTCGGTTTTTAACATTTTAAAACCCGGGAGTTAGAGACGTTATTAGGGTTCGACCGAGAACATCTCATTCATGGTGTTTCTCTCTAAATCCTATTTTTGACATAAATACATTGCCCCATCTTTCGAGCCTTGGCACTTGCCATTAATTAGGTGTCGTGTTTCGAGGGGGTACATGGGAATCCTCAGGATATCCGCCCTTTTACAACAAAAATGATTTTTCGGTTTTAAAAACTTTAAGGGAGACATTTTGACAATCATCCCTCCAAACAATTCAGTCCACCATCATCTCACTCTAAATTCGAAAAT
This sequence comes from Limonium bicolor, assembly GCA_023374045.1. Taxonomy (NCBI): domain Eukaryota; kingdom Viridiplantae; phylum Streptophyta; class Magnoliopsida; order Caryophyllales; family Plumbaginaceae; genus Limonium; species Limonium bicolor. The sequence goes on along the minus strand of CM041780.1, from coordinate 204,161,660 downwards.
CCCTAAACATCATCCATTCAGAATCTCAAATCCGAAAAACCTGGGATCTCTACTCAAACTCCAAATCGCCTCCAAACCAAATCTCCTTAAATTCAACTCAAACTTATTAAAGTCTCACAGGCTCGACGCCCCACCGACTCGCAGCACTTAATCTCTCCACCATTTTAAGATTCAAATGTCTCACAGACCCGAGCGTCTCACAGACCTTGATATCCCATACCCACTACATGAACACCCCAAATGTCTCATAGACCCGAGCGTCTCAAAGACTAATCTTTCAAACACCTCAAAGACCCTCAAAACCTCAAAATCTTCAAAAACCCCAAAATCCTGAACTACGTAAGGTCTGATCTCAACAGGGAGTTGAGTACGTAGGCAGCCCATCTAGGGTGCGACCCCATTCCAATCCAAAAAACCCCTTTCCCAACTCTTGGGCGATATTCATGTCTGTCAAACATTCAAATCCCTTATGACTCCCACAAACCCTCGACTTCTTCAACTCTCAAAATCAGATTCCAAATCTTTCAGTCTATACTCATTCGAATTCTTCTTCTTGGCGCTAGCTTGACAGAAAAGCTCGCCTCATCCACTCATTTTCTCTCCTCATGTCCTAATCCTATCCTTGGCTTTTAAATGAATCTCTCTAAAAAGGTTTTGAAAGAAGGTAATCCCGACAATTGGAGACCGAGGTTTCCTCGGGCACCAATCCGAAGTCATGGCCGTTGCCACTTCTAAGGGGTGTAACCCAGTGCGAACCCACGTAGAATCTCTAGTATGATCAAATAAGTCCTATCCATAGGCAATAAATCATCAGAGTCAATTAACGGTTCTTAGAACCCTTTTCCTCCCTTCCTAGTTCTTTAGGTCAAACTAGGAAGCGACTCTAGTCATTTCCGCCCTTAGGGCATAAGTCCGCGTGGAGCCCATCGAGAGCGGGTGTAGTGCTCACTAGCATTCCCCATAAGCTTTCTGGGAAAGACGGATGATGTAGTAGGTATTTGAGGGATGCCAGAATAACGGGTTTTCACCCTCCACAGAATGGCACTTTCTAGGATCTTGACTTTTCAGTCAAACCATATTTAGATAGACCCCCCCCCTCATACTGAAAAATCACCCTCCACAAAATGGCGACTCTGCTGGGGAAAACTTGAGTAAGTTTTTCTCAAACTCAAGGAAGACTGAACTCCATTCAAAATTGTAGGCATTCCCCAACTTCTTTCAAAACCTTCCAAAGATTCGTTTCGGGCCATTAGGATTACTCTACTCCACACTTAGAGTGTGTACCTGATGAGGACAGTTAGGACTTTATAGTTCCACAACAAACTTTGCAACAATTGGGTTAATAATTAGCTCACGATTATAAAGAGACACTCAGGATTGAATGAAGCTAACTTCCCTTTAGGTTAATAAACAACCAATTTGAAATCACCTTCAAGATAAAACTCTTAGCAGATAGGCTGATGCTGACTTCATTGCTTTTATATTTATGTTATGATTCTGGGGTGCATTGGGAGGGTAGCTTATGACATGCATTCCTCTGTGTCACCCGATTTATCCACGAGTCACGGGATCCCGACCGGTCCACAGTTGATTCCCCATGAGCTGGTTCATTTATATAAATGGCTAAACCCACGGGGCAAGATGGTCATCGACCTACGCCCTGCAGGCTCATGATCCAAAAATACCCTCCATTATCCGAGTCTAAGCCAGCATATAGTGAACTATGAGCCTTAAGTGTCTAGCTGCCTAATCTGGTGTCTAGGACGGGTTTTATGGATAGTCACCCCCTTTGTATGCCGCCTGTCTGACCACCCTTCTACCTTACCCTGAAGATTGCATGGGCTTAGTTCTCCATTGTTCCTCTACACCACGGGTGTCTTTAAAGCCCAATGTCGCGCTACACGTCCATAGAGGATCCCGTATTTACCGGATACCCATACATGGCACAACGTAGTTAGTGAATAATTTGGACTTTAGACACACCTGACCGTGCAGATGACGAGAGACCCGTTCCCATGCAATACTTCCCCGAGTTTCCCAAAAGTGGGGTGTTGTAGGATCATCACTGGCCGTGGCGTATGTTTCCTTATCACCTCGGATGTCCTGACCTTTTGAACTTAAGCACTCCGGACTTTCTTGATAACGTGCCCCACAAAGGCATAGCAGAGAAAAAACCCCGAGAGATGATAGTGAAGGGACGATGGTTTCCCCGGTAAGACGGAATCATAATTGACCTGGAAAGTGATTATCCCAACATTAACACTTAACTCCACATCAAACACAACCACGATTTACTTCATGCTATACATGCGTGCAAACCGTTTTTTCAAACCAACCTGTTTTAAAACGTTCGGAATTCTCTTTTGTATGTCTCTTAAAGCTTTCTTACGAGCTCGTTTAATTTTGAATCCCACCTATATTTTACTCATAAACATTTAAGGTTTTAAAACCTACCACTTCATCTTTAAAATGTTATTTTCAAAACAATTTTCAAAAATAGATTTTGAAAATCCTACTTTCTATAAACGAATTTCAAACAACATTTTTCAGCAACATTATTTCAAAATAGTTTTCGAAAATAGTTTTCAAGTTGATTTTCACAAACGTATTTCAAAATAAATGATTTAGTCCCCATGTTGTGACCCGCTATTTTTGAAGTTCTGCCTACCTTCAAGAGCAGTGGTCATTACCGTGGAGCGTACTAGACATTTCGTGTTTTCACAAAAGTAGTGGATTTTCACATAAAATTTAGTGCCCGGTCATTCACTTTTCCTTCCTCAAAATATCCCTCATTCCTCTCGTCGGAGCAAGTGAAGCAGCATGAAGATCAACTACGCGGATCGAGCCGAAAGCCAGAGGTGCACCAACTCGTGGAGCCTGCCGAGCGACATGAAGACTAGCGACACCGGTTCGAATTCAAATTATCAAAAGTTAGAAGAACACCAACTCGTTTTGTTTGATCACAGTTTTGCTTCACCGCAAATGCCTGAAAATGAGCCAGCAGTCGGTCAAGAGCCCGAGGACGAGCTAGCAGCCGCTTGAGAACCTGTAGACGAGCGGGCAGCCAACCAGAAGTCCGAGCGTGAGCTGTCATTCATAAGCCCGAAGACGGACCAGAAGAGTTCAGAAGAAGTTCAGCTCAAAATTCCCCTTTTTAATGAATTTTTAGAATTGATGATGTATAGGTTTTCCCATGTGATTCTCTTCTCTCTTGTCCATTTCTGAATAGATGACATGTATAGATTTATACATTCCCTTCGAGTTTATTTAGATCAATGTGTACAGGGTTCCCCACTCCCTATTTTATTTGCGAATGACCGAGCGTCAAAATTTATGTTGAGAAAATCCACCACTTTGAAAATACACATTTTCAAAATTGTTTTCAAAAAAAAAACTCAGTTTCTTTTGGCATACACGTCTTGTGTAAAGAAAGGAACAAACAAGATGACCCTTCTCGTTTATCTATCACTCTTAAAATTTTGCTTTATGGGGTGAAATTTGTGGTGTCTACGGATACTTCCCCTTTAAAAAATTGATGAGATAAAGTGAAACTAATCATATGCTCTCATCCATGACATTCATGAATTTTTCAAAATAAATGAAAGTTGTTTTTGCGCCAACAATCATGCACACACCATCACACGACAAATTTTCGTTTCACAAAACATACTGATATTACCTCTCTTCCTTCATTCTAATCCTTGTGCTTGTAGGTGTTCGTGACAATTGGCAACCGGAAAGAAAGAAGACCAGTCCGCTTATAGCAACGGCAGAAAGAATGGAGTGGGCACCCCGAAATGATCAAGCAGACGAAGGCCGGTTTGTTCATGAAGGATCGATCCATGACCTTGTTGATGACTTGGAGAGAAACCTGAGGATAGAAGAATGTGCCCAAAGAAGAATAACTAGGGTCTATGTGGAGTCGGATAACAGTTACAAAGAGACTTCAACTTACTCGGCATACGATGCCTATGAGTTTCAAGCAATGGACCCTCATGCTCCCTCTATCCAAGTTCGAACTACACCAAGCATGCCTTCTTCACCTATGAATAGTTCAACTCTAAGAACCCCAACCGCCACCAGAGGGAATTGGCAACCACAGATGGTCTGTGATAAGGGAAAGACCCAACGCCCATCTTCCCCATGGTGCGTTCCGGATTAAACCTCTCCTTGCCCATGCAAAAATATGTCTTTCCTCGGCAAATACCTCATCACTTGTCAAATTCAAGCCAACACCTTCAACCAGGAACAATATTGCCCTCTCAATCTCTTGACACTGGCTACCCTGAGAAAGCCATTTCAATCCAAAACCTTGATCTCAGAGCGAGTCCAATGAAAGAATTAGTGAAAGAACTGAAGGCAGAACTAGAGCTAGCCCAACGTTTTAAGTCTGCAGGTTGGGAGCCAACTAACCCGTATCCTGATGCTCGTCTGCAAAAGGGCATGAGTCCGCCTGAAATGAAGAAGTATGATAGGATTGGAAACCCAAGGCATCACGTTGATAGGTATGATAAGCTCATGGATCTACATGGTCTATCCGATGAGCTGAAGGCCGCATGCTTTAGATTCTACTTAGAGGGGCCTGCTTACTCTTGGATTATGGGTCTAGATTTGAAAGGAAAGTCAAGCAAAGACCTGTACCTTGAATTTCTCACTCAATACGGTGGTAACTTTCATCATGAAGTTACACACAGAGATTTAGAAATCACCCGTCAAAACCATGGCAAACTGTGAGGGAATTCATAGAAAGATGGAGGGTGAAGGCTGGGCAAATGAATAATCGACCAAATGAGGAAGAACAAGTACAAATGGTGATTTCTGGCCTGAGAGAAGAGTACCAATGCCAGTTGAGATACCTGGGTATTTGCGACTTCAAACGATTGATGGCGGCCGTGATTGCTTTGGAGGACACTGAAATCAAATTGACAGAGCAACCCGAAATCATGGAAAGAAGGGAACGTACACTCAGATAAAGCTCACAGGGACAACTTTCGAACCACGGAATGTCGCTCAGCGAAGCATTGAAAATATTAGTCGAGGGAGGTCATCTAGCACTTTTCAATACAAGGTCAAGAATCAAGAAACTTGGGCCACATTTGCATGAATACTGCGACTATCATAGAATCCGGGGACACACCACCGATGAGTGTACCACACTAAAGAACGCAATCCAAGAGCTGATAGACAGAGGAGAGGTATCTTCTTTAGAGCTAAGACGTTCATCCTAGACCACGAAGGCGCACTTTCCTGAGACATCACCGAGCCATGCAGGGCCATGTGTTAATCCATGACGATAGTGACAGAAAGTAGTTGAGTCATGTTTTATTGTAATGAAAGTGTTTGAAGGGTTGCATCCCATCCCTCCCCCTTTTGTTTGACCTATCCAGGAATCACAGGAAGAATAAGACAGTTTTATCATGTTGACTGGCGCAATATAGGGATTATCACTCCTTAAGCGGTCAAGGTTCGATTTACAGCTAAAACATGTGGGGTCACGTTTCTTTCGGGACCCACTCAGCAATTGACCGCCTAAAGAGTCATTGTTGGCGAGATGAACATCGTGGATCCTCAACTGAAACCGACTCAAGCGAGATTAGGTGTAGCCTTACCACGCATGCATTGCATCCAAAAAGAAGACCACAAAACAAAAAAAAAAAGCATTCAGTCAAAATCCAAAGTCAACCATCTCCATTCATCGTTTTTCAGCATTTCATGCATCCCATACATGGTAATTCCATATTACCACAATAAATCGCATGGTAGATAATTGCATTTGCATACTCCCATATCAAAACGACATCTTCGGGAAAATCATGAGAGATTGATTGAACTGAGTGCATGAACCACTTAACTCTCGACCCACCAATAAGTACAAGGGTCCAATCAAAATCAGCACCACAAACCAAGTGAGTAGTGTGTGAAGAGCGGTATTTTCCTTTGAATTTCAAATGAATGTTTTGGACAATCCAATGAGTGATGAGGAAAGATAGAACTAGTCCACAGAGGTAAAACCACGAGCGACTTGTGCTTTCCTTCAGCACATGGAAAGGCACAATTCATAGCGAGATCAATGTCGATAAACAGAATACGAACTGTGATTCATGCAAAGATCCGAGAATAGTAAGAAAACAATCATTGACTAATGAGAATGACGAGGCACTTAGGAATAAAAATCTCCACAAAACCAAAAAGCTTTGACTGCCCTGTACATAATCCCTTAGTTAGCCTCGCTGAGCCTTTCATGATAAACCTTTTTCTGTGAACTCCACAACATGCCAACCCACGTACATATACTTACTTTCCCTTGCAATAGAGGATCTCGAAAGAGCCGGAGCCATGGTCTCTCCCCTACCATCTTTCACAAGAACAACAAACAAAAATGTCCAAAGGAATCAGTGAGTCAATGCGACTCCAAAGTCAGACACCAAAAAAGAACACCGAAATGTTTGAGAAGACCAGCGAGTCAATGAAAACTCCAAAGCTGAAAGCCAAAAAAGTAAGCAGAAAATGCCCAAGAAGGTCGATGAGCCCATGCGATTCCAAAAGTAGGAAGCAAGAAAGCGAAAATCACACACCAAAGAAGAAGGAGAAAATAAGCAAAAGGACCAATGATGTCCCGAAGAAATCGATAAGGGGTTATCAAAACCCGTCTAATCATTCCATCCATGGCAAAGGTGAAACATGTCCTTTATTGCACAAAAGCTCCACAATTCCCAAATAAATCCCATAGTCCCGTGTGACATGCATCATACCCCTCAACCCCGTTACAACCCAATAAAGACCTCTGACTCATAAGCTTCATACTCGATATCAACATGTCCCATCATCCCAAAAGGGCCATGAGCGGAAGAGTGTGACCTTACCCCACAAGGTCTTTCGAGTGTGAGTGATCCTTTGATCGAAGCACCAAATCATAAACAACTAATCCCATTGCAAGTGAGGAATTTGTGAGGATCGGAAAGTCCAGAACCTCGAAAGGAAATTCTCAGGAAAATACTGCTCTGAGCATCGAGAGTATCATCACACCGCTTTGCACACACAGCCAAACTCACGAGAGATTGACCCGCGTCCCTCCGTGAGAGAAAAGTGATTCATGCATTCGAGTTTAACAATCACTCAAGATCGACCTGAAGATGTCTTATATTCGTAAACCTCATACTAATAGAGATAGGACCGTACCCTCTCTAAAAAAACTACATGTGCATTTTGCATCTCGTTTAGCACTCAATGTCTACATCTAACATAATCATTTCATCATCAACATCCGACTAGTAAGAACTCTGCCTAGTCTCGCTGAAAGTTGACTTCAGTTGCAGTTGTTGAAGCGTAACTTTTGATCAAAAGATGTCAACTAGATCCATCCTGGGCCATCATCAAGCTAGATCGAACCATCTTGGAGTCATCCTGGGCTATCTTCGAGCTATGTCAGACCAAACGGGAGCCATCCGAAGCCACATAAAGAAAATCCCAAAGTTATTCACTGTCATACTCGAGCCTCGTCGGCGCCACTCCTAAAGCCAAGTTGAAGCCATGCGGGAGCCATCCTCAAACATTGAGACCATCCCTAGGGCTACATAAGAGCCATTTCCTCACCAAATCCTCGCCCACAAAGGATCAAACTACGTATGGTCTGATCTCAATATGGAATTGAGTACGTAGGCAGCCCGCCCGGGTGTTGACCACCTCAAAGGCAAAATTTCCCTTTTCCCCTCGGTGTCATTAAAGTGAACCAACCAAAGCATCGTCATGCTCAATCAGCACAAGGTCATCCCGGAGCCATCCATGGAAATCCTGGAACCATGATGGGAACTCCCAACAAGTCATGCAACTGTGTTTCATCGTTCACCCATGAACAACCATTCACTCACTACAAAGTTCACAACAAATCCCGTCAAACATCAATAAATCCATCATCGGAACCATCAAACCCCCTTGAAAAAAAAATCTCAAGGCAAATCAAAGCCCACAAAATGCCACAAAATCACCATCCATGTCAAACCCACCAACCACCCCGAGACCATTGGTCACACGAAGCCATCAGTGCCTACCAGAGCCATCAGTGCATACTGGAGCCATCGACGCATGCTGGAGCCATCTCAGATCCTTGAAGCCATGCCGGAGCCATACCGGAGCCTCCCGAGGTTTTGATGTTACTATAGAGCCATCTGCTCACACAAAAACCTACATCCACAAACAGGGAGTTTAATTCAATTAATACATTGGTTAATCACCTCACATCACATATCATCTGCATATGCCCACAAAATTTGCTCACTATCTGACACATCTTCGCACCCGCTAGACAGCTATTGCGCTACTAGTGTGGTCGAATTTTTCGTTTTACACTGCTAGACAGCTATGCGCTACTAGTACGGTCGCCTTTCATTTTACACCTACTAGACAGCTATTGCGCTACTAGTACGGTCGCCTTTCATTTTACACCCGCTAGACAGCTATTACGCTACTAGTGTGGTCCTGCCGTTTTTCCTCCACTAGGCAGCTATTACGCTACTAGTGCGAGATCGTTCATTTCATAACCCACTAGACAGCTATTACGCTACTAGTGCGGTCCCGCTTTTTCCTCCCACTAGGCAGCTATTACGCTACTAGTGCGAGTTCATTCATTTCATAACCCGCTAGATAGCTATTACCTTGATAAGTGCGGAATTTATCTATGTTTATGCTTAATGTGATTAATATTTTATTGGTTTATATGAAAATTCCTTACTTATATGCTTAATTATGTTAAATGTTTAGATTATTCCTCACGTGTGGTTTTATGCTAAAACATATTAAAATGCTCGGATACAGATAAAAAGAATCAATTATATATATATATATATTGTACGGTGGCATTCACATGTGACGTGGGTTTTCAATTTGCTGCACGTAAAGTTGATGTTGGAATAGAAGTGAACAACATATCTATCGATATACTAGCCACACAAATGTAATTCATGCACTCACGGGCTTGGGTTGCATGAACACATGCACATCATGCATGGGCTGGATGTTTCATGCATACACAAGAGGAACCGAGAGCAGCATGTCTGGACTGGGCCGACAAATCTACAAAGGCTGCGCATGACATGGGCTCCACGGTTGCATTTAATGAAAAGAATGGGCAGCAAGTCAAGACCAACCCATCATTAACTCATGATGGCATGCGCGTGAGTTTCTTTTATCATATATATACTTACAAGAAGAATACGGAGAGGAGACATTACGAAACAGAATTCAAAACCCTAAACCGGAACAGCACAGCCGCGGCGAGTTCGAGAAAGAGACAGACAGAGGGAGACATATCAGTCAGTTTTGACAGACTGGAGCAGAAGGCAGAGACCGGATTCATCATCGTTCCACATTAGATGACGTTTTCTAATCTCTTTATTATTATTATTATTTCTTTGTCTCCGATGTCTGAGTAGTTGTTAATATTGGTTTATTATGGACAACTAGTTTATTGTTTTTCTTATTGAGTTGTTAAGTTAAATTCTATACTGATTGTAGTTTGTTCCTAGTTATTTATTGAATTCTCTTGTGATTAATTATTGCTTGAGTTTTTTGGTATGAATTGCTTCAAGTGAGAACTGCGGCGTTCATTAGACCATAGGAATATTACCAGTGAAACTACAATGGAAATTCCTGGGGATTAGCTGACTAGAAACCAGATGAACCGTTAAGCTACTAGTTAATTTGTAAATTCGTAACGAGAGTTAGGATTTGGGAATTGCTAGTAAGAATCTATCTTGCGGGAGACCGGTTTTAGAAAATAATTTAGATCTGAGGTTGCAATCTAGAATTTAGAAACACTCAGGAAGGGAATTGATAAACTAGAGAGAAATAGTAAACCAGGATTCACCCTTTAGATTTAGTAGATAATCACTTTTATTTGTTTTCAGTTTATTTAATTATTTAATTTCTGCAATCAAACCCCCAAGTTTATTGTTGCTATTTTCTCTAGTTTTTAAATAGTTATATTAAAGACTTAAACTAGACACAGCCTCCTTTGGTTCGATAACCTAGGGAATACTACCTAGGAAAACTTGCTACGACAGACCAGTACACTTGCTGCAATACGTTTCATACCGTACAAGTTTTTGGCGCCGTTGCCGGGAGGCACGGTTTATTTAGTTTAGTCTTTATTCTATTTTCTTTTATTTATTTTGTTTTGATTAGTTTATTTTTTTGTTTAATTATTTTTAGTTTTTTTGGTTCATATTTTTTTTCCTCATCTTTATTTTGATTTTGTTTTGTTCGTTTAATTTTTTTTAGATTAGTTTAATTTTCTGTTTAGTTAGTTTAGTTTTTATTTGTTTCCGTTCTTTTTATTTTGATTTTGTTTTATTATAGTTTTTCTTTATTATTTTTGTTATTTCTATTCTTGGATTTTAATTTATAGGAATTTGTTTATTTGATTTTATTTACCTTTTCGTTCATTGTTGTTTTTATTTATTTATTGTTATGTACATATTTTTATTTTTATTTTCTTCTTTATGTATAATTTATTTTCTTTCTATTCTGAGGTACTTTGATTTGATGGCTGGATATTACAATCCGCCAGGAGGTTGGCCTGGATATTACAACCATGGGTTGTATGCGAAAGGTGTGGAGGAGACCACGAGCGTGCTTATTGTCCAGTTGTCTCTTCTGGATTGGAGGATGCTCTAAAAGTTTTATATTGTCTAGCCCTCCTGAAGCACGACCGTCTCCCGAACAATATTATCCTACACAAAGTTACAACCAGTGGGTTATCTGCCAGACATGTGGAGGGAACATGAGAGTTCACAATGTCAAAGTAATCTATCTAGCTTGGTAGCTGCTCTTGCAGATTTTAACAAAAAACATGGCGAATCAAACTCCGCTAGGCATGAGGCCTTGATGATGGATATGAAGGAGCTGCGTGAAATAATACGGAAAGTCATGCAAGAATTCTAGCCAATCTAGATGAAATATCACAAAAGCTTGGATGAACCGGTTCCTGAGATCGAACAAACCTACTGCAGTAGTCTGAGTGGAGTGGTACGCAGCTTGATCTAACGATCCCTGAAGTTACTAACACACCTGAGGTGGAGATCATGGAGAGACCAGAGCTAGAGATTGAGCAATTCGATGAATCTACAGAGTTAGAGAATAATACAATTCATGAAGCTATCCAGTCTATTCCTTCTACACCTGTACATGAGCCAGAAAGTCTTCCAGTTGACCTCCTTCCTGCACTTGTTGATGAGCCATCAGAGAAGAGTTATCTCATTGACTTTGACGAGCCTTTGACTCCCGCTGAAGTTGATTTTCCTACTGGTTCTCCCTTTGAGCTTCCACCAGATGACAGGGATGTTTACATTCTTAAGTTTGAGAAGGAGGACCAGCCACAGTGTGATCTTCAAATCAATGATCACCCATCTCAACACAACCACCTAATGAATGATCGGTGGAGTTTACACTTTTACATCTGGTGTTGAGGTTACTTTTCCATTTGATCGGGGACGTTTATGAAGAGATATGATGCCCACCCCGCCCACCTTTGTCACCCACATCAACATTCATTTTCGATCCTGGTTGACCTCAGGGGGTATGGTCTAGCCAAAGACGTTAAAGAAGGGCAGCTGGCTGGGAGGCAACCAGTGTTATATTTTCTTTTGTTTAGTTTTTAATTTGGTTTAATTTCTTTTTGTAATTATTTTCCTGGTTTTGTTTGTTTACTAACTCTAACTCGTTGTAGTTTTTGGTTGCTTTTAGTGTCTTTCTTTCAGATGAATTCTTCATGATGATACTGCAACCAGGCTGCAACACTTGAGCAGAGCTCAAGTGTGGGGTGGGGTCGTTCTACATATGCAACAACAACAAAATCCAGGGGAGTTCTAGTTTTAATTGTTTTGTTTTTAATTTTTAGTTTTTGTTAATGACTGCTCTGGTGTGTTTCCTACGGACATAAATGTTTTTCTGCGTGCTCAGAGTTTTTTTACTCCTGCCTTGTCACACAATGAGGACATTGTTTAATTTTAAGTGTGGGGTAGGGAGTGACCTTCAGTTATCACTTCAGACCACTAGTTTTTGATTGTTTTTAAGTGATAAAGAATATGCTTCTCTTTGCCGTTAAATGTTGAATTTTGGGTGAAAATATCTGTGGAAGTTTGAAATTGAGCCTGATGACAACCTTAAAAATCTTTCTGCTTAAAAGTTGTCTTTCCGGAATTGTTTTTCTTAAATTTAGTCTATTTTCACTGAAATTTGATGGATTGGCTGATTGTGGAGACTAAATGCATTTAGCTTTGGACCTTGGGAATGATATGAATGTTTGGAATGAAAGGATAAGGCAAGGTACTCCTCTGATAAAAAATTTCCTAAACCGAATCAGGCCTCTTTTATCTGGTTATTAAGTCCTCGGGGTGCTTTATCACCTATCTACCGAAGGTTTGTGATCTGGGATAGTTGGCCCAAAGCCGTTACATGGGTAAAGAGAAAAGTCTGGGTGAAGGAACAAACTATGCAATTAATTAAATAAATCGTTGTTTTTTTATTTCTTGACGAAGAAAAGTTTTTGCATGCGAAATATTTAATTGCAGTTTTTTTTAGTTTTGATCATGAGTGTGTGGTGTTGAAAGGTATTGCGGAATAAGGCATTACTTCACACCCCTTGTCATCCAAAGGGTAATGGAAAGAAATTGGTGGAAGGTCCTAAGCTAATTGTGTTCCAGTTTCTACAATTCAGTTTTATCATGTTTTTATTAAAATTATTCTTTATTCACTGTTTACGAAAACTGATAGCTCAGAGCAGATTGATTTTTCTGATTGCCATTTTGCTTGTTTTCCTTCCGCTTATGTTTGATCCAGGAGTTAATGTTTCGGTTAGAGCAGTTATATTCTTTATTGCTTGAGGACAAGCAAAAGCTAAGTGGGTAGTTGATAAGTGCGGAATTTATCTATGTTTATATGCTTAATGTGATTAATATTTTATGGATTTATATGATAAATTCCTTACTTATATGCTTAATTATGTTAAATGTTTAGATTATTCCTCACATGTGGTTTTATGCTAAAACAGATTAAAATGCTCGGATACAGATAAAAAGAATCAATTATATATATATATATATATATATATATTATATTATATATATATATATATATATATATATTGTACGGTGGCATTCACATGTGACGTGGGTTTTCAATTTGCTGCACGTAAAGTTGATGTTGGAATAGAAGTGAACAGCATATCTATTCGCATATACTAGCCACACGAATGTAATTCATGCACTCACGGGCTTGGGTTGCATGAACACATGCACATCATGCATGGGCTGGATGTTTCATGCATACACAAGAGGAACCGAGAGCAGCATGTCTGGACTGGGCCGACAAATCTACAAAGGCTGCGCATGACATGGGCTCCACGGTTGCATTTAATGAAAAGAATGGGCAGCAAGTCAAGACCAACCCATCATTAACTCATGATGGCATGCGCGTGAGTTTCTTTTATCATATTATTTACAAGAAGAATACGGAGAGGACATTACGAGAATTCAAAACCCTAGGAGCTGATAAGCCGCAGACTTATCATATTTTATGCACTAGATTTAGTATTATATTTATCTAAATAAAGTTATATTTATGTTATTTATGCTTATTATGTGTTAAAATATATTATTTGTACAGATTTATGTTTTTATGAGTTTTATGTGCAAGGAATGATTTTCTAGGCAAAAGTTCAGTTGAAGCCGGACTCCATGCCGGGTAGTTTCTGCACGGCAGTACAGAACAGAAAGAAGCCTTGCCGGATGTGATGCCGGGTAAATGCTATCCGGCATGAGTGTAAAATCGCCTCGATTGACCATACGACAGCACATGTGATCCACGTGTTTTCCAACCGCTGCCGGGTGTGATGCCGGGTAATTCCTACCCGGCATAAGCACTGTTTCGCACGGACATCGACGGTTTCGACCGTTAACAGTTGGGCGCATTTAACACGTGTGCCGGCTATTGGGACCCGGCACGACGCCCGGCATCGACACAATTAATGCCTATAAATAGGCCGAGGAAGGCTACAATCAACACTTCAACACCCATACACTCCATCACAACTCCATTTCGCGCCCCTCCATTGTTGGTGTCCAAGGAAGTTTCTACAGTTCCATCCGCGCGAAGAAGAAGAAGATCCTGTCGGGTTAAGGCTATGACCATTCCCTTCTCCCCTTTGTATTCTCTTCTTGTAGTTGTGTGGATGGAGATGTAGAACTCCTTGCTTATTCTTGGTTAGGGATGAATTCCTTCTTGTAAACAATATGATTTCTTTAATATAATTTTCAAGTTTATTAAGAGTAAGGTTCTTATTGAAAGAGAATAGGTTGATCTCTTTTTCTCTTCATGCAATTCTTACTTGTGGAAGACAAGTCCCAAGTAAGATAGGTTAGACTCTCTTAATGGTCTTTCTACTCTCTTCTTATGAATTAAGGGTTAGTGGTAAGAGTGAGAATTAATCCATTTTCCCCCATTTCCTTGTTCATTTCGCGGCATGATATATGCTCGATTTGTTAATAGGGATGAGTCTTCTGTTTTCTACTCGGAAACTGGAGAAAGAATATGCATTATGACTATGCCGGATGCACTGCCGGGTGGCCAATGTCCGGCATATTCAATGTCTTTGAATATGCCGTGCAAGTGGTATCCGGCAGGACACCCGGCGTGTTCAGTTGTTGGTTAATTCGAAGGCCTGTGTTTATGTTTAGAGTTCATATTGATGCTTAGATGGTTTCACACCCTGGATCAAGGATAATTTCATTGTAATTACCACTTAGTTTAGTTAGTTTTGATTAGGATTAGAAACATTTCAATTTCCCCCCTTGTCTTAGAATAGGTATTACCGGATTAGGACTAATTTTCTATAAGTCCCTTGGGTACGATACTCTCGGTCGTAATATATTTACACTATACTCCGACCGGGTTTTATTTTGCTACCCGTAGTAGAGTTGTAGGATTAGTTTATTTTATTTTTTTGTATAGTTTTCCTAACAATTTCTCTGTTAGCAAATTGGCGCCGTTGCCGGGGACTTGGAATTAGTCCAAGTCCTAAATTCGGTAAAACGCCCTATTCTTTATTTTGACTTTGATTCTTGATTCTTTAATTTATTTTCGCACTTAGTTTGCAGATTGAATGTGCCGTGCGAAGTGCCGGGCATCTGTCACCCGGCAAACCGGAGGAAGTCCGATGCCGGACAGGATTTGCCCGGCATGTCCGGCATGTTCAAATTGTTTCAAAATTTCATACGCTGTTGAGTTTAACAATCTTAATGTATTCTTGTCTACTCCTTTCATTATTTTCCTCTTATATGAGTCCCTATACTATGTTTCTTTATTTTGAATTTCGATTTTTGCGCATGCCGTGTATTGTGCCGGGTTTGCTACACACGGCATTTGGAGGAAGTCCTATGCCGGACGGGTTTGATCCGGCATGTCACCCGGCATGCTCAATTTCTCTCAATATTTTTGTCGCTCATTGTAGGGACAATTAGGAGTATCTCCTACAATCCCTTATTTACTCTTACATTTAATTTGATTATCCTTTACATTTTCTTTTAATTAAGTATGTTCGATTTTTGGTCACGCCGGGTAACATGCCGGTTTGTATACACCCGGCATTAGTGGAGGAAGTCCACTGCCGGGTACGCATACCCGGCCCCTGTCCGGCATAACCAAAAATTTGTCTTCGTTTTTTTCATAATTTTAATTATGTCATTATATATTTCTTTTATTATTACGAATATTATAACATTTTCTCTTGCTCTTCCTGAAGTTATCCAAGTGAATGCTTCTTCGGTCAACAGTACTCCTGAAATTTAGCCAACTTTGATCCGGAGATCGAGAGAACCCTTTCATACTTTAAGGCAACAACGAATTCTACAAGAAGCAGATCCTACACCAATGGCAACACCTACCGTCCGTAACATAAACCGGCCTTCTAACCAAGGCCAGAAACCAGCAATCGACCTTCCTATCCTTCCTCAAACCGAATACGATGAATGGCAGAAACTTAAGCCATATCATCAAATTAGATGCATAAAAGAGTTAGGATTGTTCGATGGTACGAATCCGGACGATGCTTTGCTCCACGTCACCAAATTTCTACAGCATACAAACAGCCTAACCTCCACAAACAATGTCCTCCAATACGCCAGACTTGCTCTCTTCCCCCATAGCCTTACGGGGAACGCCAGCAAGTGGTACCACAGTCTAACCCCCAGTACCATCACCACATGGGAGGACATGGCAACCAAATTTTATGACAAATTCATGCCCCCTAGTCGCACCCTGGAGATGATCGCCGACATTTACAACTTCAGACAACCTAGCTCGGAGAACATCTGTGAGACTTGGGACAGATTCAAAGGGTTGTGCGCACATGTCCACACCACGGCCTCACCAAGGAACAACTATCTCAGTTGTTTTACAAGGGATTGGTCAACCAATGCAAGACCATGATCCTTTCCTCCCTTGGTGCAGATATATTAAAGAAGCCTGGAGATCAATTCCTTAGTGGAGTTGAATCTCTTTGCGAAGAGATTAGAGATTGGGCCACCGGTGGAACCAGGGGCAGTACTACTGGTTTATTTCAAGTGGGAGAGGGCGACTCCAAACTCGACAAATTGATGCAAAGTCATGAGCAGTTGTTGGAGAGCAATGCCCAGACATCAACAAGGTTAGTGCTCTACAGAAAGTGGTGGAGCAAATAGCAATGAACAAACTTCCTCAACAAGCGAACGTGGTTAGTGCACGACCGCACGCTCCAAGCCCTGACATTCCAGACTTTCAGAATGTTGAGGAAGTCAACTATGTGAGTAACCAAGGGTATCGGCAGCCATGGCAACAGGGAACCAACCCCCTCAACACTTCCAGAGTCAAGCCGGCTACCAGGGAGGTCCAAGACAATACAGACCATCCCACCCTGCATCATCATCAGAGGATGAAATGGCTGAACTTCGTGACATGATGTCAGCCCTGATGAACAAGACCCAGGATACTCAAAATGAGATCTCGACCATTCGCAAGGAGCACAAATCGTTGCAGTTGCAGTTACAGCAACTTCTGATGCAACCACGACAGCAAGGTCAGCTCCCGTCCCAAACTCAAACCAATCCACGGGAGCATGCGAATTCGGTCACTATCCTGCCAAGGATCTCAGATGCCAAATAGCCTAAAAGGCTAAGTGTAGGGCGGTTCCTCCTCACGCCTTCACTATCAACCAGGGGAGCCTTTCTTCCAATTTAATTTTTCTCTTTAATTTATGTTTTGTTTTTTTTAAATTGCTTTCATTATAGTTATTTTAAGTTTCTTAAAAAAAAAAAAGTTTTCTTATTCGTTTTCTTTCGAACACTGGGGACAGTGTTCCTGCCAAGTGTAGGGCAGGGACCCCCCTTAAAAAATAAGTTTTTTTAAATGCATAAGTTTTGCGTTTTATCAATGTTTTACTAAACTTTTTGCATGTTTTTGATCGAGATAAGATTAGGAATGACTAAAAGCTTGTTCTCTCAAGAGGTAAGCTTTCTAATGACTTATAGATTCCTGTTTTTAACTTTTTGATTCTCTTTATTAACATGAGTACATGATCTTGCTCCTAATTCTTTCCTTTATGTACTTATGGGTGTTATTCTTTTCTTTCCAAATTGTGAAAAATCTTTTGGGTGAAAATCTTAAAAAGGGTTTTTGTGCAAAAGAAAGAAGAAGAAAAAAAAAGAAAAATCTTCTTTCAAAGGAAAAGCAATATATTCCTAGAGGTTGCATAAAGTGCCTCAGAATAAAAGCAAGAAACGAGAGTTTTTCCTTTTATTTTTCTCCTAAATTCCCCGTTCTTCAATGCAAAAAAAACATGGTTGATTCAGAAACTCTTGCAAAATAGGGCTGATTCATAAAACCATTGATGAGAGTCTTGGCCACATTCAGAAACTCTTGAAAAATAGAGCTGAATGATGGAAACCGGAAAAAGGAGAGATTACAAAATCCCTTATGCAAAATAGCCCAAAAGTTTTTGATCGATTTTGAAATTCCTTGTTTTATACCCATTAGTATGTTTGAGATAAGGTAGATTAAGTGATACTTATGAATTAGAGTCATATAGTTGGAAATATTTATCTACATTTCATTCTAGAGTTTATCTGTTTTGTGCATAAGTAATTAGTCCTTCTAATCTTGTTTTGCTCGAGGACTAGCAAAAGGTAAGTGTAGGGCCTTGATAAGCCGCAGACTTATCATATTTTATGCACTAGATTTAGTATTATATTTATCTAAATAAAGTTATATTTATGTTATTTATGCTTATTATGTGTTAAAATTATTATTTGTACAGATTTATGTTTTTATGAGTTTTATGTGCAAGGAATGATTTTCTAGGCAAAAGTTCAGTTGAAGCCGGACTCCATGCCGGGTAGTTTTGCACGGCAGTACAGAACAGAAAGAAGCCTTGCCGGATGTGATGCCGGGTAAATGCTATCCGGCATGAGTGTAAAATCGCCTCGATTGACCATACGACAGCACATGTGATCCACGTGTTTTCCAACCGCTGCCGGGTGTGATGCCGGGTAATTCCTACCCGGCATAAGCACTGTTTCGCACGGACATCGACGGTTTCGACCGTTAACAGTTGGGCGCATTTAACACGTGTGCCGGCTATTGGGACCCGGCACGACGCCCGGCATCGACACAATTAATGCCTATAAATAGGCCGAGGAAGGCTACAATCACACACTTCAACACCCCTATACACTCCACTCTCAATTTCGCCCCATCCATTGTTGGTGTCCAAGGAAGTTTCTACAGTTCCATCCACGCGAAGAAGAAGAAGAAGATCCTGTCGGGTTAAGGCTATGACCATTCCCTTCTCCCCTTTGTATTCTCTTCTTGTAGTTGTGTGGATGGAGATGTAGAACTCCTTGCTTATTCTTGGTTAGGGATGAATTCCTTCTTGTAAACAATATGATTTCTTTAATATAATTTTCAAGTTTATTAAGAGTAAGGTTCTTATTGAAAGAGAATAGGTTGATCTCTTTTTCTCTTCATGCAATTCTTACTTGTGGAAGACAAGTCCCAAGTAAGATAGGTTAGACTCTCTTAATGGTCTTTCTACTCTCTTCTTATGACTTAAGGGTTAGTGGTAAGAGTGAGAATTAATCCATTTTCCCCCATTTCCTTGTTCATTTCGCGCATGATATATGCTCGATTTGTTAATAGGGATGAGTCTTCTGTTTTCTACTCGGAAACTGGAGAAAGAATATGCATTATGACTATGCCGGATGCACTGCCGGGTGGCCAATGTCCGGCATATTCAATGTCTTTGAATATGCCGTGCAAGTGGTATCCGGCAGGACACCCGGCGTGTTCAGTTGTTGGTTAATTCGAAGGCCTGTGTTTATGTTAGAGTTCATATTGATGCTTAGATGGTTTCACACCCTGGATCAAGGATAATTTCATTGTAATTACCACTTAGTTTAGTTAGTTTTGATTAGATTAGAAAACATTTCAATTTCCCCCCTTGTCTTAGAATAGGTATTACCGGATTAGGACTAATTTTCTATAAGTCCCTTGGGTACGATACTCTCGGTCGTAATATATTTACACTATACTCCGACCGGGTTTTATTTTGCTACCCGTAGTAGAGTTGTAGGATTAGTTTATTATTAGTTTTATTTTCTTTTGTATATAGTTTATCCAACAATTTCTCTGTTAGCACAGCACAGCCGCGGCGAGTTCGAGAAAGAGACAGACAGAGGGAGACATATCAGTCAGTTTTGACAGACTGGAGCAGAAGGCAGAGACCGGATTCATCATCGTTCCACATTAGATGACGTTTTCTAATCTCTTTATTATTATTATTATTTCTTTGTCTCCGATGTCTGAGTAGTTGTTAATATTGGTTTATTATGGACAACTAGTTTATTGTTTTTCTTCTTGAGTTGTTAAGTATAAATTCTATACTGATTGTAGTTTTGTTCCTAGTTATTTATTGAATTCTCTTGTGATTAATTATTGCTTGAGTTTATTTGGTATGAATTGCTTACAAGTGAGAACTGCGGCGTTCATTAGACTATAGGAATATTACCAGTGAAACTACAGATGGAAATTCCTGGGGATTAGCTGACTAGAAACCAGATGAACCGTTAACGCTACTAGTTAATTTGTAAATTCGTAACGAGAGTTAGGATTTGGGAATTGCTAGTAAGAATCTATCTTGCGGGAGACCGGTTTTAGAAAATAATTTAGATCTGAGGTTGCAATCTAGAATTTAGAAACACTCAGGAAGGGAATTGATAAACTAGGGAGAAATAGTAAACCAGGATTCACCCTTTAGATTTAGTAGATAATCACTTTTATTTGTTTTCAGTTTATTTAATTATTTAATTTCTGCAATCAAACCCCCAAGTTTATTGTTGCTATTTTCTCTAGTTTTTAAATAGTTATATTAAAGACTTAAACTAGACACAGCCTCCTTTGGTTCGATAACCTAGGAATACTACCTAGGAAAACTTGCTACGACAGACCAGTACACTTGCTGCACGTTTCATACCGTACAACGCTACTAATGCGAGCCCGCTTTTTTCTCCACTAGGCAGCTATTACGCTACTAGTGCGAAATCGTCTGATTCATAACCCGCTAGGCAGCTATTACGCTACTAGTGCGGTCTCGCCTTTTTTCCTCCACTAGGCAGCTATTACACTACTAGTGCGAGATCGTTCACTTCATAACCCACTAGGCAGCTATTACGCTACTAGTACGGTCCCAACATTTTTCCTCCACTAGGCAGCTATTACGCTACTAGTGCGAGATCGTCTCACATCCGCCTGCTAGGTAGCTATTACGCTACTGGTACGGTCCCGCTTTTTTCCTCCACTAGACAACTATTACGCTACTAGTGCGAGATCGTTTCACATCCGCCTACTAGGCAGCTATTACGCTCCTAGTACGGTACACAATCAGAGTATTATAGGCTCGTCATAAGTCTTATAGCTAGATATCAAGAGGTCTAGTTGAGGCACTTTTAAGTCCTCGTACTCTCATCGCATTCTAGGCCCATCATAAGCCCTAGGACTGGATATCAAGAGGTCCAGTTGAGGCACTCCTAAGCCCTCGTGCACCTTAAACCAAATCGGGTTGTTAGTATTATAGGCTCGTCATAAGTCCTATAGCTAGATATCAAGAGGTCTAGTTGAGGCACTCCTAAGTCCTCGTACTCTCAATCGCATTCTAGGCACTCCTAAGCCCTCGTGCACCTTAAACCAAATCGGGTTGTTAGTATTATAGGCTCGTCATAAGTCCTATAGCTAGATATCAAGAGGTCTAGTTAAGGCACTCCTAAGTCCTCGTACTTTCATTCGCATTCTAGGCCCGTCATTAGCCCTAGGACTGGATATCAAGAGGTCCAGTTGAGGCACTCCTAAGTCCTCGTTCACTCTAAACCAACCCTATTGTTAGTATCCTAGGCTTGTCTTAAGTCCTAGGGTTAGATGTCAAGAGGTCTAACTGAGGCTCGTCATAAGTCCTCGTACTTTCAATCACCTTCATACACTCACAGTCGCATCCCAATACACCACAAAACCGTTGTGAGAATTTTTGGTGCCTCGTCAACCTTGATCCAATTGTGCAAGGCTTGCAGAATTGAATAAGGGGGAGCCATCTGTAGACACCAAAAATTCTCACCCCATAAAAGCAAAATTCAAGAAAATAAATAAAAAGAGGGTTGTCGCCTTTCTTTTCAAAATTTGTTCATGCGCATACCAAAATGAAACTGTTATTTTATGACAAATTTTCTACATCAATTTTCAAAGAATCTGTTTTCAAACCCGTCCCTTTTTGTTACTTACTTATTTTATGATTTTATTTTTGATTTATATTTCATACTAGCGAGTTCTATTTTATTCGCTTGTTTATTTGCTTATTCGTTTTATTTTGGTTCATGTTATTTTGTTACTTGTCTACTTTATTTCATAATACTTTTACTTGTATTTTCTTTATTAGTACTTGTTTTCACTTTGTCTTTACCATTATCGTTTTAGAATTATTTTCATCATTTTCATGTACATTTTCACTATCATATTCCATACTAGTATATTTCGTTTTGTCACTAATTCGATTAAACTCCCTCTCATCTCTTTTATTTTATTATTTCTTTCTTCTACCTTATATACTGCTATTCGTACATATTCGGATCAATTTCCATTTTTGGCACTCACTTGTATTTTATCTCCGTTACATTGGTAATATTTTCTCACTTCATATACTTGTATTATGTCATTTTCGTTTATTTTACACTTTATATTTTCATGTTCCACATTCTATTATTTCATGAATTTTCAAGAGAAAAACATTTTCGTAAATTCCCATGTAAAATGCATTTTTAGAGAGCTCATCCAGTTTGAATTATAACCCTAATGTTATTTCTTTCATTTGTACACTGAATTCTAATTTAGTATAACTGGTTAGAGCATGTAAAAAGAAGATTGGAGGTTGTGATTTTGAATCTCAGTAGGAGCAGCAGATGCACTTCTTTTTTTAGGGTTGCAGCCGAACAGGGCTTGTTTCGCCCAGGCCCAAACTCGGTCCAAACAAATTAGAGCCCACTCCCTTCTTTTCAACCCCAATATGTCCATTTTTACACATACCTTAAACTTGCTTTTATAAAAAGACATGTGTAAACCCTACTGTGGACAGATTTTCGGGGATCAGCGAGCCGACTCTTTTAGTTCTACTTTATTTCCTCTTCAACCATATTTCTTTCACCTAGCCGATTCCCACACGCATTTTCATTCCAGAAAACTCAAACTCATGGAAGGAAACACCAGACACCTTGCCCTTCCCCTTTCTCGTTTGCGCAGTGAACCACCACCATCAACATCACCTTCACCGGATATCTTCTCCACATCCGCACCTCTCGAAGCTCATCCCCACAATCACACCACCCCCGCGTGAGTTCTGCTCCATCAGAACAACACCACCACTATCAACACCGGAGAACGCCCACCCGCCAAAGACCACCACCTCCCCTTTGTTCGTCGGAGATTTCCATTTCGATTTCTTCATTACTGGTTCCGTTCTCGTTATTCGGTAGTGTAAGTAGCAGCCCCCCGCACCCCTTCCATCTTCGACGCCATATCACCGCCACCACGCCAACCACGCCAACCAATAATCAATTGAGGTCTCTTTTCCCGTCTTGGTTTCTTCCTGTTCATCGACAGTGTAATCATCACTTTGCCTATTGTCAAAACTGGTTTCCAACCAACTATTTCACCTCTGTTTTTTCTCTGTTTCTCTAAACTTGCTGACGGAAGAGACTATAATCATAACAACGATCTCAACTCCAAAAAATGAGTCACCACTCTACCTTCATTTCTTTCCCGATTTTGCTAATATTAAGAGTTAAGGTTCTGTGCTTTATGTTTTCGATTTCTGAGATATGTCCTATCAATGGGAAATGGATGTGGCTTTCGGTAATAGTTATGATATGTAGGCCATTACCCTTTTCTCTGCGTCTGTTTTCATTCCCCCCTCTTTTATTCTTGTTGTGTTACCCACATACACCTTCGGTTGATCTCCCAACCCGTATGTACGTTAGGTTCATAAGAGCGGAGAAGGATGTGACAAAGGAAAATACCGAACTCATTGCATTGCTGATTTACTGTACATGTAGTTTATTTGCTGCCCAGTTCCCCTTGTTGAAGCGAGGATTTGGGTAGAGTAATATGGTTCATCAATGAACAACCAATTTTGGGTTGTTGTGACTATCTCTTTTATTGCAGTAACTGGTAGAATAAACTTACTGGTGCACTTTTACTCTTCGGTTTTGTTTCGTTTTTGATTAATAAGTATGAGTTTGATAGCCATACAAGTACGAGCAAAATAATTCAAGAACAACTATAAGTCTCGGTGAGTAGTAGCTCATGTGAGAAAGTGCTTTACCCTCATCTTTCTGTAACACCTGAGGGGTTGGTATGCGCTACTGTGATCTGTAATCAAATTTTAGGCAGATTTTGGGTTGCTAATGCGTGTTTGATGCACTCAGATGGTAAGACATGGAGGTTTATATGTTACTTTGCTCCCTTCGTATGAAGGCCACATCCATTATGGTAAAAGGTTTGATCGATCCATGGTATACTCAAATACTGATACACATTCACTTGAAGCGTATCTAATCTCTCCCAGTTGGAAACAGGCTCAAGACCGTCGTAGATCCACTGCGTTGTGTGGAGTTGGTTTTACCTTTAGCATTTCCATTTTCGTTTCATTTCCGTCTGTCCGATAGCCTACCACTAGGAACTGATGCGTTATGTCTGTCTTTCTTTGGTGTCTCTTTGCTTTCAATTTCTCTGACGGGGAATTTAGTGATCTTCATTCTGGTATTTAATCTGTACCCTACTAGTCTAGTGAACTATCGGTGAGTGTGTATAAGCTTTATGTGAGACTTGCTTTACCTTTTAATTATTTTGATCGCCATGTATGTCATTGTTGAATTGCGTGATAGTTTTAAATATTGTTGCAATTTCATATCCTTTATATATCCAGACTCAAACTCCACTTAGTTTATAATGAAAAGAATCTGAAATTGGTCTATTCTTTCATGACATCCTTTGTTGCAAATGGTCGACTCCCCACACATTACTGTGAATGTTCACTCTGTACATGCGCTTCTTCATACAATATGGTTTTTTTATGTCTATTTATTTGTTTCTCATCGAGATTATTTTGTTGCGCCAATTTAAATAAACTTCATAAACTTGCCCAATATGCGTGTATAAGTTGTAGCTGAATTACATTGATTTGTTTATTTTGATGTCGTTTGTTATTTCTTTCTATATTTTCTTGCATTGTTATTTTAAGCCTTAGTTACTATCCTTTAGGACCAAGCCTTAGGATAGAGGATGAACCCTAAGATTTAGGTGAGCCATGGTCCCACCTAATAAACTGGGTAATCCCTAGACCCAAACCACATCTTATTATAATAACATGTTAATAAAAACACTTTCTCAAAATTCATCCCAATTTGATTCATCATTTCTTCCCAAATTTTCCAAGCCCAATCCGAGGCCCAAGCCCAATCTGAGGCCGAAGCCTAATCCAAAGCCCACTCGGCCCACATCCCAATCTAGCCCACAACCCATTTTGGCCCAAACCAACTTCGACTCAGTCCAACTTTGACCAAGGCCCAAAATTCCAACTTCGACTCGGTCCAACTTTGACCAAGGCCCAAAATTCCAACTTCGACTTGGTCCAACTTTGACCAAGGCCCAAACTACCAACTTCGACTCTGTCCAACTTTGACCAACCCAAGCTTTGACCTTGACTCGAACTTTGACCATGACCCAAGCTTTGACCTTGACTCGAACCTTGACCATGACCCAAGATTTGACTAAGGCCCAAACTTTGACTAATCCGAGCTTTGACCAGCCCAAGTTTGACCTTGACCCAACTTTGACTCCGACCACTTTGACTCGGTCAAACTTTGACCCGCCTCGTTTTCCAACCCCAACCAAAATTCAATCCAAACCCAATTCATTCGGCCCAATCCAATTCAAACTTAATGTGTTTGATTCAAACTCAGTGTAAATCCCGTTCAAACTCCAAAAATCTAAAAAAATCTTTTTTCTCAAGTTTCAGACAATCTTTTCATTCAAATTTTCAAAGAAACCATTTGGTGGAATTTTAAAGGAAAAACTCTTCTTACATCACATAAAACTCTTCTCAAATGCAGAAAGTTCTTCTCACATATAAAGAAAGGTTTCTCCTAAAAACATTTCCCAAAATCAGTGTTTCTTTGCCGATAATTCCGAACAACATCAAAAGTTTTCAAACTCAGTTATCAAACTCAAACTAAACCGTTTTCGGGGAACATGGGATGTCTAACCCCTTCAAAACATTTCCTTCATGGTTAGAACATCACTTGTTTCCCTTTCCAAAATAAAAATCCAAGGCGGGGCGCTGGGGTCATAACCTCCCTTGTCGCAGTCTGGATCTCTTTAGGGTGACAAACCTCCCCTAATTACAGTCTAGATTTTTACAAGGCGGGGTGCTAGGGAAGTAACGGCCTTCCTAGTTGCAGCCGGGATTTTAGAATCGTCTAACTCCCTTCCACTCGATTTCAATGTTTTCGGTTTTTAACGTTTTAAAACCCGGGAGTTAGAGACGTTATTAGGGTTTGACCGAGAACATCTCATTCATGGTGTTTCTCTCTAAATCCTATTTTCGACATAAATACATTGCATCATCTTTCGAGCCTTGGCACTTGCCATTAATTAGTGTCGTGTTCGAGGGGGTACATAGGGTAATCCCTCGGGATTATCCGCCCTTTTACAACAAAAATGATTTTTCGGTTTCAAAAACTTTAAGGGAGACTATTTTGACTATCATCCCTCCAAACAATTCAGTCCACCATCATCTCACTCTAAATTCGATATATCCCTAAACATCAATCCATTTAGAATCTCAAATCTGAAAAACCCGGGATCTCTACTCAAAACTCCAAATCGCCTCAAACTCAAATCATCCTTAAAATTCCAACTCAAACTTCTTAAAGTCTCACAGGCTCGAGCGCCCCACAGACTCGAACACCTCAATCTCTCCACCATTTTAAGATTCAAATGTCTCACAGACCCGAGCGTCTCACAGACCTTGATATCCCATACCCCCCACTACATGAACACCCCAATTGTCTCATAGACCTAAGCGTCTCATAGACTAATCTTTCAAACACCTCAAAGACCCTCAAAACCTCAAAATCTTCAAAAACCCCAAAATCCTGAACTACGTAAGGTCTGATCTCAACAGGGAGTTGAGTACGTAGGGAGCCCATCTAGGGTGCAACCCCATTCCAATCCAAAAAACCCCTATCCCAACTCTTGGGTGATATTCATGTCTGTCAAACATTCAAATCCCTTCTGACTCCCACAAACCCTCGACTTCTTCAACTCTCAAAATCAGATTCCAAATCTTTCAGTCTATACTCATTAGAATTCATCAATTCTTCTTCTTGGCGCTAGCTTGGCAGAAAAGCTCGCCTCATCCACTCATTTTCTCTCCTCATGTCCTAATCATATCCTTGGCTTTTAAATGAATCTCTTTAAAAAGGTTTTGAAAGAAGGTAATCCCGACAATTGGAGACCGAGGTTTCCTCGGGCACCAATCCGAAGTCGTGGCCGTTGCCACTTCTAAGGGGTGTAACCCAGTGCGATCCCACACAGAATCTCTAGTATGATCAGATAAGTCCTATCCATAGGCAATAAATCATCAGAGTCAATTAACGGTTCTTAGAACCTTTTTCCTCTCTTCCTAGTTCTTTAGGTCAAACTAGGTGCCGACTCTAGTCATTTCCGCCCTTAGGGCATAAGTCCATGTGGAGCCCATCGAGAGCGGGTGTAGTGCTCACTAGCATTCCCTATAAGCTTTCTGGGAAAGACGGATGATGTAGTAGGTATTTGAGGGATACCAGAATAACGGGTTTTCACCCTCCACAGAATGGCACTTTCTAGGATCTTGTCTTTTCAGTCAAACCATATTTAGATAGACCCCCCCCCCTCATACTGAAAAATCACCCTCCACGGTACGCAGCTTGACCCGGTGGTTCCTGAAGCTGAGTCTCCACTTCCTAATGATGAGCAGAATGAAAAAGTTGCACCAACAGGTTCTCAAGATAAGCCACCTGAAGAAGAGGGGACGGTTGACAAAGCTCCTAGAACTCCACCACCTCCACGACTTGCAGTTGCTGAAGCACCGGTTCCTTTTCCAAACCGGTTGAAGAAGAGAGACTTGGATGAGCAGTTCGGTAAGTTTCTAAGTATTTTCAAAAAGCTGACAATTAACATTCCTTTTTCTGAAGCTTTGAAACAGATGCCGATATATAAGTTATGAAGGGCATCCTGCAGCTCACCGAAAGTGTTTCAGCTGTTCTTTTGAAAAAGTTACCACCTAAGCTTGATGATCCAGGTACTCCAGTCATACCTTACGCGATAGGTAATGTGAATTGCGGTAAGGGTTTATGTGATTTAGGTGCTAGCATTAATTTGATTATTTTGATACCCTTATCTATGTTCTTAAAGCTTGGTTTAGGAGAGTGCGAACCTACCCGAATTACTTTGCAGTTAGCTGATAGGTCGATCATCTTGCCAAAAGGGGTGGTAAGAGACTTAGTTGTTCCAGTTGGTACTTTTGCTTTCCCTGCTGACTTTGTTATTTTAGACATGGAGAAAGACAAAGTAGTGCCACTTATTTTAGGTCGACCATTCATGCGAACAGCAAGAACCCTCATTGATGTTGAGAGGGGTAAGATAATTTTGCGTTTAGATGACGAGCAGCTCGTATTTGACATGACCAAGGCTGCTACACATCCTTCTGATGTTCATGCTTGTTTTAGTCTGGATTGTATTGACACCTTGATGCAGGATTATTCGTACAGCCCCATAGAGCTGGATGCGTTGGAGAAATGTTTGGTAGACTCCATAGAAAGCACTCATGATGATTCTGAAGTTTCTGCTACAACATTTAAGCTCTCTGTTGGGAGACCATATATGAAGAACCACAGAATTGAGGAGGAACAGCTGGACCGAGTTCCAAAGACGTTAGCCCCTTCTGTGGAATCACCACCTTCTCTTGAACTTAAACCTCTTCCTAGTCACCTTAAATATGCTTTCTTAGTTCCTCCATCTGATTTGCCTGTTATTATTTCTAATACTTTGACCGATGAACAGGAAGAAGCTTTGCTGCAGATTCTTAAGAGGAACAAAGAGGCGTTAGGATGGTCCATCGCTGATATCAAAGGTATTGCTCCCACGTTCTGCACCCACCGCATTTATCTTGAGGAGAATTACAAGCCATTGAGGCAGCCCCAGCGAAGGCTGAACCCAAACATGAAGGAGGTAGTTAAGAAGAAGGTTATCAAGCTCTTGGATGCAGGTATTATCTACCCGATTTCTGACGGTGAATGGGTAAGTCCTACACAGGTAGTACCCAAGAAGGGAGGTTTGACTGTGGTACCTAACGATAAAGGTGAATTAGCTCCTCAGTGTACTATTACAGGGCATAGAGTTTGTATTGACTATCGAAAATTGAATGCCGCCACTAGGAAAGACCATTTTCCCCTTCCTTTTATTAACCAGATGTTGGAAAGGCTTACAGGACAAGAATATTATTGTTTCTTAGATGGTTACTCCAGTTGTTTTCAGATTGCAATTGCTAAGGAAGATCAAGAGAAAACCACTTTTACATGTTTGTATGGTACTTATGCTTATCGACGCATGCCTTTTGGTCTATGTAACGCACCAGCTACTTTTCAGCGGTGCATGACTGCTATTTTTGCTGATTTTATTGAAAAGTGCATCGAGACCTTTATGGATGATTTTTTTGTATTTGGATTGACTTGTGATTCTTGTTTGAGAGACTTGGATTTAATCTTAGCTAGATGCAGGGAAACTAACTTGGTGCTTAATTGGGAGAAGTGCCACTTCATGGTGCAGGAAGGCATCGTGCTAAGACACAATATTTCTAAGAAGGGAATCGAGGTCAATAGACCTAAGGTTGAAGTGATAGAGCAACTGCCACCACCATCATTGGTAAAGGATGTTCGGAGTTTCCTCGGTCATGCATGTTTTTATAGGCGTTTTGTTAAGGATTTTTCTAAGATCTCTAAGCCTCTTTGTGATTTGTTAATTAAGGATGCTAAATTTGAGTTTACAAAAGAGTGTTTAGATGCTTTTAATTTGCTTTCTGCACCTGTTATTATTGCTCCTGACTGGTCACTACCTTTCGAGATTATGTGTGATGCTAGTGATTATGCTTTGGGAGCAGCTTTGGGTCAGAGGCATGACAAAGTGTTGAGGATAGTCTACTATGCTAGTAAGACTATGAATGAGGCACAAAAGAATTACACAACAACGGAGAAGGAGCTGCTGGCAATTGTCTTTGCATGTGATAAGTTTCGACCTTACATCATTGGCAGCAGAGTCATTGTGCACACCGACCACTCCGCTCTCAGGTATCTCTTTGAAAAGGTTGATGCTAAACCTCGTTTAATTAGATGGATTTTACTTTTGCAGGAATTCAACATTGAGATCAGAGACAAACCTGGAGCGCAGAACGGCGTGGCTGATCACTTATCCCGTATGGAAGTTCCAGATGATGGCAGGCCGATCAATGAATATTTTCCTGATGAGTATGTCTACATGGTTGGTTGCTCCACGGATCCTTGGTATGCTGATAGTGTGAACTTCTTAGCTAAGGGAATCGTTCCTCCAGAATTGACATATCAGCAGAAGAAGAAGTTCTTCTCCACGGTTAAGCATTACCTTTGGGACGACCCTTTTCTGTTCAAGGTTTGTGCAAACGGTATGATTCGTAGGTGTTTCTGAGGATGAAGCTAGAGATATCCTTTCACATTGTCACTCTAGAGAAGCAGGAGGTCATTTTGGTCCGGCTAGGACAGCCGCGAAAGTTTTGGAGGCTGGTTTCTTTTGGAAGAACTTGAATAAGGATTGCTATCAGTTTGTTTCCACATGCGATCAATGTTAAAGGTAGTGGAATTTATCCAGATGTCATGAGATGCCATTGAATTCTATCTTGGAAGTTGAACTGTTCGATCTTTGGGGCATTAATTTCATGGGACCGTTCCCATCATCTCAATGTAACCTCTACATCTTGGTAGTAGTGGATTATGTTACAAAGTGGGCTGAAGCAATAGCAGCACCTACCAATGATGCAAGAGTGGTGCTGAAGTTTTTGAAGAAGAATATATTCACCCGTTTTGGTGTCCCACGAGCGATCATTAGTGACGAAGGTACCCACTTCTGCAACAAACAGTTTGACGCTCTTCTGCAGAGGTATGGCGTACGACATAAGGTTTCCCTACCATATCATCCACAAACAAATGGGCAAGCCAAAATAACGAATAGAGAAATCAAGTGGATCTTCCAGAAATCTGTCACATCCTCGAGGCGAGATTGGTCGCTCAAGTTAGATGACGCCTTGTGGGCATACCGCACTGCCTTCAAAACACCTTTAGGTATGTCTCCGTACAAGTTGGTTTATGGCAAGGCATGTCACTTGCCTGTAGAGCTGGAGCATAAGTCTTTTTTGGCAATTAAAGTGTTAAATTTTGATCTACAAAAGGCTGGTGAGAAGCGCAAATTGTAGTTGTGTCATCTGGAGGAATTGAGAGAGGAAGCTTATGAGAATGCCAAAATCTATAAGGAGAAAACAAAGAGATGGCATGATAAGCTATTGGTCAAGAGAGAGTTTCACGTTGGGGATAAGGTGTTGCTATTCAACTCCCGCCTGAAACTATTTCCAGGGAAGTTAGTCTTGTTGGTCTGGACCATTCATGGTAACAAGTGTCTCGCCCTATGGAGACATCGGTTTAATCAACACAGAAGGGGAAACATTCAAAGTCAATGGGTCCCAACTGAACCCTTATTTGAGTGGTGACATCGCCGAGGTTCATTTGGTGATCACGGTTCACGACCCTCCATACTGAGTGTGCAGTTGTACGGTCTAGCCAAAGACCGAAAAGACGGGCAACTTGTTGAGAGGCAACCCAATTTTCTTTTATTTTTCTTTCTTTCCTTTAGCTTGTTTATTGTTTTTTAATTGTTCTAATTTCTCTTTTAGTTGTTTTCCCATGTTTTGTTTTATTAGTTGAAGGATTGGTGAAGGGTGAGGATGCAAAGTTCAAAGGGAGCAGTCTATCGGCATAATAAAGGGGGCGGTCCAAGACATTGTCCTGATCCTGAGTCCCGGACCAAGGAGAGTCAGAGATTTCGGCAGGATTTACAGGGTGGTCTGGGACCTGGTACATAACTTAAGTCCCGGACCTACGAATGGCAGAAAATCTGAGAAGTCGTAAACGATGGTCCAGGACCTAATCCATACCCTAAGTCCCGGACTAGAGGAGCACCCAACTTTCGTACCAAATTGTCACATGGTCCGGGCGCTTACCCAAAACCTAAGTCCCAGACCCAAAGCTAACGTGATTTTTGACCCATTTTTCACCGCGGTCCGGGACCTCATACATAGCCTAAGTCCCGAACCAACTGCTTCTCTGAAACAAATCACCCGACACTCACGTCGTCTTCCACTTTCCTTTTTTCCCCAAATCAGTTGCCTAACCTCTGCACATCCTCACCCAGCCCTCGATACCTAGTTTCCGTTACCCACACCACTACACTCCACCACTGTTCCCAGTTGCTCAGCACCACCACCTCACCGTCACTACAGTTCACCCAGCTCCACATCCCCGCCTCCATCTCCGCTACTCGTCTCTTCCCTCCCCGTCGATTTCTGTTACCCTCATCACCACCAGTCTCCACCTTCACCGCCTACATCACCACCTCCATCTCAGCCGCCTCTACTTACATCACACCTTTAACTTCCATCGCCTCCACCTTGTTCTAGTCGCCTACCGACACACCCCGATTCATCCCGTTTCCAGAGCTCGACACCACTATACACCACCACCACCACTTCTGTCGCCTCCATCACTGCTCTCACCCAGCACACCAGTTCATCGCCCTATCTTCACATCCTCACATCCCCACATCCCAATCCACCCCGCCATCCCCGGTCATTTCCAATCGCCCAGCCCAATCCACTTCACCTTGCAGTGTTCACCCCACACCACTACACGCCAGTCACCACCCTCGTCGATTCCCAACCCCACTCTCCCCAATCTCCAACACCCAAAACCAGCCGCACCACACCCCATTCCAGTACTCCCCGATTGGCATTCCACCTCCGCACCCGACACATCACATTCAAGTTATTTACCCCAAATCCAAAGCTAATGGCTCTGAAATGTGCCCGCCGATCTACCACCGCCAAAGCTTCCCCTTCTTCGGTAGCTACTCTAATTCGGGTCCGAGAGACGGTCGAGTCCGAGTTCATCAATGGGGCTGCTGCTAACTGGTTCCGTGCGCAAGAGCAAAAAATCATAGCTAAAAGGTCAGTTTGCCTATCTTTGATTGTTGAGTTTGATTTGGAGCAGTTATTTGGTGAAAGAAGCTGGTTGTGTCTTCTGAATAGAGGTGGAAAATTTTACCCGAGACTGGTCAAACTGTTTTATGCGAATGCAACATTAAATGAGGATAGGAGTGCAATTACTTCTGTGGTTAATGGGAAGGATATTATGGTGAATGCCTCCCGTATTATGAGGTTTCTGAATTTGCCCATAGCCACTCGGATTCCAACGCAGGAGAATAGGGATAATCAGGCTGTGTTAGAGCGTCAGGCTAAGGAATATTACATCAATTTGATTGTTAATGATCCTGAGGTTCGGAACCGACAGAGGAGGAATAATCGGGACAAGCAGGTAGTTACGGGGGATAAGCTACCTACCCCGGTCGAGCGTCTGATTTTAGGGATACTAATGTACTATGTTCGCCCCCGGGAGTGCGCCGATCTAAACACTTCTGACTGCTGTTTCTTGCGCTACATCATGGACGATGACTTTGCCCGGGCAGGGGTTCCAATTTCTCTACACCGTATTATATTTAACTCCATGGTCCGGGTGGTTAAGACAGACAACACCGCTTCTCTGCCATTCCCGCATTTTCTCCAGTCTTTGTTTGCTGATGCAGGGGTGGACTTTTCTGATGAGCAGCCTCAATTTCCTTGGTCTAGTCTCGACATGACTATGATGCATTTCTTTCAGTGGGAGAAGATCGAGGGACAGTGGGTGAAGCAACGACGCGCTCTACCTGGTGCACGAGCACCCTGACCTGCTGAGGCTGCTAAGGCTACTGCCGCTGGTGGTGAGGTCCTGGACGTCCCGATGCCTGCTGGTCCGGCCTTGGGATATGATGAGTTGCTCCGTGAATTTACTGATTGGAGGGGGATGGCCATAGCCCGTTTTGATGGCTTTGCGAATTATATGACTCAGGTGGACGCTCGTCTGGACGGGATGAGTTCTACCCTCTATGACTATGGAGTGCGACTCTCAGCTTTGAAGACCCGTCAGACAGACTATGAGGCTAGGCAGGAGGAACGGTTTGCTGACTATGAGGCGCGTTTCTCTGCCTATGATGCCCGCTTTGCTCATCTGGAGTCCTGGCGTCTCCCCCGTGATCATCCACCACATCAGTAGTTCATTTGTTGGTTTCTTCCTTTTCTTTATCAGACTCACTATCTTTTATTACTATTTTTGCTTTTCTCTTATTTCTTCACTTTCGCTATTTTGATGTCTTTTTAGATTTTTAGTTATCATTTCTATGAATTTTTCGTTTCCATTTGGGATGTAATTGATAACTCTACTGATTCTGCTCTTTTCTCTCTATGGATAATGATCTATTATTTCTGTTGTAGCACTTTGTCTGTTCTTCCTTGATATTCGTCCAGGCTTGCCAATGTTTTGCTAAGTTTCACATACGTTACAAAGGAGACTCTGCCCAAACCCTTCCAGAATTCCATCTGCTTGATCTCTTCACCAATTTTTCAGGGGAGTTTTGTTCCTCCTTTTGCTCTTTATTTTTCTTTTGAAAGCAATGAGGGCATTGCTTACTTCTAAAGTGTGAGAAAGGGGGGTTGCACTTATTTTTCTTTTGACAGCAATGAGGGCATTGCTTACTTCTAAAGTGTGAGAAAGGGAGGTTGCACTTATTTTTCTTGAATATCAATTTGCTTATTTTTCTTTGACTTTTGACAGTAATTGTCTTTCTATCACCAACTTTTGCTGACCCTCAACAAATTTTTTCTATTTTGACATACTTGGTTTTGATTTGTGGTTGGATGAGTCAGTTGGGAATACCGTACAAGTAGCACGTATTCTGAAGTTGAATTTGGATTTCGGTCAAAGACACTCTGGTTATACTGCTTGTAGGTACAAATTTTGTTAAATTTTTTTATCTATTTCCTTCAATAAAAGGTGAGACCATTTTTTGTGACTATTTTTGTTTGGACTAACTTGGGGCTTTGGAAAGTTATGGAATGAAAGGAAAGAAAGGACAAAGGCAAGGTACTCCTCTAATCTATTCTGAACCGGAACAGGCCTCCCCCATCTGGTTATTAAGCCATTGGAGTGTCTCATCACTCATCTACCTAAGGTCATCTGATCTGGGATAGAAGGCCCAACGCCGCTACATGGATGGGGAGAAAAGTCTAGGGGGATGAAAAGATTAATGCTAATTCAGAAAATCGAAAGGAAAGTACTTTCATTTTAATAAGAGTATTGCAAATTCTTTTTTGATTATGAGTACGTGGCAATGAAAGGTAATGCGGAATATGGCATTACTTCTTGCCCCTTGTCGTCCAATGGATTGTGGAAAGTAAATGGAAAGTAAAGCCCTGAGTAAAATCTGGACTAAATAGTTATGAAAATCTTCTCAAGCATATAACAACATTCTCGTTTCACTGTTTATGAAAACCTGCAGTACTAACCATTATGACTTTTGGTTGTTGTTCAATATTAGATTTCCTTGTACACTTTTCCTAATCTGATGATTCCCCGCTATTGAAATCCAGTATATTCTTATTGCAGTATTTGCTTAAGGGCAAGCAAAGGTTAAGTGTGAGAAAGTTGATAAGTCGGGAATTTATCTATGTCTATGGGGTTTATTTATGCTTAATTTGTTGTTATCTATTACTAAATTCCCGTCTTATGGTTATTTTTATGCTTCTTGTTGCAATTGTCTTCTATGATGGGATTGTGTGTTATTTCAGGTGAAAATCTCAAGAAAACGCGTTCCCGATCATTGTAGTGGTATTTTGGACTCTCAAACAAGTTGAACGGAGTGAAGACATGTATTATTCTGCAGTTTTAGGTTGGGTCCGGGACCTTGCACAGACCCTAAGTCACGGACCAACCATTGGCTTGACTCTCGACCAAATTTGAAGACTGGTCTGGGACTTGATACACATCCTAAGTCCCGGACCATAACAAGGCTTGGCTCTCGACCATATTTGAAGACTGGTTCAGGACTTGATACACACCCTAAGTCCCGGACCATAACAAGGCTTGACTCTCGACCAGTTTTAAGGACAGGTCCGGGACTTGATACACATTCTAAGTCCCGGACCATGCGTGGAGTCGAATTCTCGGCGGTTTTGAGAGGCTGGTTCGGGACCTTAGACTTGGACTAAGTCCCGGACCAAACAGACAAAACGCAGCCTGATTATGTACGGAAAGGAGAAAATTAAAGATAGAATTTGGAATTTATAAAAGGAGGACTTACCTGACGTGAAGAAAAACACACAATACACACAAAACACAGTTTTTGCACAGAATACAAAGGAGAGAGAGAAAGGTTTGAGCCTTGGGAAGATAGTGGAGATTATTCCAGAGAGAAGACTGAAGGCTAAGAATAGAGAATTCACGACAGTTACTGAAATCAGAGTTTCCTCTAGTTCTTCCTTCCCTGAGTCTGTCTTATTCAATTTGAGCACTGTTATCATGACTATGTCTGAGTAGTCTCTTTTTAATTCTGGTTTGCTATGTATCCCTAGATTGTTTATTCCTGTACCTTTGTGATTTTCTGCAATTCGATTGAATAAAGTTCTTTTCTTTACTGAATCTCCTTAATCTTTTATAATCTGGCCAATTATAATGATTATTATTTTGTTAGCTTATAAGTGACGAATGCGGCTTTCAATTGAATACAGGAAAAGTACCGGTTAGTATAGAGACGGTGATTCCTCTAAATTGCTAATTGGCCATTAATCTAGATTGTCCTTAAAGCGGTTAGTAAACAGTGGGTTCGTAACGAGAGTTAGAATTCGGTCTTTCCTAATTAGAATTTGCTAAGCGGGAGACGGAGGTAAATTACCATTGTTCTAGGGTGTTATTCAGAATTGTCTTGGAAATCACTTAGGAAAAGGAATTACAGATCTAGGGAGAAGTAGTAAACCGGGATTTCTTTCCCAAATTAGTTTCGAAACAATTACTTTCCTGTTATTTACTGTTTTACAATCTGTTTACAGCTTTTATTTTCATCAAACCAAAACCCCCAATTTCCTGTTTTCATACGTTATTTAGTCTTTTTATTTCTGTACGTTTAGTAAAGATTAAAACTAGACATCACCTCCTCTGGTTCGATACTTAGGGAATACTCTCTAATTAAAACTTGCTAGAATTGACTGGTACACTTGCCGTTAGGTTTTACCCCATCAGTAGCTGGTGAGTGATCAGAATATCTGCTGGCCCAAATTTTACATAAGACTCCACAAATTACAGCATTCATGCCTCATTCATCAAAACTCTATCCAACTTAGAGTAATTCCTGAACCAAGGTTCCTCTTTATTACACCAAGTATAAAAGGATCCAACAAACTGTAAGTCCTGGACCTCAATATCGATAGTGCACTCTACAAAGTCATCACAATACACAGCAAGCAAACTGTTTCACATCATTGATTGTTTTCTCATTATTAAACAACATGTAGCTAAATCACCAAGCACTATCCAAGGCTTATTCACCACCTTTATACTTCTTAAGCCGCCACACAATTGGCTTCTATCCTCCTCTTTGTTATATGCATAGACAAACGTTGTATAAAACTTCTTTTCATATCATCTAGGAGTAACACAATAGTGAAGATCATACTGACTAGTTTTAACTAAACAAACAACATCCAGTATATCAGATTTCCATAAGATAAGCAATCTACCATTTTTATCATATTTACTCCTCATTGGAGCTTGCCTCCTAGGTCCCAAAAAACTTCTCAACCCCTTCCATACTCTTCCCCCTAACTCTAGTGTCACAGACTCCCATAAGGCTAACTTTATTATTGGCATAGAAGTGAGCAACTGCTACCTTTTTATTCAGGTCATTAAGACCCCTAATATTCCAAATGACAATCTGCATCTAACCATTTGGCTTTTTCTGAAATACCCCAAACCTTAGTGTGTTGTTTAAACATTTAAATATGGTATATTAAGACTAAAAAGAGTCTTAGAAACATTAGTAAACAATTTAAACCATAGAAAACTCAAATAAATGCCTTAAAGTCAATTAGGGCTAAAATGTGTTCTAAGCATGGGATAAGCTTGGGTAAGACCTAATGAGCTTACCAAGACCTTATTTATATACTAATGAACATATTAAACCAATTACCAAAGAAAACCAAGCTTAAAAACAAGTTAAAACACAAAATGTGCTTTAAGGAGTCTTAAAGCACATTTTTGAAAAATTGTCATGTAAATGAGTTTTGCTTGGCTAAATGTCCATCATTACTCTTTAATTAATATGTGTACTACTTAGTATCACATTTGGAAGTCTATATCAATGGGAAATCAAAAATTTCACATCTATGTGCCTTGTTTTAATGAATAGTAACAAAATAAGCTAGTTTGTAACATATGTTTGTATAAGTAATTAAATTGGCCAACAAAGACTAAAATGCCTTTAGTAACATAAAGGGGGCCGGTTTTTATGGTAATGACTCACCATACTTAAACAAAAAAATAAGCTAACTAAAGTAGTAAAGTAGATAGTACTATTTGCTTTTACTACTTAAATATCTAAAACTTACAAACTTATCTCATTCTCTCATTTCCCTCTTCATTTCCCACGCCTCCAAGCTCTCTTCTATCTCTTCTCCATTCTCCATTCACGGTTTTGCAATAGTACCACACACAATTCCATCTTTGACCACTTGTATCTTCTAGCTCACTTTGCCAAATCAAATTGTAAGACCACCATTCTCTTCCTCTCATCAAGCTCTTCAATTATATCCTTTCAAAATTCCAAGAGCTCCATTTCGGTGCCAAGAGGAATCTCCATGGGAGGAGCTTGAGCTCACCTTTTCACATATTATTGTTCTCCTTTGCTTCAAGGTAAGGAAACTCAAAAGAAAAATGATGTTTCCCTCATGTTGTTGTGTTGTACGAAAATCACTCTTAATGGTGTCCTTATGTTGCTTTGTTCTAGCTTCATTCCAACCTTTCATGGACTAGGTGGAGTCCTCTCTTGATATATATTCAAACTCTCTTCAAGTTCTAAGGTAAAACAACTATCTTAATGTTTTTAAAACAATGTATAATCTCGGGTTTACAATGAGATGAAGCATAAAGCTTGTATCATTTGTATAATGTTTAGAAGTTGACAAGCAACTAAAAGCCTTGCCGATTAGTCAAGGAAACAAGAAAGAAGTTGTGAGGAAAAGAGGTAAATGTGCTAACCTAATGTGGTTTAAAGTTTTGGGAGAAATGAGCTTATATTGCTTATTGAAATGATCTAAGGAGCCAATGGTGAATGACTTAGTAAATGTTCTCAAAGGCTTAGTAAAAGGTATATGTATTGTTGGGTGTATTTGCAGGTCAAAGGCAAATATAATGTGGAAATTCAGTGTTAATGATTTATGCATCTTAAGGGCCTAAGAGCCATGTTATTTAAGGGCCTAAGTGCCAAGCAATTTAAATTATGCACTATATTGTGATGTAGTGCTAAATGAATGAAGTTTTGTGTATAAGAATGTGTTTGATGGATTTTAGTGTTCTTGGTTGTTTAATGGTGAAAACAATGTGTTTTGGTTTAGTAATGTTCTAGGAGATTTTATGTCAAAATTTAGGTAATAAACAAGAAGTTCTAAGGGTTTAAAATGGGTTTGGTAAGTTAGGAAATGTTTAGAATGGTTAAGTGTTCGACTAGTGAAAGGAACATGCATTATGGTGTTTTAAGGTGTAAAAGGGACTTAAGCATTATTCTAGAGGATTTAGAATGCAAAAGAATGTTTTGGGACATTTCAAGATCATGGTGAGATTGTGTTTAGGACTTGTGCAATGTTGGTGAATAAGGGAGAAGTAATGTATTGCATGAAGAAACTATAGACTTGTAGAGATGTTTAAGGAATTGGTTAGGAAGTAAAGATGCTTGGGAGATGATGTAGTAGTGGTGAGGAAACATTATTGGCATAGTGGTTATCATAGGTATGAAACACCACTTAGAAAACCAAGGAGAAAATATTATAAGTGTTAGGAATTTTGGTATGAGATGAGTAAGTGTTTAAGGAGATAGAAAATGAGTTTCATGGATGTTGTATAAGGGTGTAAGTGTACCAAATGATGTTAGAACACAATAGGAGGCTTTAGGAGAAGTTTGGAGAAGATTTGACAATTTTGGACATGTTCTGGTGGCGTCCGACCCAGGGGTCCGATCCAAGTTTGGGTCGCACAGCCTCTGTTAGACGCCAGTAAATGGTTCTGGAACAGTCCGACCCAGAGGACTTGGGTCGGACATGGGTCGGACGGGTGTGTTTTAAAGGACGGTAAAGTTTCTGGAGTGGTCCGACCCAATTGGTTGAGGGACATGGGTCGGACAGGTGAGGCTTAGAAGACTTAAATGTTCTGGAATGGTCTGACCCAGTTGGTTGAGTCGGACATGGGTCGGACAAGTAGAGTTTTTCAAACCCGAAAGTCACTGGAAGGGTCCGACCCAGTTGGTGGGGCGGACGGTGGGTCGGACTGACCAAAACTTAACAAAAAAACATAAAAGTATGGCTTAAGTAATAAACCCAAGGGGGTATAATGTAGGTAATTAAGGATAAGTTTGGGCATTAAAACATATCATATAATCATGTTAAACATTAAGTAAATTTGAAGTTAAGTAAGTAATTAACCGACATTCTTAAACATGTATAGAGGAGTGACCTACGGTGGAAATCAATCGAAGCAAGGACCAAGGTATGGTTTTCTTGCAGTCTGTTGCCTACCGGTTTACACCGGCTTGTGTGTTGTTTGTTTTTCTGTGTGTTTATGACGTTATAAGACTTAATCTTGAAATGAGTTTACAGTTGTTCATATTATTGTGATGTTATGATGTGACTCATTTCCCTTGTGTGTGTCTAACATGACTTACCACTTGTTGTGAATTGTTGTTAAGTTCCACTGTTGAACTTCTAACAAGTGCTAACTGGGAAGTGAGGAATTGTTGTTAAGTTCCACTGTTGAACTTCCTCCAAAGCTTACCTATTCTGACTTATGATCGGTTTAGTGGGAACATGTGTTTGTGTGGTGTGTTCGGGTCACAATATCCGAACCATCTGTGACTTAAGTTACTCGTTCGAATAACATAATGGTAATGAGTGTGTGTAACAAGCTTAACATGAGAGTGAACCATTCTCTAGGCTTCTTATGTTGTTTAACCTTCTTGGTTTGCTATTGTGGAAAGAGTATCCACTGTGTATGTGATGTTGTGCTATGCAATAATATTGCTATGCCATATGTTATGTATGTTATGTTATGTTTAAAATGAATGTCATGTCATCATGACAATTAGTTGCGCGTATCCCGGTAGCCGATGGGCTGCGCGTTAACCATACCAGCCAAGGGTTGCTGACCCCCTCGGGGGCT
The DNA here is from genome assembly GCA_023374045.1 of Limonium bicolor. Taxonomy (NCBI): domain Eukaryota; kingdom Viridiplantae; phylum Streptophyta; class Magnoliopsida; order Caryophyllales; family Plumbaginaceae; genus Limonium; species Limonium bicolor. Next base: position 204,120,360 of record CM041780.1, on the reverse strand, counting down.
CCATATTTTTACTGCAGGATGAGGATCGAGGAAGCAGAGTGGCTGTAGGTTTTAGGCTGCAGATGTACTTTTGGTTATTTTGGATGTTGAGCCCGGGATGCGCCTGTGCTCCCGTGGCATTATGTTTTGGTACTGTTCTTGTTACAGATGACAGTGGAGTTTGTATGTACAGTTTTCAGTGACAATTTGTATTAAATACTCGGTATGTTGGTTATGTATATATGGTTGATGTTAGTACCTAATGCTCGGGAGTCTGATCATCAGACCGGTACACTTGTATTTATTCTGCCTTGTTAACCACGTGGGTGGTTGATGACGTTGTAGCACCGAATCGTTTAGTTATTGTTTAGTTATTTTTCCGTTGCGATTTCATTCAATGTTAAGTGCGTAGTAGGGGTGTTACAAAAAGTGGTATCAGAGCGAAGTATCGCTCTGATGACTAGAATACCGAGCTTAGGAATATACCGAGTTAGGAAACCTAACCACAGTTACCTAAGTGAGCAGATATGGAAAGGTTAACCACTAACTAAGTGTGGAGATACCTTGTTGTCGGGAAAACGTTACAACCGTTAGAACCGATAAGTGTGCAAGCATAATGCTAATACATGTTCGTGTGAATTCAGATGTCAGGTAGACCGCGAGGTCGATGCCGCGGGCGCGGCATTGGTGATACTGGGAACCAGGGGGAGAACCCTACGGCACAAGCCATGGCCGATGCTGTAGCGGCCGCTGTAGCCCAAATGGTCCCACAACTAGTAGCTGCAATTCAGCAGGGGCAACAGCCCGAAGTTCAACCACCACCGCCACCGCCACGAGAGACCATTTGGGTCAAGGCATTGGCAGCCTTGAGACCCCCGTCGTTTCATGGGGAGACCGACCCACGTAAGCTGGAGGCGTACATCTCCGAGTTGGAGACCGCCTACGAGACCTTGGATGTGCTGCTGGGGCCAAGGTCCGTCTTGCCGCTTACTACCAGAAGGGATCGGCACAAAGCTGGTGGAAGCTTGTGAGAGAGGACCGGATGGCGGATCCTCAGTTTGGTTGGAGGGAGTACACGGCTCTGCTGCGAGCCAAATATTACCCTGTGCATGTCCAAGAGGCTAAGCGCCTGGAGCTGGATAGTCTAAGGCAGGGGGATAAGATGTCGGTCGACGAGTACTACACTGTATTCACCGGTCTTATCCACCTGTTACCGGACCTGGGGTACTCGAACCGGGTGCTGGTAAACCGTTTCTACAACGGTCTCAACCACCGTCTTCGCTATGGGATGGGGCCAGCTGAGTATACTACCTTGCAGGTAAATAGAATATAGTGTGATGTGAATAAGTGTAGTCCATAAGTGAATGTTAATGTGAGTTATTTGCGGGGCATGACTGACATCCTAAATCCAGGAGTGCTATCATGCTGCTGCTAAGGTCGAGATTACCGTCCGTCTGAGGGACAAGGAGAACGCGCACAAGCGCAAGGCCACGAGCGAGGGCCAGAGTCGCAGGGGTACGGGGGAGGAAAGAAGAAGAAGCCTTATCCCCAGCCCCAGAAGAGTCAGCACCAGGGTGACAAGGGCCAAGCCCAAACCACAGCTGAGGAGCCATTGAAGCTCACATATGCATATGCGGCGAAACCCCTACGCTCTTACCCGCCTAAGGGTAATTATTTAACCATGTGTATCAAGTTGAAGTGTATGTTGTTAAGTTATAAAGTAAGTATTGATTGTGTACTGTGATAGCAGCCTGCACGGGTTCTGGACCGGAGCGCCACTACTATTGTAAGTGGTGTAACGGAGACCACCCCGGCAAGGACTGCAAAGGGAATGACGTGCAGTGTCGCTACTGCGAGAAGTGGGGACACCGTGACTATGAGTGTTATCGGAACCCCAACAGCAGAGTCAACAAGCCCAAGGGGCAGTGGAAGGGTAAGGCCACAACGACTATCGATGGCCTGAAGACGGCTAACCAGCCACCCACAGATCAGAGGAGCACTGATTCCCAGAAGGGGAAGGGGTCGGGACCTAGCAAGGCCACCCTGCATGTGGTGGACCGGTCTGAGGCGCCAGGGCCCTCTACTAGACCAGGTACCGCCTAAACTGTTAAGTGGAATAAGTGATTGCATACCGCATTTCATGCATGTGTGTTAGTGAGTCCAAGTGTACTATCATGTGAGTAAAGAATTAAAGTATAGTGTGAAAAACACCTAAATAGGTAATTTGGAAATCTAGGAACCTATCATATCTGTTATCCAATCCCACCCACACCAAACCCTGAAGAAACCACCATCAACATCACCGACTTTCCAATGGAGCAATGTCAGGTCATCCAGCTAGGTATGATACTCTTAAATGGATACCTGACACCGGAAGCACAAATCCACATCATCAGGCGATGCAACGAACTGGGAGCAACACCTGGAGGTTTCTACACACCCGAATACCCGAGCGGGTCGAGAATGAAATTGAAGATGATGTGCATGGGTAAGGACTGGAATCCTTACACCAAGACATATCAAGAAGTGCGAGCTGAAGATGGAGCAACTGTACCGATGATACCTGAGGAGTTCCTTGCGGTCGTTAACCACGCCGTGGGAATTGCTCAGCAAGTTGAAACGGATTCAATTCCAGGTGTTAAAGCGGATTTATGTATTGTGAACTTCTACCAGAAAGGTGGACGATTAGGTTTACACCAAGATAAGGATGAGTCACCCGAGTCTCTAAGTAAGGGAGTACCCGTGGTGTCTTGGTCCATTGGTGATACCGCAGTGTTTATTTATGGCGAGCAGAAGCGTGCTGATCTCGCAAAGAAGTTAGTGTTGAAATCAGGAGATGTACTAATCATGGGTGGGCAGTCAAGGATGCTATATCATGGCATCAGGAAGATCAAACTGAATACCGCACCGTCGGCAGTGATCAATGACACACACATGAAACCCGGACGTTTGAATTTGACCTTCAGACAGTTTTAAAGCCTTGTATAATTATGTAATGTGTTAAGCCAGTGTATGTTAAGGATGTTATATATGTGTTAGTTATGTCAACAGTGTAAACCAACAAATGTTGTAAGAAGAGTGTGTTAATGAATAAAGTGGAGTTGTTGAAGTATATCAACCGTGTTGTTACCCAATACTTATTAGTTTGCCAATGAATTAGGCTGTGCTCTCGGAACGGGAGGTATACTGAGTGTCTGCAATGAGGCAGAAGCCGGCAAGAGCGGCACAATCCTCACCGGTACCTTTCCAGTCAATGGCGTGGACGCTTCGATCTTGTTCGACTCCGGAGCCTCACACACATTTATTTTGCTATCTTTTGCGAAGAGGCTAGGGTTAGACGGTGATGAGATGCCAGACTTCCTAGTCACTCTCCGTCGAAAGAGCGGATCAGGTGTACCCGCTACCACCGAGATGTTGTTGTGCGAATCAGAGGTGAAGAGTTTCCGATCGACTTGATAGAGTTCGATGAACTTGGTTTTGATGTGATTGTCGGGATGAACTGGTTGGAGCGGTACAAGGGCAGAATCCTGTGTGCCGAGCATCGCCTGCTTCTCCGGAGTCCGTCTGGGGTTACCATATCTTACCGCCAGAGACCCAGGGAGCCTTCGACTCAGATCATCACCGCCATGGCTATGTATCGTGAACTATGACGAGGGAATGATGTATACCTCTGCTATGTCCAGGACATAGAGAGAGAGACCCAGAGTTTAGCCCAGATGTGCCGGTAGTGTTGGAGTTTCCTGATGTATTTCCTAAGGAACTGTCAGGCATGCCGCCAGCACGAGAAGTTGAGTTTGAAATCGATTTGGTTCCGGGCACCGGACCAATTACGAAGGCGCCCTATCGTATGGCTCCAGCAGAGATGATAGAGCTCAAGGAGCAGGAGAGACCTACTCGACAAGGGATTTATCCGCCCTAGCGTTTCACCATGGGGAGTTCCGGTCCTCTTCGTGAAGAAGAAGGACGGTAGTCTCCGCCTGTGTATTGATTATCGAGAGCTGAATGCAGTTACGGTGAAGAACCGTTACCCTTTACCACGCATCGACGACTTATTTGATCAGTTGAGGGGAGCATCAGTATTCTCCAAGATAGATCTACGATCCGGATACCATCAGATTGCCATCCGTGACAGTGATATTGAGAAGACAGCATTCAGAACCAGATATGGACATTACGAGTTTACGGTTATGCCGTTTGGTTTATCCAATGCACCAGCTAAGTTCATGGACTTAATGAACCGCTTGTTCCAAGATCAGTTGGACAAGTCAGTGGTAGTCTTCATTGACGATATTCATGTGTACTCAAAATCGAGAGGTGAGCATGAAAGCCACCTGAGAAATGTGTTACAAACATTGAGAAAGAATCAGTTGTATGCGAAATTTTCAAAGTGTGAATTTTAGTTGAACCAAGTATCCTTTCTTGGTCATGTGATTTCTGAGGCCGGGATCGCTGTTGATCCGGCAAAGATAGATGCAGTGCGCACCTGGCCTAGGCCGAAGACAGTTACCGATATCAGGAGCTTCCTCGGTCTAGCAAGTTATATAGGAGGTTTGTGAAGGACTTCTCCAGTGTCTCGAAGCCGATGACTTCCTTGATGAAGAAGGATGCACCATTCGAGTGGACAGTCGACTGTGAGAGTTCTTTCTAGAGTCTCAAGGATGCTCTGACATCTGCACCAGTCCTGACTATACCAGACGGTCCAGATGGTTTTGAGGTCTATTGTGACGCATCAGGCAGAGGTATGGGTTGTGTGTTGATGCAACACGGGAAGGTCATAGCATACGCCTCCCGACAGCTGAAGAAGCATGAAGAGAACTACCCTACCCACGATTTAGAACTGGGTGCCATTGTCTTCGCGTTGAAGATATGGCGACATTATTTGTATGGGGTAAGTGTGACAATTTATTCTGACCACAAAAGTTTGAAGTACTTGTTCACTCAGAAGGAGTTGAACATGAGGCAAAGAAGGTGGGTTGAGTTTCTAAACGACTACGATATTAATTTACAGTACAAAGAGGGTAAGGCAAATGTGGTAGCTGACGCATTGAGTCGCCGAGCACACTCTCTCCATTCGCTAGTCTCTCATACTGGCTTGGTTGAAGAGGTGCGGAGTGCTCAGATGACGGATCAGTATATGTTGGAGATCAGGCAGAAGCTTATTGATGGCACATTCGAGGGTCAGAAGTACGACTTCCGACTCCACGATGATGACCTGATTAGGCTGAATGGCCGACTGTGTATCCCGAGGAGTAGCGCTGAACTAAAGGAGCGCATACTGAGTGAATCTCATTGTTCTACTACTTCGATTCACCCCGGAGCTTCAAAGATGTATAAGGGTATGAAACGTTATTTTTGGTGGACTGGCATGAAAAAGGATGTGAATGATTATGTATTGAGGTGTCTCACTTGCCAGAAGGTCAAGTTTGAACACCGACGGCCTGGTGGTTTGGTACAGCCAATGCCAGTGCCTGAGTGGAAGTTCCATGACATTTCTATGGACTTCGTAGTAGGGCTTCCGCCTGCAAGGGGAGGTCTGAATATGATTTGGGTTGTTATTGACCGACTGACCAAGGTGGCTCGATTCATACCGATGAAGGACACCTGGAAAGTGGCAAAACTAGCAAAGCTCTTTGATAGAGAGATTATTTGGCACCATGGGGTAACGAAGACTATTGTGTCTGACAGGGATACCAGATTCCTCTCAAGGTATTGGAAATCCACGCGGGAAGCGCTTGGTACCGAGCTGAAGCTAAGTACAGCGTTCCACCCACAGACAGATGGTCAGAGTGAGCGCACCATCCAGACACTTGAGGATATGTTACGTGCATGTGCACTTGATTTTCAGACCAGCTGGATTGATAAGTTACATCTGATCGAGTTTAGTTACAACAACAGTTACCATGCTTCGATCAAGATGTCTCCCTTCCAGGCTTTGTATGGTAGACCATGCTGCACGCCATTATGCTGGGATGAGTCGAGTGAGACGGTCATTATAGGACCAGAGTATCTGGAACAAGTTCAAGCAGAAGTACGCCAAATCCGGGCTAACATGAAGGCAGCTCAGGATAGACAGAAATCGTACGCCGATGTGCGCAGACGGGACCTGGAGTTCGCCGTGGGCGATCAGGTATTTCTTAGGGTATCCCCCATAAAGGGAGTATTTCGTTTTGGCCAGAAAGGCAAGTTGAGCCCGAAATATGTGGGGCCTTATGTTGTGACGGAGCGGATCGACCCGGTAGCTTGCATACTTGATCTACCCGCCGAGCTGGGCAAGGTACATGATGTATTCCATGTGTCCCAGTTGAAGAAATATATGTCTCATCCGTCTCATGTGCTTCAGCCTGAAAGGCTAACCTTAGAGCCGACCATGCGATCAGGGGAGACTCCAGTACGGATTCTGGATACTAAGACTCGAGACACTCGCCATAAGTCAGTGAGACTGGTGAAGGTTCTTTGGTCTAACCAGGACGTTGAGGAGGCCACTGGGAGCTGGAAGATAAGATGAAGGCGAAGTACCCGTCATTGTTTACTTCTTAGTGTTTATGTGTATAGGGTACGGGGCGTACCCCTATTTTAAGGGGGGTAGAGCCGTTTCGGTTATGTGTGTACGACGTGTATTTAAATACATCGTCTATGTTATGTTGTTATGTTACAGACCGTTGTGTCTGAATGATGTTGATGTTGTTGTATGGACCTTGTGTCCGATGTTATGTAAGTATGACCGTTGTATTTGAATGACGTTGTTGTATGGACCTGGTGTCCAATGTTATGTAAGTGTATTGTCAATGTTGTTATGGAAATATTGTTTATATGTATTCCCGTGTTCTAACATTTAGGATATGTGGAAGTGTGAACTTTGAGGACAAAGTTCTTTTAAGGGGGGTAGATTGAAATACCCCAAACCTTAGTGTGTGTTTAAACATTTAAATATGGTATATTAAGACTAAAAAGAGTCTTAGAAACATTAGTAAACAATTTAAACCATAGAAAACTCAAATAAATGCCTTAAAGTCAATTAGGGCTAAAATGTGTTCTAAGCTTGGGATAAGCAAGGGTAAGACCTAATGAGCTTACAAAGACCTTATTTATATACTAATGAACATATTAAACCAATTACCAAAGAAAACCAAGCTTAAAAACAAGTTAAAACACAAAATGTGCTTTAAGGAGTCTTAAAGCACATTTTTGAAAAATTGTCTTGTAAATGAGTTTGAATGGCTAAATTCCATCATTACTCTTTAATTAATATGTGTACTACTTAGTATCACATTTGGAAGTCTATATCAATGGGAAATCAAAAATTTCACATCTATGTGCCTTGTTTTAGTGAATAGTAACAAAATAAGCTAGTTTGTAACATATGTTTGTATAAGTAATTAAATTGCCAACAAAGACTAAAATGCCTTAGTAACATAAAGGGGGCCGGTTTTTATGGTAATGACTCACCATACTTAAACAAAAAATAAGCTAACTAAAGTAGTAAAGTAGAAAGTACTATTTGTTTTTACTACTTAAATATCTAAAACTTACAAACTTATCTCATTCTCTCATTTCCTTCTTCATTTCCCACGCCTCCAAGCTCTCTTCTATCTCTTCTCCATTCTCCATTCACGGTTTTGTAATAGTACCACACACAATTCCATCTTTGACCACTTGTATCTCCTAACTCACTTTGCCAAATCAAATTCTAAGACCACCATTCTCTTCCTCTCATCAAGCTCTTCAATTCTATCCTTTCAAAATTCCAAGAGCTCCATTTTGGTGCCAAGAGGAATCTCCATGGGAGGAGCTTGAGCTCACCTTTTCACATATTATTGTTCTCCTTTGCTTCAAGGTAAGGAAACTCAAAGAAAAATGATGTTTCCCTCATGTTTTTGTGTTGTCCGAAAATCACTCTTAATGGTGTCCTTATGTGCTTTGTTCTAGCTTCATTCCAACCTTTCATGGACTAGGTGGAGTCCTCTCTTGATTATATTCAAACTCTCTTCAAGTTCTAAGGTAAAACAACTATCTTAATGTTTTTAAAACAATGAATAATCTAGGGTTTACAATGAGATGAAGCATAAAGCTTGTATACTCATTTTATCATTTGTATAATGTTTAGAAGTTGACAAGCAACTAAAAGCCTTGCCGATTTAGTCAAGGAAACAAGAAAGAAGTTGTGAGGAAAAGAGGTAAATGTGCTAACCTAATGTGTTTAAAGTTTAAGGAGAAATGAGCTTATATTGCTTATTGAAATGATCTAAGGAGCCAATGGTGAATGACTTAGTAAATGTTCTCAAAGGCTTAGTAAAAGGTATATTTATTGTTGGGTGTATTTGCAGGTCAAAGGCAAATATAATGTGGAAATTCAGTGTTTATGATTTATGCATCTTAAGGGCCTAAGAGCCATGTTATTTAAGGGCCTAAGTGCCAAGCAATTTAAATTATGCACTATATTGTGATGTAGTGCTAAATGAATGAAGTTTTGTGTATAAGAATGTGTTTGATGGATTTTAGTGTTCTTGGTTGTTTAATGGTGAAAACAATGTGTTTTGGTTTAGTAATGTTCTAGGAGTTTTATGTCAAAATTTAGGTAAAACAAGAAGTTCTAAGGGTTTAAAATGGGTTTGTTAAGTTAGGAAATGTTTAGAATGGTTAAGTGTTCAACTAGTGAAAGGAACATGCATTATGGTGTTTAAGGTGTAAAAGGGACTTAAGCATTATTCTAGAGGATTTAGAATGCAAAAATGTTTGGGACATTTCAAGATCATGGTGAGATTGTGTTTAGGACTTGTGCAATGTTGGTGAATAAGGGAGAAGTAATGTATGCATGAAGAAACTATAGACTTGTAGAGATGTTTAAGGAATTGGTTAGGAAGTAAAGATGCTTGGGAGATGATGTAGTAGTGGTGAGGAAACATTATTGGCATAGTGGTTATCATAGGTATGAAACACCACTTAGAAAACCAAGAGAAAATATTATAAGTGTTAGGAATTTTGGTATGAGATGAGTAAGTGTTTAAGGAGATAGAAAATGAGTTTCATGGATGTTGTATGAGAGTGTAAGTGTACCAAATGATGTTAGAACACATAGGAGGCTTAGAGAAGTTTGGAGAAGATTTGACAATTTTGGACATGTTCTGGTGGCGTCCGACCCAGGGGTCCGATCCAAGTTTGGGTCGGACAGCCTCTGTTAGACGCCAGTAAATGGTTCTGGAACGGTCCGACCAGAGGACTTGGGTCGGACATGGGTCGGACGGGTGTGTTTTAAAGGACGGTAAAGTTTCTGGAGTGGTCCGACCCAGTTGGTTGAGTCGGACATGGGTCGGACAGGTGAGGCTTAGAAGACCGAAATGTTCTAGAATGGTCCGACCCAGTTGGTTGAGTCAGACATGGGTCGGACAAGTAGAGTTTTTCAACCCGAAAGTCACTGGAAGGGTCCGACCCAGTTGGTGGGCGGACGGTGGGTCGGACTGACCAAAACTTAACAAAAAAACATAAAAGTATGGCTTAAGTAATAAACCCAAGGGGGTATAATGTAGGTAATTAAGGATAAGTTTGGGCATTAAAACATGTCATATAATCATGTTAAACATTAAGTAAATTTGAAGTTAAGTAAGTAATTAACCGACATTCTTAAATATGTATAGGAGTGACCTACGGTGGAAATCAATCGAAGCAAGGACCAAGGTATGGTTTTCTGCAGTCTGTTGCCTACCGGTTTACACCGGCTTGTGGTTGTTTGTTTTTCTGTGTGTTTATGACGTTATAAGACTTAATCATGAAATGAGTTTACAGTTGTTCATATATTTGATGTTATGATCTGACTCATTTCCCGGTGTGTGTCTAACATGACTTACCACTTGTTGTGAATTGTTGTTAAGTTCCACTGTTGAACTTCTAACAAGTGCTAACTGGGAAGTGAGGAATCCGGTTGTCCGGTCATGCATGTAAGTTAAGAGTAGATATTGTATCAGATTCGACTCTATGTTGTTAAGATTGTTCTCCTTCATTGGCGTTCGATCTCCCGCTAGCTTCCTCCAAAGCTTACCTATTTGACTTATGATCGGTTTAGTGGGAACATGTTTGTGTGGTGTGTTCGGGTCACAATATCCGAACCATCTGTGACTTAAGTTACTCGTTCGAATAACAGAACGGTAATGAGTGTGTGTAACAAGCTTAACATGAGAACCATTCTCTAGGCTTCTTATGTTGTTTAACCTTCTGGTTTGCTATTGTGGAAAGAGTATCCACTGTGTATGTGATGTTGTGCTATGCAATAATATTGCTATGCCATATGTTATGTATGTTATGTTATGTTTAAAATGAATGCCATGTCATCATGACAATTAGTTGCGCGTATCCCGGTAGCCGATGGGCTACGCGTTAACCTACCAGCCAAGGGTTGCTGACCCCCTCGGGGGCTCCTATTTTACTACAGGATGAGGATCGAGGAAGCGAGTGGCTGTAGATTTTAGGCTGCAAATGTACTTTTGGTTATTTGGATGTTGAGCCGGGATGCGCCTATGCTCCCGTGGCTTATGTTTTGCTACTTCTTGTTACAGATGATAGTGGAGTTTGTATGTACAGTTTTCAGTGACAGTTTGTATTAAATACTCGGTATGTTGGTTATGTATATATGGTTGATGTTAGTACCTAATGCTCGGGAGTCTGATCATCAGACCGGTACACTGTTAATTCTGCCTTGTTAACCACGTGGGTGGTTGACGGCGTTGTAGCACCGAATCGTTTAGTTATGTTAGTTTTTTTCCGCTCGATTTCATTCAATGTTAAGTGTGTAGTAGGGGTGTTACATTTTCTGTTCAACGCCCCTCCCTATTGACTTGTGAACAATCTAAGCCCCCTGCTCCTCCTCCACCATGTCACTCCACATATTTTTACCATCCCCACCACTAAAGGCAATCCTCTTATTCCCCACAACCTTCCAGCCACGTTCCTCCTTACTCTTGGAAACACGTTTACTCCCCTCCTTACTGCTACCCTCCACTTTATTACTCTCCTTACTTTTAGCCTCACCTTACCCATTTTCTTCTTCACTGCAAACCACTTCTTTAGCGCCCATAAACCCCTTATTAACATTGTTGTCAACCTGCAGTGAACAACTACTTCCCTCTGTTTTACCCTCACTTGGGCACTTTTCCACAAGATGTCCAAACTTTTTACATCCCCTACACAACCATGGTTTCCACTCGTAAACAATTTTTGTATAAACATCTTACCATCAGGACCAACCAGAGTGCTCATATCCTGAAAATTTGCATCCGCTGCCATCTCGACTAGAATACGAGCATAAGCAATCGTTGCTTATTTGTTGTGCATTTACCCACAAAAAGGGGCTTGCCCACTTTACTCGCAATCCTACCAAGCATTCAAGGAGTCCAAAACAATAAATTACGTTGCGGTAACTGAATCCAGACAAAAGTAGCAGCCAAATTAACCATATCCAACAGACACCCAGATTCCCAAGGTTTCAGGATTAGCGGATGTTGCCTTAAAAACCATGGACCCTCCTCCAACACTCTATGTTTCTACTCCTCCCTTTCAAAACGAAAGATAAACATCTCTCTATCATTATAGAAAACCTACGAGATCCCAATACTTGCCCATTTCTCCTTAACAAATTTTTCCATAGTAGTAAAGGGAAGCTTCATACCAAGAATTGCACCAATAAGAGCCGATTTCCAATACTTCCATCCCTCCTTCATCTCCTCCAAAGAGAAACATATTTCCTCATGATCACTTTCACTAAACATCTGCAGAGGCAGGCACTCTTCTCTATTCCGATTATTCACGACCACCACACTCCAGGAACGAAACATATTGGATACACCTGCCCTCGTACCCGCCACACCGTCAATTTGCTCATCTCTACATCCCGCACTCTCCTTCGCTCCTCCTATAAATCCACTCTTCATAGCATCCGACTTTGAACTAGAAGTAACAACAGCGTGCGACGACACAATTTTAGTCAATTTCCCCCCTCTTGCCATGATGCAAGGCACCAATCGAAAAATTAGGGATTTAGAGAAAAGGGGAACCTCTTTCTCTACTCTCATCGTGAGTGAGAGCCAACTTTTCTTTGAAAAGTGAATCCTTTGTTTTTGAAAAGTGAATCTTATGCATGAACAACATGAAACTTTGGTTTTAGAAAAAGTGAATCTTATGTTTAAGAAAAGTGAACCTTACATATTAAACAAAGTGAATCCTTATGAAAAGTTAATATTTTGTTTAAGATAAGTGAATCTTATGCGAGAACAATATGAACTTTTGGTTTAAGAAAAGCGAATCTTGTGTTTAAGAAAAGTGGACCTTTCACATTAAACAATGTGAATCCTTTGTTATTGAAAAGTGAATCTTATGCGAGAACAATATGAACCTTTCATTTATCGAAAAGTGAATCTTTTTTTATGATAAATAGTGAATCTTATGCGAGAACAATATAAATCTTTGGTTTAAGAAAAGTGAATATTATGTTTAAGAAAAGTGGACCTTTCATATTAATCAATGTGAATCCTTTGCTTTTGAAAAGTGAATCTTGTTCGAGAAAAATATGAACCTTTCATTTATCGAAAAGTGAATATTTCATTTAAGAAAAGTGAGTCTTATGATTAAGAAAAGCGAACCCTTCACATTAAACAATACGAATCCTTTGTTTATGAAAAGTGAATGTTGTGTTTAACGTATATCCCAAGACTCTATGGATTGTTTTGGTTATTGTTTCCTTTGGGGCAGTAAGTCGTGTTTCCTTTAGAATAAATAAATTGAAAAACATTAATAACCGTAAGAGTTTCAAATTCATTTACAAGCCAAACTTTAACTCTAGATTGATTCAATCCTCATCTCTATTCAATTTTGCATTCTATTATTAGGTGATCACTCCCCAAGCCCATGCTCTCAACCTTGGTTATTACCTACTTAACATCACATTTAAAATAACACAAGGAAAACAATAGTCAGCAAAACTGAGTAACACTAGCATCGGGAAACAACATATACCAATTGATAATGGGGAGAGTTAAGGTATTATAGCATATGACATCCATCCATGTGCTTATAACCAATTAAGATACCGAGTCATTCAATATTGATAACCAAACCAATTCTTAATCATCAAGAGAGAATCATATAACCTCACCCCAGTTGTAACACTAAAGCTTGTTGTCGGGCTCTTCACGAGACACAGACACCAAACCAACTCTTTATCATCAAACCATAGTCATTTAACCTCACTCCAGTTGTACACTAGAGCTTGTTGTCAGGCTCTTTGCGAGACACCAATGCCACCACCTTACTCTAGTATCCTTAAGTTGGAATATCCCCTAGATTGCTCGTAAACTAAATGAAGTAGATTACTAGAGCTTAAGAATGAGCCCTCCACAGGTAACCGATAAATACCAATGATATCATTCCATAATAACCAAGTGATAACCATAAAATTTGCCAATTGATCCCAAATTTAACTGTTCCATAACAATTGTCATCACACAATTTCCATAACAAAAAAATAGTTTACCCTTACCATGTCAATCCATTACTTACGCTTTAAAATCATTAAAACCAAAGCACTAACACATCTGTGTCAAAATATCATAGCGATAAACGCATAATTCAACACATTTACAGCGAGCATAGTTGTCCCCAAGAATAACTAGCTGCCTAGGTTACCTCTCGAGGAAATAATTCATAAACTGATTCTAAGATTCACTAGGTCAACTCGGAACTACACAGCAATAATGGTGGCCCAGAAGGTTTTCTCAGAAATTTTGCATTCAAGAGGATGGAATTGATGGCGATGCCTACTAGGAAAATTTCCTCACCAGCTCAGATTACTAATTAACTAGAATGGAGAAGGACTAAGGTAGAGGTTGGATTTTTTGCTTACCAATGGATATAGTCGAATATAGGTCTAGGTGTGTGAGAAAACACATCATTTTACATCCCTATATATATAGTGCATAGAAGTGAGAGAATGCCTAGGTAATTTAGAGGAGTTTGAAATAATTTATGGAAGTTAAAAACTTTAATCTAGTGGAGGATAATTAAAAAGGGTAAAGTAGTTTAAAATAACAAGTCTAAAGACTTAATCAGGAGTAGTGAGTCCTTGGAAGATAGACCGAGAAAATTCAAAGGTCATTATGACAATTAAGGCATTAAGGAGATTTAATGCAGCAACGGCAAAAAGAAATAGTAATTATATTCGAATATTGAATCATAAGAATTATTTAATAGTGATGAGGTCGGTAACATTAGAAAAGGCATTCAAAAGTCAAAAGATAACTTTAAGGTCTTAATGACAATTTTGCGTGTCAAGGAATTAAAGAGGATTTGATTTACCAAAATGACGAGTGGTAGGAGTGAGTGACTTTGAATTTTGAGCTTCTTGAATTAATTAGGAGAGGGGAGGCACTTGAAAACAGTAAAAGGTAGTCCAAAGGTCAAAATATGATTGCTAAGGCCATTAATGACATTTTATGGTTTAAGGGATTAAGGGGGATTTTATCATTTAAATATTAAATGCTGAGTGGAAAATTTATTTAAAAGGATTTATAAACTTAATTAAGAGTATATAAGTCCAGCCAGCACATAGAATAATCACCAAAAAGATAAAATCTCATCGAAGGACACAAGGATACTTTTGTGCTTTAAAGGTAAAATATCATCTCTAAAATAAGGTAACTTCCCAACCACTTATTTTTTGCTCAATAATTAATTAATTGACTTTAGGCACGTCTATATGCCTTGGTGGATCAATTTCCCCACTTGGACTAAATTACCAAATACCCCTGGGTGATCAAGGTCAACTCTTGGGTCAACACTACCAAAATACTCTTTCTGGTCAACTTAAGGAAAAATTAATTCTAAACCCAATGACACACATTCCAACCCTGTAACTACTTCATAAAGACTCTATTCCTATTTTACCCTCACAAGCGGCCAAAATTGACCTTCAAAGTGTTAAAACTCAAAAATAGTTTTGTGGGGTATTTAATCTATAGGAAGAAAAAATCTAGGAAAGTCAAGGTTTAGACGCCCAAATTTCTACCAAAATGGGCTACTTTACAAATAATTCATTTCTGACAAGTGTTTAAGTGTATCACATAACACGAGGGCGAACAACTCATTAGCGGAATGCATGAAGGAATTTATAATAATCATCAGCATAAGAGGGAACCCGTCGTCATCACTCAAGTTCATTTCAAGTTCGAATATTTTTGTCCCCCCATGTGATGGCCAATGAGATTCATGACAAGTGCATATAAGCTCACTTAGCTAACTTGTAGTTGTAACACCCCATATGAGTGGAGAGTATGGAATACCTCATCTCACATCAGGATATGAGTAGTAATATTATTGGTTTATTAGGATACATATGAGTTGACTTCAACAAGAAGGCTTTCCATTTCTAGGCCCAAGCGATGACAAAAGGCTTAAATGGGCTACTTTTCAAGCCCAAATGGATTGAGAGCTAGGTTGTTAGATAGTTGCTCATATGGGATGTTACAGATGGTATCAGAACTAACTGAACACTGTGTCAAGATGGAATACCCAATACCTACTGAGGAGTTCCATTGGACTTGTATGTTAGGCTTGTGATGAGGGCGTCTCGTTCTTTAAGTGGGGGAGTATGTAATACCTCAGTCTCATATGAGTAGTAATGTGAGTTCTTTATAAGCATACATATGAGTTAACTACAACAACAAGGTCTTTCACTTTTAGGCCTATCAGGATATGAGTAGTAATGTGAGTTCTTTATAAGCTTACATATGAGTTAACTACAATAATAAGGTCTTTCACTTTTAGGCCTAAGTGAGGAAAAAGGGCTTAGAGTGACTAGTTTTCAAGCCTAAAGGTTGTTGGAAAGTTGCCCATATTAGATGTTACAACTGTCTTTATCCTCCCATGTCCTTTTGATTGGTTGGAGTAGGACAAAGTCGAGCCTTTTGTGACATTCTAACTAGGATGATGAAGGTACCTCATGTAAGTAATAGATTATTTTAATAAGTGGAGCTAGGCTTTCCAGGTCACCATAACGTCCAAGAAGGTCATGGACTCTGTCAAGAAAATTATCATCTACCATTTTATAATGCCCAAGATATTCATGTTAAAAGTTACTAGACATTTTATTTGTGAGAGCTTCACCAAGTGCCATTGAAAAACCCGTATTGTCCTCTATTTTACATTTGTTCCTACCAAAAAGATGTTTCATAGCCGTAACACACTTCTAGGGTAGGGAACACTTGTTCTTGGATGGCTTGTTGAGATTCCTAGGCACGTGTACATCAGAAAGAGTCGCTCTTCTCTTTAGTGGGCTTGTAAAAGGTATCCTCGGATAACTTCATGCTTCTACAGCTTACTAGAGGCTATACACAGGAGGGGACTTAGGGTTTCAGTGGTTAAGTGGTAGTTGGAGGTGTGGTGTACGATGGAGGCGAATTTTTTGGATTCAAGGCTAAGGGGGTGTTCGATACCAACAATTATGGATTTTAAGGAGTTTTATCATAAGGTTTTGTCTACATGTTTGTCTTTTACTTGTTTAACTCATTAATTAGTCTCATCAAATTTTAACTAATGTACACTTATCTAACTATTATTGGCTAACAATAGCTACAATAAGAGCATTTGTGATTAATGTTAAAAATCAAACTTTATTGATCAGTAATGCAATTGTGATAACTAAAGTACACTTATCAAGCTACTATTGGTAAACTACAGCTAGTTATAAATTCATAATATACTCTTAAAGCTTTCGTAATTCATAACATACCCCTTTTCAAATGGTGTTTAAAAGATGCCCCTAAAAAGTTCTGAATATCATAAAATAACCATGTTCCGTGAAATAACCTTGAATAATGACTATTTTACCCCTGACATTGCAGGTCATGTTTCAAATTCACAATATGTCGCTTTTTATTCAGGGCATTTTATGCAATTTTGCAAAAAATAACTAATTCAAAAAATATTTAAAAAGTAATAAAATTATTAAATATAGCTAAAACATATATAAAATTGAAATAAATTAATAATTCTTAAATAGTAAATATACACAAAACTTCAAACAAATTGATGATTAAATATATATAAATAAGCACATATATGTAAGTTTATAAACAAAATTAATCCAATATAAGATAGAAGAAAAAAATAAACGTATATATATATATATATTGACTTAAATTAATTGATATACTGACTACTATATATATATATATATATATATATATATATATATATATGTGTGTGTGATGTAATAAACTTAAAACATACTACTATAAAAATATAATATTATTTAGAATTTACACATTTCATAATATGATATAAAAGTATTATAAAAAAATTTTAATTTTAATTTTATAATATTCTCAAAGCTCATCGTAGTATGATTAGTTAATAGTCAGATCCCTGAACAAATAAAATAATTTTTTTTAATATAACCATTAAAATTTTTAGTTTTAATTATATAAGTAAAAATTATAACTTCTAAACAATATATTACTATCTTGTATAACATTATAATTTTTACAAATACAAAAACATACCATATTATTATGATAGTACGATTATTTTAGAAAATGAAAAGCGAACAAAAGTTTGAATTTTTCTGCTAATATTTTATATATTTAAATAATGAATTTTGTTACTTTTAATGATACTAACATCTAATAAAAAGTAAATATTTCTAGGTTTTAAGCTGTATTACGTTTTGCGTATATTTAATATTTTAAAACTCTTAATTTTTTCATTTTGATATATGTTTTAATTATTTGATAAATTTCATGAAATGTCACTATATGTTTTGCTAATTGATGAAATGTCACTATATTTTTAGCTAATTCATGAAATGTCACTATATTTTTAGCTAATTCATGAAATGTCACTATAATTTTGGCTAATTCATGAAATGCCACTAAAAAAAATCACAAAATGTCACTATATTTTTGTAAAAGTTTATCAAATACCACTATGTTATTGACCAGATGTAAAAAAGACAAAAATACCCCTACTAGTTAACAAGGTACTTATAAAGATCACAATATGCCCCTAAGTGTTAAAAAATTAACTAAAATTCACAAAAAAAAAATTGAAATACTATAAATATATAGATAACTATA
The DNA here is from genome assembly GCA_023374045.1 of Limonium bicolor. NCBI lineage: Eukaryota > Viridiplantae > Streptophyta > Magnoliopsida > Caryophyllales > Plumbaginaceae > Limonium > Limonium bicolor. Next base: position 204,102,268 of record CM041780.1, on the reverse strand, counting down.
AAAATATTGATAATATTATAAAAAAAAATAAAATTTCATAAAACATAAAAAGTAAATATTTCTTAGATTTTTTTCAAAATTATTTAGTACCATAAAAAGAATATAATAGTTTTATAAAGATAATTTATACTAATGTTTCTAACAATTTAGACCAATATAATACCATAATTTATACCAATTAATTACCATAATTTATACCAATTAATTACCATACATTTTAAATTATTTTATCTTCCAATTTAAATGATTTATTCAAAAAAAATTATTTCAAAATTTTAATTAATATTCGGAAGATTATTTTTTAAATTAATATTCAATTTTGCAGATGACTTTGTGAAATAATATATTTTATTTTGGTTAAACAATGTAAATTGATAAAAAATGATAATTTGAAAATGTATGATACAAGTTATGGTAGTTAATTGGTACTAGTTATGGTGCTTAATTGCTAGAAAAATTAGTACTAGTCATAACTTATACCATTTTTTCTACCAATTAAGCACCATAACTAGTACCAATTAATTACCATTATTTGTACCATATATTTTCAAATTATCTTTGTTTTTTTAATTATTTATTTATTTGAAATAAATTATATTATGTCCTAAATTCATCTGCAAAATAAAATATAATTTATTAAAAAGTAATTTTCAAGACATTAATTAAAAAATTAAAATATTTTTTGAATAAATAATTTAAATTGGTAGAAAAATAATTTAAAATTGTATAGTAATTAATTGGTATAAATTATCGTAATTAATTGGTATAAAATTTTTCAATGTTTTTTATATATATTTTAAATATTTTTTATAGTTATCTATATTTTACTGGGTTGCTATTTGCAGAACAAAATTACTAATCACCGCAGTATAATTTTTTTAAATCATATTAATGTTGTAAGCATGTAATGACATCATGTTGTAACTTTTGTTTTTCAAAAAAATCATTCCGTCAGCGTAAACTGTAAAAAATGCTCTCATCAAAATGAAAGACGCTAAAACCCGTTTTTAGTTCGTTTGAACATCGTAATTGCGAATTGACATTTATTAAGTTAATTATAGACGTTCTAATGTATTTACTACCAAACGACGTAAATATATTGAAAACGAGTCAGAACAAGCGTTTTTGCCAAAAAATGCTCAAAAACGCGTACGTTATATATAAATGGGACGTGTCCCGTATCTTCATTTCTCACGTACGCACTATCTCTCCTCTAAATTACCTCGCCGGAATCCTCTCTTCCAGATCGCCGGACCACCGCCGACCATTGCAGGAAAACTTTTCCGGTGAGTTTTTTGAAAAAATTTCCCAAGTTGTAGATCTTGATGTGGTGATTCCGAATTTGGTGTTAGTTTTCACAAAAAATAAATGATTTAGGCTAGATCTACAATTAAAATTCTGGAAAAAAAACTTGAAAACTCCATTAATGAAGTTCTTGGAGCTCGCCCGGGCAAGAGACACGACTCGCTCCAGTTCGCCTCGCCTGGGAAGGCGACTCGCTCCAGTTCGCCTCGCCTGGGAAGGCGACTCGCTCCAGGTCGCCTCGCCTGGCAACACGAGCTACGCCCACTCGCCTCAACTCACGACACAGAACGCTTCAGCTCGCCTCGCTAGAAGACACGAACACAGGTTGTTTGCCCCGATGATAGGAACGAACGAGCTGAGCTCGCCTTGGCGGCGGACACTAGTTGGGGCAACTCGCCCCGAAATATGACACGAGTTGGCTAGTTTCGCCCCGACTATCAGGGCGAGTTCGTTTTATTTTTATTTTTTATAATAAATCTTTTTAAATTTATTAAAATAATTATAAAACATAACATTTTAAAATTAACAAGTACTAATAAACCAACTCAAATATTAAATAAGAGAATGATAATTATAAAGTCAAAGAGTTACAATAATGTTTAATTCATTTAAGAATCCCATCTTTCTTAAGGGGTTGACTAGGAAAGTCGGAGTTGACAAACTCATAAGAAAGATGGGATTCTTAAATGAATTAAACATTGTAAGTCTTGAATTATAGCCATCCCAATTTATCTTATAATAACTTAGACTCTTTATGTCTAATGTTTTATAATATGATTTATACATCAATTATAACCTAGACATGTAATCGTAACACTACATAAGTCCTTTTAATTCCAAATGAATCTTAAGGTTTCTTAGACTTATACTAACTTTACTTAGCTAGTACATAAGGATGTAAATACATAAAATTGTTCTTTGTTCCTTGTTGTGGCTGATTTATGTGAGGTTTTATGGTATGATTTTTGTGTATTTTTAAAGATAATTGAAGTTAATATAGGTTATATAAGGTTATATTATCTGTTGGTTTAAATTAATTTGATATCACAACTTAGCTACAATTAATTGTCAAGGAAAGGAAATTGATTGTCGTTTGCCATTCTGTTGCTCATGTGAGTGTGGGTTCTGATCATTTTTTGGGCGTGATTGATCACTTGGTTGGTTAACTTGATGATTCTGAGCAAGCAAAAAAGTGTATTGGTATTTACTATGTAATTAATGTGTAATGTGAAATCTTACTCTGACTAATGATTGTTGGATTTATTATTTGAATGTTGTGTGGTGAATTGGAATACATATCATTTCTGTCTTTGTAATTATAACTCAAAGTTTACCATCAAGAATAACTTATACGTCTATCACATTTGACAGTGGTACGCTATAATTGTTTTGTTGATTTATTATTACTTACTTGTGTAACTCATCTTAACTGGGCTGCTTCAACTTGTGCAGTGATGGATAGGTTAAAGAAAGCTCTGATGAACGTGTACACCAAAAAGAAGAATGAGAGAAATGTGGAGCAGCCAATGACTGCTTCGTACCGTCGTGAGCGGTGCAGGAGTTAATCCTCCACGGCACTCGTCTTTCCAGCCACAGTAGGGTAATGTTGAGCCTGCACGATACTCATTAGTTCAGCCACAGCAGGATCATGCTGAGCCGCTATGTCACTCATCATATCACCCACAACAACAGCTCATCATGGACCCATCCCCTGTCCAATCATTCTATGATTCCGACCCAGTCACACACATACCTAGAAGGAGGATGCCTACAACTTCATCCTCTACAGGTTGGTCATCTACTGATCTGGCCGAGCTCCGTAGCTACAGTTACAATATAGAGAGTCAGAGTAGCCACCACGTAGGGCATGTGGATGCACAGACTTCTGCTAGTGGTAGCTACCATGACCACCGTGTGGAGTATGTGAAGGCACAGACTTCTGCTGGGTGTAGCTATCATGACCCCCGGACCCCTCCGGATGTTGCAGTAGCCGTTGACATGGACATCGATGAGGAGGAGGCTGGGGAGACGGATGAGGATGAGGGCCTGGATGAGGACGACCCTGATCATGAGAGCGCGAATGATGAGGAAGTTGCTCTCGGTATGGAGCCCGTTATTCCCACTTTCTAGAGGCTTAATGAAGTGCCAGTACCCGGTGGTCCACTACTGACTAGTGTCATCACCAGCTTCGGGGGGGCATGTTGCCCATTGACCTTTGGTCAATGACTAAGGTATGTACTATCTTATCTTTCACTTTGACAAGTAGATTTAATTATTTCTTCATGCGTGTGTAAAATTTGTGGTAATTATCTAGGACCGGGGTGTTTTGGGATTTAAACCCCGAAACCCTATAATCACGAACTGGTCGTTTAGCGGGGTTCCTTGCAAAAGGGCAAGGAATATGATTATGCACTCAAGGTTGGATCATCTGCTAGATGTCACATAGGGTTACAACAACATGTCATTGATCTCGACCTTTGTGGAGAGGTGGCAGCCAGACACCAATTCTTTCCACACCAATGCTTTCCACGTCCAAACATCTACCAAAGATTACTATAAATCCAGAAAAGTATAACAACACATTTATTCCACATCCAAACATCTACCAAAGATTATTATAAATCTAGAAAAGTATAACAACACGTTTATTCCACCTCCAAACATCTACCAAAGATTATTATAAATCCAGAAAAGTATAACAACACGTTTATTCCATATCCAAACATCTACCAAGCGGAACAAACCTAATGTTTATGCATCAAAAAACTGAAATATATCAAAATGCAGAAATTCTTTACAGAAGTCATAATATAACAACATGTTTATTTCACGTCCAAACATCTGCCAATGTGCTGCTCTAGAAGACTATTTATGACATTCTAATACTCTTCATTAGGGAGTAATTCAGTGTTAGACCTCTATTTGTTCAGCGTTGGCTACTATTTATGACATTATAATACTCCTCGTTAGGGAGTAATTCAGTGTTGGACCTCTGTTGCTTCAGCTTTGGCTTGGATGTACAAAAGAAGTTATAAATCCATAAAAGTATAACAACACGGTTGAAATCAGTTACAACACGAATGAATCCCAGTCTTCCTAGTTGTCCTCTTAATTTAGTAATACGGTATATGTTGATTACATGAAACTGAAGAATGCTATATGAAACCGAAGAACGCTATATGTTGAACCATTCTACCAAGCGAAATAAACCCAATGTTTATGTCATGAGAACTGAATATCCACATGTATTGGAAATACAAAATGCCGAAACTCGTGTCAAATTAAGACACTAATTGAGCTCACCCGGGTCAAATTAAGAGTGAGCTCAATTAGTGTCTTAATTTGACACGATTGAGATCAAATAGTGTATTAATTTGACACGAGTGAGCTCAATTAGTGTCTTAATTTGACACGAGTGAGCTCAATTAGTGTCTTAATTTGACACGAATGAGCTCAATTAGTGTCTTAATTTGACACGAGTTTTACTGGTGTGTGTGTGTGTGTGTGTGTAAATGTGTGTGTAAATTGCTTATTTTTAAAAGGGATGACATGCATGTACATTATTACACAGCTACTGCATTTTAGTATGCCAACCCAAAATATTCCTTATAGGACTACAGAAGGTACGCAATGACATTTCAATTTTATAGGGAATACAAGTATGTTCCTTCTTACATGGCTATTTAGCTTCAACATTACATGTAAGGACACAGTCACTATTAGACATGATCACACACAACCACCATGTAAGACTCCAAGGTACGAAATAACATTTCACAATTTTATGGGGAATACATGTAAGGACACAGTCACGATTAGCTTCAGCATCAACTTTAAGGACAGAGTCACTATCAGATACAAGCACAATGTTTTAAGCAAAAATCTGGAGCTTGTGCTTTCTCTATAAAAGGAGTAGAGTTGCTACCGATTCTTTACAATTCATATTTCCACACCACCAACTCCTTCAAATTCACAACCCCATTCACATTATCATGAGTCACTCATCAAATTCCAAAAACACTTCTAATATCATATGGGAGCATGAATCCCTTTCTGATACAGAAGAGAGTGATGTTTCAATGGTGGAGAATGAATCACTCCACAACTAGTCAAATTCCGAGAACACTTCTAATGTCATATGGGAGTGTGAATCCCTTTCCAATACAGAAGAGAGTGATGTTTCGATGGTGGAGAATGAATCATTCCACAACCAGGAACTCCACAACCAAGAAGAATATACTGGAAGTAATGACTGGGTGGGGGTGTATGAGAGTTCAATACTGTGGGAAGTAGAATCACTCCCAGATTCATATGAAGACAACAGTGATTTTTCAATGGAGTCAGTTGCAAGCAATGAAGTGTATAACAGTTCCATTTTGTGGGAACTCGAATCACTCTCCAATTCATATAAAGGCGAGAGTGATGAATCAGTTGGTAGTAATGATGATTGAACCCCCGAATTGTGTTTTTTTTCCTAAAATGTCTTTACATCAAATGTCATCTTGTAATATGTTATGTAACTTAGTTGTGATTCAAGAAGGTCAATGAAAGTTGTTTCAAATGTCCATTTGCATTATTCAATGAAAAAATATCGTCATAAACGGGCGCCTTAACACATTGCAATGTATTCCAGATAGTTTGGCAAAAAAAAAAATCTGTACTGCACTTAGTAAAATAAAAAAGAAATGACTGTAAAAACTGTTTCATATATCGATTTTTATTTTTTTGAACAAAAACAAGCGCCCCAACACATTCCAATATATTCTGGATAGTTTGGCCAAAAAAAATTTGCACTGCACTTAGTAAAATCAATATTCATCAAGTATAAACTTCTTTAATCAAAGCACAAGTGGATGTCATTTAATGAAAAAAAAAGTTGCACCCACACTTTGTTTCATGTTTACAACGTTAAAATGATTTTAAAAAATTTTGTACTGCGGTGATTAGTAATTTGTACTGCGAATAGCAACCTCCTATATTTATAGTATTTGATTTTTTTGTGAATTATAGTGAATTTTTTAACTTTTAGGGGCATATTGTGAACTTTTAAAGTACTTTGTTAACTAGTAGGGGTATTTTTCTCTTTTTTGCTTCTAGTCAATGACATAATGGCATTTCATGGACTTTTGCAAAAATATAGTGGCATTTCGTGACTTCCTTTTTTTTTTAGTGGCATTTCATGAATTAGCCAAAAATATAGTGGCATTTCATGAAACTTCCCTAGTTATTTTTTTATAATTTTAGGAAAAATTCACAATATGCCACTAAAATGTTTCATAATTAGTGATATACCCCTTTTTTGAAACTTGTCTCTCATATGTCATAAAAATGTCTTGAAATTCACAGAATGCTACGATTTGATAATGAACGTTAATTGTGTCCTGGAAAATGATCATATTGCCCTTGACAATTTTGTTTTTTTATATTTTTTTTTACTATTTTTCTTAGATAAAATTTTACAATACACCCCAAAAATCTTTCATAATTCACATATTCCTATTTTGAAACCTCGTCACAAGTTACCCCTAAAATCTTTTGAAATTCACGAAATGTCCTTTTTAGTAACGTCCGTCAACTCCGCTGTTAACCCCACCTAGAAAATAACATTTTCATCCCAATCTTTCTTTTAAAATTCATTATATACCCTTGAAAAGTTTCAAAATTAACTAAATACCCCTAATCCGTGAACTAACCTTGATTAATGACTATTGTATCCCTTACATTTCAGGTCATGTTTCAAGTTCACAACATGCTCTTTTTTTATTTAGGGCATTTTATGATTTTTAAAAAATATTTAAAATACTACAAAATATAAATAATTACAAAAATATTTTAAAAATTATAAAAAATTGAAGTAAGATTAATAATTCTTAAACATTAAATATACACAAAACTTCAAACAAATTATTATTTTTCTTCTCATTGTGTTTAACCTTTCTTGACTATTTATCAGTCTTTCTTCTTCATTAAAATATTGGACTTATGGTTAAATAATGATTCAGTATTATAATAAGCATATATATGTCGACTTATAAACAAATTAAATCCAAAATAATATGAGGTAATTGTATATAGTTTTAGTTACCTCATCTTATATTGGATTAGTTTTTTTTATAAATCAACACATATATATATATATGCTTATTATATAATATTTAATCATTATTTAACTATAACTATAATATTTTAATGCAAAAGAATATGGATCAGAAGTCAATAAAGACGAAAAAATATATATTTAAGTTTTGTGTATGTTTAATATTTAAGAATTATTAATTTTTGACAATATTTTTGTAATTATTTATATTTTTTTAGTATTTTATTTTTTTGTTAAATGTCATAAAATGCCTGAAAAAAGGGAAGTTGTGAACTTTTTTTTGATAATTAGGGCTTAAAGCCATTTTATTAATGGTAAATAGTGGTATAAACTGGGCCTTGTTAAAACCTCCCAATGGGAAAAAGCCTAGGGAGGAAAAAGAGTACCCACCACTTACAATTACAACTTCATGTCTAGCCTAGAAATTCAAAAGGAGGAACAACATCAAGATTAACCAAAGCACATTGAATCAAAGCCGAGACACCTATGAACCTCTAGCCTTCTGGCCCTAGAAATTTCCCACACATTCCTTCAAGGATGTAGCTCCAATAAAACCATGGGATTGTGCCACCACTGAAATCTTCAAGGCCAACCTTCTTTATCCCAATCTCCTAAACCAGATATCGATAACTCCTTATTGTCGACTAAAAGCGTATAGTCTTGGGAATCCTGGTCTTCCACACTCCACCTCTTAACCTTCCATCCATCCAGGACCAATTATCTCATCCGTGCGTCCGGAAGCCAACTATCTTGGACTTTGAAGGAGCTTATAGGCCATACGTGTCCTATTGTCGGTATCACATCACCGTCCATGCCTACAACTTGCTCGGGGGAGATTGTAGGTTCTTACAGATGTTCATCTTGGTTAAATCTGGATTGGGGACTTGGCAACCCCGTAGTCTCATGAGCTCACCACATTCATTTGTCTCTCTTCAAAATTAATGATTCTTCCTTTTTCATCCCTAGCAGGGAGCTTTTTCTCACAATGGTCATTTGGTGGACTATTGTGGATGAGGTCAACAAATAGGCTAATACCTTCTCTCCTTTTGGGGAGGAGTTCCCTACCTGAGTGTACTTGACTTTTTGGGGTAATGGTATTCAATATTTTCCTTGTTTCCCCTATATCTTCACCATCACTAGGGTTATGTATGCTCTGCATGTCGCTACCATTACTTGTTCCCAATACCTCCATGTGACCGATCACTTCGTGAATAACACCTCCCCTCTCATCCGTCTCTTCCTACAGGTGCACTTTTGGGAATGGGCTAGTTTGGGAATCTGGAATTAACTCTTCTTCCGCTTTTAACCTGTCATCTCCCGACTCAGAATTTGAGTTGCCCGCTCCCCCTCTTCTCTTTATAATTTTCTCTTCCCAAGTCACAACTTTTGGGAGTCTGCACAAGTGGTATGCTGGCGCCGTTTTCCTACAGGTATATCTCTTTGTCATTTTATCTCTCCCCTGTCTCATCAATTAATTTATTTACTTTCCCTTAAGCTTCTGACAAGCTTGCGGCTACTAATTTTGTAGCGCTCCCTTGTGAATCCATTTGCACTCTTGCCTGGTTTGTTAAGTCGATTCCCCCTTGGTCAACATTATTTTGTGACTCCACCTATCTCCAGGTTTAGCCATCTGGATTATACTGTCTGCACCATTTACCTTTATTTGTCTCAAGATCTGGCTCACCTCGACTATACTCACAGGGAATTTTTGACCATCAATTACAACCATGATCTTCCAATTAATCATTTGAAGAGTAGAAGTCTCCACTTGGATTGAATCTCCGCATTCTCCACAAACTGACTCTCTTCTTCTTCTTCTATTTGGATAACTTTTCCAACAGTTTGTGTAATCTTGCGCACATTTGTTTTATTCCCCCCATGTAAAGGTATTCCCCGCATGGCTACCCAAGTTCTCTGTTTCTCCACTTGATCATCTACGGTCCATCGTCGGATTTCAAATTCTTCCAGCTCCGTAGCTTTAACCATTGCCCCATCTATTATCTCTTTAGCTTTCTGTCTTGAATTGAATACCATGAGAAACATTTTTCTCGAGAAATCTAATAGCCCCACCATATTTGGCCATCGACTTTGGAGAAATTCCATAGCTTCCTTGGCCGGTTTTTCCTCATGCGGTGTGATAACTACACTTTTATTTAAACATGATTTCATATCTTTATCCACTTTGAGGCTTAGTGATAATCTGGATGTGGTGTGGCTTTTTTCCTTACGGGGCCAGTTTGTAGATTGACTCGGGCCTGCTTGCCTTATGTGTTGCTAAGTGTACTTCTAAACTATGTTTTCTGAGTGAATCATGTTGTCGAATCTTCTTCCTTTCTAGCCTTGAAACTCCATCCTTGCCCATTGATATACCAGTCCTTAATGCCTTCAATCACTCTTTGGCATTGTCAACATGCTCTATGTCAATAAAAGCACAAGCACATCGACTGGATTTCCTTTCCTTCCTGCTGATAAAAAGCCTAGTCCAATAGGCAAATCTCCTTATTATTTTCCCTAGTTGGTATTCTGTCACATCTTTGTTGATATTGTTAATGAATATCGTTGTGACGTTTTTCTCTCTTTGACTGTAACTTCGGATGCGAGCCTGTTTGAAGCGTCTCTCTCCTCGGCCTCCTCCCTTTCTGCTGTTTCGATTGAAGAAACTCTCGTACTCAGCAGGATGTGAGGATTTTCTGTACTTGGGCTGCTGGTTTTCCTGTCTGTCCTTCCATTTGGATTTTTTTCCTTGGATTTCCTTCTTCCACGAGTTTTAGGCGGCTTCGAGCAATCTTCTTCCAGTAGCGGGCTCTCTCCTTCCAATATCTTTTCTCTCTCCACATGGCGTCACAGATACGTGATAACACTTACCAATTTCTTGCTCTCAGGAATTTTCCATTACCAGAAATTGCAAGGATAGTCGACCCCCTCACCAGCTATCAATTCAATTGGACCTTCCTCTACAAAGGGAATGAGAACATCCTCTGAGTTATCTTGATTAATCAGGTGCTTGAAATCGCCATCCTCCACTAATCTTGTCCACTAATCCACTTCCTCGGAGAATTTAAAAGCCAAATTTGTCTTTTCAATCCGAATCTGAAATTCGTAACTCTAAAAACGAGCAAACCTGGCTCAATTTTGAAACCCTAATTTCGTCGAGATTCCATTTTTGCTTCGTCGCAATTGTCCGTAACTCATCCTCTATAAAGTCAAAAGGCTGAGGAGGATATAGTCAATCAGGAAAAATCAATACCCATCCTGCTAATTGGACTTGTATTCCTTGTGGAATCGAAAACCTCTCCGACAAAATCAACGCCGTTGAATTGCCCACTGCCTTCGAACAATGAACTCGGCCAATACCCGATTACTAATCCGTCCCGTCTTAGTATCCAATTTTCGTTTGATTGCTGTTAAGATAGATTTGCTCTTCCAAAGTGAAAATAATTGTAAATTTCTCAGGATCAAAAATATTGTTCTGATTATGGGTCCGCACTCTAGAGAAAAAGGGTAAACCCCTCTTTTTCAAGGATCCTTGAAAGATACTAGAAATGCAAAATGAAGTGGGTTGCTCTTTCTGGATTTTGATAATGAGGATTATGTTTGTGGGGTTTCTATCACCAGACACAAGAGAAGGAAGTCGAACAATCAAGAAAATAGGAGTGAACTTGAAACTTTGACCAGTATGTTGTGAATGTATTTTTTATAAGGAATATATGTGAATTGTGAAAATTTTTAGGAGTATATCATAAATTGTAAAATAAAAGGCAGGGAAAAAATGTTATTTTCTAGGTGGGTTAATGATGTTGTTGACGGACCTTAAAAAAGGGGATATTTTATGAATTTCAAAAGATTTTAAGGGTATCTTGTGACAAGGTTTCAAAAAAGGGGTATATTGTGAATTATGAAATATTTTAGTGTGAATTTTTTCTAGTTATTTTAATGACTATTTTTTTGATTTTTTTTAAAGTTCACAATATATCAATGTTTTTACAAAAAGTTCACAAATACCCCTATTTTTACAAAAAAAAAATCACAATAAGCTCCTGTTTTTATAAATAGTTTACAATATGCCTCTGTTTTTTGTAAAAATATTTAGAATATGCCCTTATTTACCTTTTGAGTTGTTTTAACATCTTTTTATAAAATGCGCCTAAATAAAAAAAGGGCATCATGTGAAATTAAAACATCACCTACAATGTCAATGGTATAACTGTCATTGTTTAAGGTTATTTAACAAATTGGGTATTTTGTAAATTATGAAACATTTTAGTGGTATCTTATGAACATGTTTTAAAAAAGATTACGTGAATTTTTAGGGGTATATCGTGAATTTTTAATATTTTTTATTTATAAAATGGTTTGATGTTTTATAATATACTCTATGTAATTTTTAGTATTGGGAGACGGGCAAGAAACTAGGAGCTCCATAAGGGCATCTACAACAGAGTTACTTGGGGGTTTCTTACTAACACAAGGAAACAAAAATAAAAGGAAATGGTGAAGTGGATGAGAGAGACATACTTTGGGGTTTTTAGCTAAGAACTCATCTTTTCTGACAAATTTTGTATTGAAAGGGAGAGAGTGGGAGGAGAAAATAAAATATAATAAATAAAAAAACTCTAATCAGTAAACTGGTGTGGATGCTCTAAGGCCATCCACAATAGAGTGGAATCCACCCAATGTGTCATTAAGGAAAAGAAAACCTTCACAATAGTGTGGATTCAACTTAAATTCTCTCTCCAAGTTTCTTAGTTAAGGAATATACTTTTCTAATTCTCATTGGTTGTTCATACTTTCCCAAAACTTTCATAACTTTCTATTGGTTGCTTTTTACAAAATATGAATTAAGAATTTTTATTATTATAGTGATAGATAGGACGACAAAGTTTCTTAACAAATATAATACTCCCTCCGTTAATAAAAATCTGTCATTTTAGGTAGTGGTTCTTGTTCAAAAATACGTGTCATTCTAGCTTTTTGACACAATTTTTTTCACTTTTAACCCTATTATTCAACACAAAAGTAATTATTATCTAGATAGAAAAGTAAAAAGTAGGGGTACATGCGTCATTTTTCACCTTTTCTTAATAAGTGTGCAAGCTTCTAAAATGACAGATATTTTTGAACGGAGGGATTATATTATTATAATGACATGTAATATATGGAAGTGTTAAAAACTCATGTGCTAATTACTTGTCGATTTTATTTGAAGTGAGCAATCTAAAATAAGGAAAGTGGTGCTTGGCCCTGGCTTACAGCTAGCCTCTAGTCAGTCCCACTCTGTCCGAAGTTCACATACCGACGGACATAGAAGCCGCGTCTCCACTGCCCCCGGATCCGATAACCCCAAGTTTCTTTCACATATTCGTACTCAACTTCACGTCTGCTCTTCCTGCTCGATCTTTTTCTCTAGATCCAAAACGTGGAGAAGGACTTCCACCAGTACCGCCATTAATTTGAATAAAGAGGCCCCTTCTGTGCCTGTAGATTTCTAATACTTTCATCTTCTTTTTCGAAGTAGAAAACCAAAAAAAATATGGCTGAAGAAGAGTCGGGCGAGGAGTATCTCTTCAAGATAGTGATAATTGGGGACTCCGCTGTGGGCAAATCTAATCTGCTTTCTCGGTACGCTCGAAATGAGTTTGATATTAACACGAAGGCAACGATTGGGGTGGAATTTCAAACCCAGTGCTTGGAAATAGATGGGAAAGAAGTGAAAGCTCAGATCTGGGATACTGCTGGGCAGGAGCGGTTCAGAGCTGTTACTTCCGCTTATTATAGGGGAGCTGTCGGAGCTCTTGTTGTCTATGATATCAGTCGTCGGAGCACCTTTGATAGTATTAACCGTTGGCTTGAGGAGCTTAAGAGTAAGATACATATTCATTGCTTTCAGTTTGACGACTTCCGTTGACGGATTTGTTTGCTTTTCATTTTCTTTCCATTATTGTAAAGTTTCATTTATTTATTTTTTTATTTCCTGGGCTATTATATCTCATCCTCATAAATCGCTGAAATCTGCTTGGAGGCTCGGCTAGGATGTAGGGCGTTTAAGGAAAGCGAATCTCTGAATTTGAATCTTTGGTAGATTGGTCAGAATGATAACATTGTATAAATTATCGTTTCAGCTCAGTGAGAAGTTTGAATTTTGAATGGGTTGGATTCAAATTATATGTTTATTTTCTGTGTAGGGAAGCCTTCATCAGTATCTCTTCTCTGAGTAATTGAAACATAGCTTCGCTTGTATATCAGTCAGTCAGATGCGAGTCTTGACTCAAGCTGGCTGCAGGCTTAGTAATCCACTTGTTTTCTCCTTCTTCCCTCGTATACTGAGTTTTCAGCTTGGGCACCGTGGTATTTTGTTCGTAGAGAGATACAATGCTAGCAGATTAACATTGATACATCTCCGGTTGCGATCAGATGTTCTTCTCTGATGTGTAACTTTTTAGCGCTAAGCTAGATGGGAGGAAGTCTGTGCTCTCCAAACCATATAAACATGATTAAGGAATTTCATTGATTAGTGTAGATTCAGAGATGTTTTCATTCTAGGAAGCAACAAGTTATGTGTTGTCTCTTTACCGTGATCTAAACAGAAGCTGCAACAAGATTTTGTGCTAGTAAATGGATACGGGAGGGAATTGCCAATATTGTCCTGGTGCTGGGTGTCTGACTTCTGTTTACGCCTGAGAAGCTATTATTGGCAGCTTAAATATGACCAATTTCTCTGCTATTAACCCGTTCACTGAAATGTGGGAACTTCTGGAACTCTGGTTTAATACTATTATTGTATTGCAGTGGATGAACTGATTGCTTGTAAGCAGATGCCACTCCACTGAGTCCTACTTATTCCAAACTCTGTGGTTAACCGAATGTTGAATCAATAAAGAATTGTTAGGCACATTGTTTCTTGACATGCGAACTTGTGTTGTGCAGCTCACTGTGAGACGACTGTTGCTAGAATGTTGGTTGGGAACAAATGCGACTTAGAGAACATCAGGGAGGTGAGCATTGAAGAAGGGAAAGAGCTGGCGGAATCTGAAGGACTTTTTTTCATGGAGACATCAGCCCTTGACTCCACAAATGTGATGACTGCTTTTGAAATGGTTATCAGAGAGATCTACAACAATGTCAGCAACAGGAAGCTCCTTAATACTGATTCCTATAAGGCCGAGTTGTCTATCAACAGGGTTAAGCTGGCAAAAGACGGGACTGATCTCTCCAAGACCAATCGACTTGGCTGTTGTTCTAGTAGTTAGCCAGGTGGTCTTTTTTTTATTCAATTATAAACTTCAATTTCTATAAATAGTCCTTTCTTTTGCTATGTTCATCTTTCAAGATCGTTTTGTAATTTAAGTTCCAATGTAACTGTGAATTTTGATACTTTGTATTTTGCAAAATTTTGTACTATGCTCGTGGTCAGTGAAGACAAATCTAAAGTGATGGATTGAAATTAGATGTTGCGTTATTTATACTTGGGAAGATGACGCACCCATGCCTTTCCAGTCGTTGGAACTAATAAGTAATAAGGCTAATAAGGCCCGAGAATCCAGCCTAATACCGAAATGATACATTAGTTAAGTGGACATAACACAATTCAGAGTCTCTAAATCCTTTATATATAGGAGTATTATATATACCTCCTCTGTGCCCTACATAACTAGGGTATTTAATGACAAGACAATGTCTTCTTTTACTGTAACCGTCTTGATATACCCAGCAATTATTCAGAATCAACCCACAATTATTCAGAATCAACTATGGTATTTGAGCTGATTTAGCATTTTCTACTCTTCTCTATCCCTTTTTGTTTGGAATGTCGCTATATTTTTGGTTAATTCATGAAATGACACTAAAAAAAGTCACGAAATGTCATTATATTTTTGTGAAAGTCCATAAATGCATTATGTTATTGACCAAAAGTAAAAAAGATAAAAATATCTCTACTAAATAAAGTACTTTTAAAGTTCACAATATACTCTAAGTGTTAAAAAATTCACAAAAAATTAAAGTACTATAAAAACATATAACTATAAAAACATATTTAAAATACTGTAAAATGAAATAAATGAAAAATGTATTAAAATATCATACAACATTGAAAAAAAGTGAAAATTTCATATATTTTTTCAAAATTATTAAGTTTCATAAAAGGAATATAGAGTTTCAAACACATAACTTATACTAATTTTTCTACAAATTTAGACAATAGTACCATAATTTTTACCAATCAATTACCAAAATTTATACCAATTAATTACCATAATTTTTACCATACATTTGAAAATTATTTTTTCTACCAATTTAAATATTTATTCAAAATAAAGTTTTTAAAATTTTTAATTAATATTGGGAATTTTTTATTTTATTTTGCATATAACTTTATGACATAATATAATTTAATTTGAATAAATAATTTAAATTGATAAAAAAAGATAATTTGAAAATATATGGTACAAATTATGGTAAACAATTGATACTAGTTATGGTGCTCGATTGGTAGAAAAATTGGTATAAATTATGTTACAAATTATGACTAGTACCAATTTTTCTACCAATTAAGCACAATAACTTGTACCAATTAACTACCATTATTTGTACCATACATTTTTAAATTATCTTTTTTTACCAATTTAAGTTATTTATTCAAAATAAGTTATATTGTGTCATAAAGTCATCTACAAAATAGAAAAAATAAATTATTTTAATTTTAATTAATATTTGGACAAAGAAATTTAATTTATATTCTATTTTGTAGATGACTTTATGACATAATATAATTTATTTCAAATAAATAATTTAAATTGATACAAAAAGGGATAATTTGAAAATGATGGTACAAATAATGGTAGTTAATTGGTACAAGTTATTGTGCTTAATTGGTAGAAAAATTAGTACTAGTCGTAATTTTTAACATAACTTATGTTAATTTTTCTACCAATAGAGCACCATAACTAGTACCAATTAAATACCATAATTTGTACCATACATTTTTAAATTATATTTTTTTATCAATTTAAATTATTTATTTGAAATAAATTATATTATGTCATAAAATCATCTGAAAAATATAATATAAATTAAAATAATAATTTACCAAATATTAATTAAAATAATTGTTTTGAATAAATAATTTAAATTGGAGGAAAAAATAATTTAAAAATGTATGGTAAAAAGTATGGTAATTAATTGGTATAAATTATGGTACTATATTAGTTTAAATTTGTAGAAAAATAGTTGTAAATTATGTGTTTAAAACTCTATATTCTTTTTTATGGTACTAAATAACTTTGAAAAAAAATCTAAGAAATATTTACTTTTATTCAATGTATTATGATATTTTAATATATTTTTTTTATAATATTTTTATAGTTATCTATATTTTTATAGTATTTTGAATTTTTTGTTTATGTTAGTGAATTTTTTAACACTTGGGGACATATTATGAACTTTAAAAGTACTTTGTTAACTAGTAGAGGTATTTTTGTCTTTTTGGCTTCTGGTTTATAACATAGTGGCATTTCATGAACTTTTGCAAAAATATAATGACATTTCATGACTTTTTTTTTTTAGTGGCATTTCATGAATTAGCCAAAAATATAGTGACATTTCATGAAATTTCCCTTTTTTTCTTTTTTCCTTTTTCCTTTTTTGTTAGGGAAGTGCTATATAGGAGGGACAGGAGGATCCGGCAACAACAACAATGTTCTGCCGTCATCTCCCAATGTTCCACAAAGTTACCAGTGTGCTACATCAAGGTCATCTACCTTCTCTTTTTCATCTGAAAATTTCAATAAGTTCGGTCTGGGTTACTTCATAATATAGAAGAATTTAATGGAACCGTATTTGAGAGGTCATGGTGTATTGGAGTGATCGATGGCTCAATGCCACCCCATCAGAATTTAAAGATGATCACAGTATTAATGAGGATTGTCTGAAATGGAAACAATGGATCAGCTTATGATGTATGTTCTCATAGCCTCCTTGTCCGAGTTGGTGATATGTCAAATTTTCAGATGTGACACTACTGTCTTGGTTTGAACGAGAACATGTATGCAACCCAAAATGAAGCTCATATAATGCAATCAAAAAATCAGTTAATAGATATGTGGAAAAGTTTTGATTCCATTATTGATTATTACAACAAAGCACAAAATCTTACTGCTTCGTTTGCAGCATCTGAAGCTCCTCTTTCAGATCAGGATCTAAATTACTATTTGCTGAGAGGTCTAGGCCTTAAATATGATTCTTTGGATACAAATATTCTCATATGCACTGATGCTATGTCAACTATAGCTCTTTTCGATCATATGCTTCAGGCTGAATTCTAATTACAACAATAGTTTTTGGCCCTGCACTCCACTACTCAAATGTCTATAAATGCCACAACCACGAACTCTCATCATTTCTCTGGTGCTAAGGGTTGTGGTTTCAATTCTTGATGGGACAAATATGATAACTATAATAGGGACGAGGCAGAGGAAATCAACCCTTCAATTCTACTTCCCGCCCTCGCAACACCAATACTCATATCTCTGGTAAAGATGATCCACGACCTAGTTGCCAAATTTGTGACAAACCTGGTCACACTGCAAAGACCGGTTGACATAAATTCAACCAAGCCTATCAAGCTAGCCCTACTCATTTCCTAAGTGCTCATTACACCAACACATCCCTATTGAGACAACCTAGTACTCTAACACTGCCACGACTGACCACTTCACCGATGAAATCTCTAATCTATCCCTAGACATTCAGCCCTACAATGGACCAAATTCATTTTCTCTTGGCAATGGCTCAACTATACCTATTGAAACTCAAGGAACAGACAAGCTAAATCCTCCCTCTGGCACTCTCACTCTATCCCAAATTTTCCATGTTCTTGATATTCGAAAGAACCTTACTTCAGGTCGTCACTTATGCATTGATAATAAAGCTTACTTTGAATTTCATATGTCTCTTTTTCTTATCAGGGATCAAAGTACGGGGAGAACTCTTCTCCATGGCCGAGTGAGAGATGGATTATATTTCCTTCCTCAAACTAGAGATCACTCCACACCTTAGGCTCACGTCACTACAAAGACAAATGCTAGGACCTGGCATTTTTTTGCTAGGACCTGTCATTTTTTTTCTAGGACACTCTTCTACGTACCAACTCTACTAAAATGATTTTGAATAAGTATTGTCTGCCTAGTATTGATTTCAGGTCTCTTAATATTGTTTGTCTTGTTGTTTCCAAGGTAAAATGCACTCTCTTCCCTATGCTACTCCTCCATCTCTTTCCACTGTTGTTTTAGACATGTTATTTATGGATGTCTGGGGACCTACCCTAGTGACTACCACTGGTGGTTCTAAGCACTTTCTCTCAATTGTGGATGATTTTAGCAAGTATCTTTGGTTGTTTCCTATTACATCAAAGTCATGGGTTGTCGATCTGGTTTTAAGCTTTATTTGACATGCCAAAACTCAATTCCTTACTATGGTTTGTGTTATACAAACAGATGGAGGAGGTGAGTTCCGACCTTTAACACCTATTTTTACAACTCAAGGAATCATCATAAACTGACATGTCCCTATGCTCATAGCCAAAATGGTAGCATTTAGAGCATACATCGCTTCATTTTTGACAAAGCCCTTGCTCTTTGGGCTCATGCCTCTCTTTCTCACAAATATTGGGACAAATCCTTAAATGGACCCCTATGGCAACCATGCAACACTCCACTCCTTTTAAGCTCTTGTACGACAACCCACCATATTACACTAACCTTAAAGTCTTTGGGTGTGCCTGCTAGCCTAATCTCAGACCCTATAACAAACATTAACTCACTTTTTGTGCTACCTTCTATGTTTTTCTAGGTTGCAACCCCCATTACAGTGGTTATCTATGCTTAGAACCCAATACCCAGCGCACTCATATCTCCAAAGATGTGATGTTTGATGAATCCAAATACCCCTTCCACACTTTTCACTCCAGCTCCCCACCACACACCAACACTCCAAACACAACTACATTACCCACTATACATATTTTAAACTTTCATCCTACAGAGTTGTACCCCACTTCATCCCCCTTTACAGAACCACGTTATCCCACACCGCCCTCTCTAATTTCATCCCACATATCTCCTCAGGCTATTAAATTTCATGAATGGAAAACTGTCATTATGCAAGAGTGTCAAGCCCTCAAATCTGATGACACTAGGACTTTCGTTTCTCCTCCACCTAATACAACCATTTTAGGGGTTAAATGGGTTCTCAAAACCAAGTTCAATGTTGATGGATCCACTGAGAGGGCAAGGCCCGCCTGGTGGCTAAAGGTTACAACCAAACTCGGGACATAGATTACTTTGACACCTTCAGCCCGGTTATTAAACCCACAACTGTGCGCATTATTCTTTCTCTTGCTTGTGTTAAAAACTGGCCAGTTCAATAGTTAGACATTCAAAATGCTTTTTTTTTCATGGAGATTTATCTAAAAATGTCTACATGATTCAACCCCAAGGCTTCAAAGATCCTACTCCCCCTAACTATGTGTGCAAGCTCCTAAATGTTATTTATGGCTCAAGCAGGTGCCACGGGCATATTTCTCTAAGGTCTTTAAGGCTCTAATATCTGTAGGATCTGTAGGATCTAAGGCTGATACTTCTCTGTCTATTTATCAGTGGTAAGGTGAAACAATTTTTATGTTGGTCTATATGGATGACCTTATTGTACTAGAAGCTCTCCCTCTCTCATCTCCAAATTCATCACTCATCTCTTCTCCCTTTTCCCAGTTAATTACCTCGGTTCCCTACATTATTTTCTAGGAATCCAGATTCTAGAAAATCGAACAGGTATGTTCTTGTCCCAACCAGAATGCATACAAGACCTTCTACTCAAAGCTAAGATGCAAGCATACCGACCTGTTGCCACCCCTATACCACCCACCGCAGATCTCTCTTAAACCTCAAACAATTTCTCAGATCCAACATAGTATCACAATAATTTAGGGATTGTACAATGTTTAACTCTAGCTAGACCGCATGTAGCATAGCTGGTTAATTGTCTATATCAATCGATGCACAATCCAACTTAGGTCCACTGGTGTGCTCTCAAGTGCCTACTTCAATACCTTAACTCCACCAGGGATATATGCTTTCACATCTCCGCTGACACTGGTCTCCACCTCACTGCCTTTGTCAACTCTGGTTGAGCGAGATCTATCATAAAACGCGTTCAATCATAGGATATTGTATCTATCTTGGTGTCATCAGCCTGTAGCTTGCTACACTACAGAGGTGGAATACTATTCTATGGCTGCTACCACATGCAAGCTGCTCTTTATACAACATCTATCTATTGGAGTTGTCAATCCTCTCCTATCTTCTCCTACTGTGTGGTGTGCAAATTTGGGGGTGGTGTGCTTGGCCGCAAACCCTAGCCTTCACTCGCGTATCAAACATGTCCAGTTCAACTACCATTTTCTAAGAGAAAAAATCTCAAACGGTACTTTAAAAATCAAGTTATCTCCAGTCAAAGCCAACTTGCAGGCATTCTAACAAAACTACTTATAACGGCCCGATTTTACATTCTTCGCTCTCAATTGTGCCTAACCCAGTTTGAAGCGCGGTTGGATAATAAGGTGTTGGAGAAATATATAAATGAATATATCTTGCAAAATAATGGCTGCACGGGTATAAACATATAACGACAAGTGTGTTGGTCTATCGTAGCAAGTTTTCCTAGAAGTATTCCCTAGGTTATCGAATCTAAGGAGACAGTGTATAGTTTAAGTCTCTATCTAAATATAACTAATAAACTACTTGAATAAACAACAATAAATTAAGAGTTTTGATTGATGAAATTAATAAACAAAAATAAAACAATAAAAATGTGATCCTATACACAATTCTTAACAAAGGAATCCTAGTTTACTACTCCCCCTAGTTCTTCAATCCTCATTTCTATGTGTTTTCCTAATTCTAGATTGTAACCTTGGATCTAAAATAATCCACTCCCATTATCTCGCAAAATAGATCCTTACTAGCATTTACTATATCCTAACTCTCGTTACGTATTTCTAATTAACTAATAGCATGGAAATTCCATCTTGTTTGTAATTAGCTAATATGTAGAGGAATTGACATCTCTAGATTAACTGGTAGTGTTTCTACAGTCTGCTGAATGTCGTAATACTCACTTATAAGTAAACAAACTAAATAACTCAAGCAATTGATCAGATTACAAGAGATTAATGAATTAAGCAACAAATAGAATTAAAGTCTTTACTAAATTTGACAAAACATAAGAGGAAGAAGTAATCTTAAACTAGGGATGCATAATAAACCAAGATTCAACCTAACTACTCAGACATGGATATAAAAGAAACAATAATAAAGGAAATGAACAACACCATCAAATCTGGGTTGTGGAATCGATGACTAAGCATACTTAATAGGCGGTTGTGGTGGTGCAAATGGTTGATATGAACTCTGACCCTGCTGGAACTAGCCTTAAGGACGGGCCAAAATGTAAAGTTGACGAGAAAATTCAGGTGGTCGCTGCTGAACATGTTGACTACCCTACAGAAGGTTAGAACTCAAAATGTTGTTAGGATTACCAAACCTGAGATTCGGGGGTTGATTTTTATTCCAAGGTTATTGGTAATTCCCTTGCCCCACATAGTTTGTCTCCTCATCTTGCCTCATCTCCTCTAGTTGTGGGATCAAGTCAAAAACATGATCTCCCCCACATTGAGAACAAAATGGGTCCGATGGAATATAAGCTATCCTATTTACTTGGTGCACTAGCTGTTGATTAAGCATGAAGTTATCAAGACTCTTAACCAGAGAGATTACCAGAGTGGACTGTTGTGCACGGGTCTCAAATTTCTACTCCATCCAAGGGTCTAAGTTCTAAGTACGCTTAGCCCCCATGGTAATGGTTTTGCTTCCGCTGTATCCCACAGGTGAGCCTCCTCAATGTAAGTATCCATGGCTGCCTTGAAGTCCAGGATGTCACCACCCAAAGCATATCTAATCTCAGCTTTATGAATGTGTAGGAGCCTGCCGAAGAACATCATGGCAATGCACGTGAGGTCCTGACCATGGTGTGGGCATCGGCAAACCATCTCCTTGGTCCTAAGACTTCCTTATCGTGTCAGTACCCTTCTATTTAAATGCAAGCAAAGAAGCTACCTGTAACACCCCAACCACTAATCCTTCCATTATCCTCTAATCGTCTCCATAATTACTCTACACGTAGCGGATACTTACATACTCTCGGCGGGTGATACAACACCGTTAGCCATCCAACACTAACAAGGCGCCTACTACTTACTGTAACGGTCTGAAGATTAAGATATACCGAGCAACATAAATACATACATTACACTTCCAATACTTACTTACAATCTTGATTACCGAGTATCCAAAAGTATATGAATTACATCCCAATTCCTACAATTTACCAAAAGCTATGAGTTTATACAATCTCTCATTCTTACCAATTCACATTCTCAAGTCCAAAAGGGTGTACCACATGGTACACCGGCTACTCAAAAAGGCATAAGCCGTGTACAACTCGGTACACCATCCATATCCTACTAACTACGCAAAAAGAATCATCTTGGTCTTAGCTCGACCTTCACCATTCACGAGCACCTGTAAAATATAAACAGTGCCCCAAGGGGCTCAGCAAAACGCTGCATATGAAATTCGCATACCCCGCGTGCTAACGGGGGTACACAGACTACTTGGTCGAAGACATGCGGTTCATTTTGATCATACATACATACATGCTTTCATAAACAGTATTACAATTCCACCATAGAGCATACATATATTCCATCCAATACACACAAGGAAGAAACCAGAAGTCATCCGTTCATACTTACCGGAATAAGGAGATACACCTCTCTAATACATACACAATGCTTGTTAGCTTCTTTACTCACCCGGGTTAATCAGGTGTACTTTACTCTTTTACTCGTGGTCAATGACTTACACTAGCCATGACCATTACTCATACAATTACTTTACTTACTTACTTACTCAAGTCAAGTCGGTATGACCTCCGAGCAGGGACTACGATATCCTACCACCGGGCTTTAGGGTGGCTCACTAATCCAGGATGCTACCCATTTAAGGGGTTTGGTCCATGGAAAAGATTAAAGCCAGGATTCAGATCCAACCTCTTGTGTCTCCTTATCCCCACGTGTGGCCGAAACTATATCGGACTTCTACTCATTCCATTTTACCAGTTATTCAAGTTAGAAGTTAGGTAGTTAGGAATTAGTTAGAAGTCCTTCCTTCCATACAGTGGGTTAATACGCTACACATCAAGCTACACATACACTTCATTCTCATTCATACATTTCATGAATTATACAAACTAAGAGTTCAAGACATTACAACAAGAACAATATCATACAAGCACAAGTAGGTGCATTAAAACCCCATTCGTGCATTTATCTAATTTAGGTGATCACATAAGCACACAAATCAGGTAGCCAAGGTAGCATACGGGGCATGAGAAAATCATACCATTCACCGTCGTACTCGAACTCCGACTTTCCTTCAGTGTTCAACTATTCGAGTCCTATAACATACATGGAGTTGTATGGTCAATGATCTATTATTGACCTAACTCATTACTCCATTACCATTTCCTATGTGCACGTACTAGTTCTTACAATTCATAAGTGGTTATGAAAACCATTTCACCCTTTAAGTTTGTTTTCTTACTCATGTGCATGTTTTCTTACTATTATTACTCATCAATGATGTACTACTATATATATATATACATATACATATGATTGCCATTATTATTATTTTTTATTTTTTTTGTATGACTCGACCGACCTTACCCAGGGTCGGCCCCAAGGTCGATCGAAGTCAGTGTGTTATGATCCCGGAAAATTCAGACCCGACTGACCTTGCAGGGGAGGTCCCAAGGTCGGTCCAAGTCAGTAAGTTTCTGGTTTTGAAAATTCATCACTCGACCGACCTTGCAAGAAAGGTCCCAAGGTCGGTCGAAGTCAGTAAACTTCTGGGCTTACAATTTACGACTCGACCGACCTTGCCAAGTTCGGTCCCAAGGTCGATCGAAGTCAGTAGACTTCTGTTTTTGCAAATCTGGGCTCGACCGACCTTACCAAGGGCGGTCCCAAGGTCGGTCCAGCCCAGTATTCTCTTTTTACTTTGTTTTTCTGCTTCATTCTTCACCCATTACTTTCCTAATCTTTCCCAAAGCATTACTAAACATTTTTAACCTCAATCTTGATGCTCTAAACTTCTCTAAACCACCTACTAACCTCATTACTCATTTCCATTTCAACTCACCCAATTTTCTCACCTCTCTTCGACACTTGCACTAGTTTTCTCTAGTTCCTTATTTGCTACAGATTTTGACTCCCACTTCTACCATCCAATACTTCCTCAACTAATGCCATTACTATAGTTCAATTTGCATTATCTTACATCCTAGTTTCTCCCACTACTTAATTCTTTCTTAATCTGTGTTTCAACCATGAAAAACTACTCACATTAATCTCCTAAGTCACTTAGTTCCTATCTAAATTTCGACATAGTCTCTCATATAATTTTCACTTTCTCACCACATTGTTTTGTTCACAGATTACCACTTACAAAACCTGTTTATTCAAGGGCATTAATACACAACTCCCAACTTCTCCACAACATTTCACACACTACAATACATTAAATTTTCCTGCACATACATATTTATTCCCCAAGGTTTTCCTAAGCTTTTAATCATCATTTAAAAGCTTCAAAACATTTTAATTCTCTTCCTCATTATACTACAACCTAACTACTACTCAAAACCATACACATTACTCGTTTCAAGTAGTTAAAATCTATTACACTAAGGTATACAAAACTAGCTCAAGGCAAGAGTATTTACCTTGTAGCTCTAGTTTTCTTTCTCTTATCTTCCTTTCCTTTTCTCTTTCTTTCTTTCTTGTTCTTCCTTCACAATTTCAGAGATGCTACAGCCCATACCAAAGGATGATAATGAGCATTAATTAAATCCCTAAACCTCTAAAATCAGCCCTAGAACACAAGGAAGGTTTAGAGCTCCAAAGAGTTTTACCTTAGAACTTCTAGATGAAGTTTTGAGCCTTAAAAACAGCAAGCTACAGCACCTTCTTGGAGGAGCCAAAAATCGGCTGAAGCAAGGCACAACAAGGAGGTTTAAAAATCTGGAAAATTTCCAAGAGGAAGGAGACGGCTAGAAAGAAGGAACTTTGAGTTCCTTTTTACCTTAAAGTGATAAGGAGATGGAGGTGCTTCCAATGGTGGTCTCAAATCCTCAAATGGCCTCCAGCCATGAAAATGAAAATGGAGCTTTTCAGATTTTGAGAAGATGGAATTGTTGTCCAAGGAGAGAGGATTTCAATGGTGTAATTTTTGTAGCATTTGGACAAGGTTTGAGCCTTTAAAAATGGGAAGGAAATGCTTGTGCTGGTGGGGGAGTGCAAATCGCCATTGTTTGGCTTGAGGAAGAAGAAGGAGTCAGGTTGGAGGTAGTAAGACGTGAAAGAGAGGAGGGATTGGAGAGGGAGGGTTGCTTTTACTTTATTTATTTGTCCTTTTGTTACTAAAAGCAAATAAAGATGAGGGGGAGTGAGTGAGCAGGCCACCCAGCACACACACACAACTGCTGATTTTTATTTTCAAATGGGACACATTAGTTTAGCTTATTTACACTTATCACCCCACAACTCCTAGTTTTTACATTACTCACTAACCGGAACCCGTTTTCCAGAATTTTCTCGTTTAATTAATTTTATTGGTTCTAAACCTTCACTAATGTCTAAATATAGACATTTGATTGACTAAAATTCTTACGGGTTTATTTAACCCGCTTAAAGTCGCGTTTTCCCGGTTTCCTCAAAAAATGCGCTTTAAGGTTCGTTTGTGCTTTTAATCCATTTTAAGGATCCATTTTCTTCGGGATTTGTTCCCTCATGTTTATTTTGATGTAATTAAGCCTCTAAAATTACAATGAGCTTAATTAATCATTATTTTTATTTTCGGGGTATTTCAATCTACCCTCCTTAAGGAACTTTTCCCTCTAAGTTGCTCAAGGTTTACGGCTTACTACTTCTACTCATTTGTCAAACCAATTGCCACAATGTACTTCACTACCACCTTACAAGGTGTTCATAATTCCTATGCTGCAAGCACACGCAATCCAAATACAATTCACACATTCCACAATACCATTTCACAATACCGTTCACAATACATTCCATCCATTTGTGTCATATACCGTACAACACAGATGCATTACACATTATACACATACCTTACACATTGTACAATATACCGAACACTACACTGTGCCAAACGAAATACAATTAGCACTACATGTGCCAACAAAATGTACTACAATACATACATACTATGTAATGCTATCCGAAGCAATGCAAAAGCGAAATGGCTCTACCCCCCTTAAAAGGAGTACGCCCCATACCCTCTGTACTCTACGGATACTAGACAATCTAGTCTACAAATAAATTTGGGTACTTCGCCTTCATGGCGTCTTCTAATTCCCAAGTCGCTTCCTCGACATTGTGGTTAGACCACAAGACCTTCACCATTCGTACGGATTTATGGCGAGTGTCTCTAGTCTTCATATCAAGGATTCACAATGGAGTCTCGACGTATCTCATCGTCGGCTCTAGGGATAGCTGTTCGGGTTCTAATACGTGAGAAGGATCGGCTATGTATTTCTTGAGTTGTGATACATGAAAGACATCATGAACACGTCCCAATTCTTCAGGTAATGCTAGCTTATAAGCCACAGCTCCAATCCTCTCAGTAATCATGTACGGACCTACAAATTTTGGGCTGGCCAAATCGGAATACGCCCTTCATAGGTGACACACGCAAGAACACTTGGTCACCCACGGCGAACTCAAGGTTGCGTCATCGCACATCCGTATAGGATTTATGTCTATCTTGGGCTACTTTCATATTTACTCAGATTTGTTGCATTTCCGCTTGTACTTGTTCAAGATACTCCGGTCCAATTATGACCGCTTCACTTGTCTCATCCCAACACAATGGGATACGGCAAGGTCTACCATACAAAGCTTGGAATGGCGACATCTTAATCGAAGCTTGATAGCTGTTGTTGTACGAAAACTCGATTAGATGAAGCTTATCAATCCAGCTCCCCTGGAAGTCCAAGGTATATGCTCTAAGCATGTCCTCAAGTGTCTGGATGGTCCTTTCTATCTGACCGTCGGTTTGTGGATGGAAGGCGGTGCTAAGCTTCAACTCAGTACCCAGCGCTTCCCGTGTCGCTCTCTAGTATCTCGAAAGGAATCTGGTATCACGGTCAGATACAATGGTTTTTGGGACTCTGTGGTGTCAAATGATCTTCTTGTCGAATAGCTCAGCGAGCTTCGCCACCTTCCAGGTGTCCTTCATTGGTATGAATCAGGTAACCTTGGTGAGGCGATCGACTACTACCCAGATCATGTTGAGTCCTCCCCTGGCAGGTGGGAGTCCAACAACAAAATCCATGGAGATATCGTGGAATTTCCACTCCGGAATTGGCATAGATTGCACCATTCCTCCCGGTCTTCGGTGCTCAAATTTCACCTTCGGGCATGTAAGACACCTTAGAACATACTCAATCACGTCGGATTTCATTCCTGACCACCAGAAGTACCTCTTCATGTCTTTGTACATTTTGAAGGCTCCCGGATGGACGGACAGTGTAGAACAGTGTGACTCTCGCAGGATGCGATCCCTCAGCTCAGCATGCTTCGAGGAATGCATAGCCTGCCATTCAGCTGGATCAGACCATCTTCATGCAGTTTGAAGTCATACTTTCGGTTCTCGAAGGTACCCTCCGTGATTTTCTGTCTGATCTCTGTAAAGTAAGGGTCGTTCAATTGAGCGTCTCACACCTCGTCAACCAAGCTAGAAGAAGTGAGTAGCGAATGGAGCGAGTGTGCTCGATGGCTCAGGGCGTCGGCTACAACATTTGCCTTCCCTTCTTTATATTGTAGGCGATGTCATAATCTGATAGAAACTCCATCCACCTTCTCTGTCTCAAATTTCGTTCCTTCTGTGTGAATACATACTGTAAACTTTTATGGTCGGAGTAGATGGTGATGCTTACCCCACAGAGATGGTGTCACCATATCTTCAAGGCGAAGACAATGGCTCCTAACTCTAGATCGTGTGTCGGGTAATTCCCCTTATGCTTTTTCAGTTGGCGGGAGGCATAGGCTACTACCTTGCCATGCTGTATGAGTACGCATCCCACGCCCTTGTCTGATGCATCACAATACACCTCAAATCCCTCTATGCCCTCTGGGAGAGTGAGAATGGGCGCTGAGGGCAATGAGTATTTTAGGCTCTGGAAGGATACCTCGCACTCGTCTGTCCACACGAACGGTGCATCTTTCTTCATCAGTGTCGTCATGGGCTTAGCGACTTTAGAGACGTCCTTTACAAACCTCCGGTAATAACTGGGTAGACCAAGAAAGCTCCAGATGTCAGTAACAGTCTTAGGTCTAGGCCATGATCGTACTGCTTCAATTTTGGATGGATCGACTGAAATACCCGTGCTCGAGATGACATGGCCGAGGAAAGATACCTGATCTAGCCAAAACTCGCATTTGGAGAACTTTGCATACAACTGGTTCTCACCCAATGTCGCAAGTACTTTTCTCAGGTGGTTTTCATGTTCTTCAGCTGACTTTGAATACACGAGAATGTCATTGATGAATACTACTACCGAAGTGTCTAACTGGTCACTGAATAGGTGGTTCATCAGATCCATGAATTTGGCTGGTGCATTAGACAAACCGAATGGCATCACTGTGAATTCGTAGTGGCCATATCTTGTATGGAATGCCGTTTTCTCAATGTCTTGCTCTTTGATAGCAATCTGATGATACCCGGATCGGAGGCCAATCTTGGAAAAGACCGAAGCTCCCTTCAACTGACCGAACAGGTCGTTGATGCGTGGTAGAGGATATTTGTTCTTTACAGTGACCCCGTTCAATTCGCAGTAGTCGATGCAGAGTCGGAGGCTACCGTCCTTCTTCTTCACGAAGAGGACCGGTGCTCCCCAGGGTGATACGCTCGGGTGTATAAACCCTTTGTCGAGTAGATCGCGCAATTGTTCCTTAAGCTCAGTCATTTTGGCTGGTGCCATATGGTACGGTGCCCTAGCAATGGGACCAGTACCAGGTACAAGATCAATCTCGAACTCTACTGCTCTCGGGGGTGGCATACCAGGTAGTTCTTTTGGAAATACATCAGGAAATTTGGATACTACTGGCACCTCCGTGCTAAATTCTGGATCTCTCTCCAGATCTTTTACATAACATAGATACACATCATGCCCTTTTATGAGCTCCCGGTACATAGCCATAGCGGAGATGACTGTAGTCGAAGGCTCTCTCGGCCTCTGGCGGTATGAAACAGTTCCCCAGACGGACTCTTGAGCAGCAGTCTATGCTCGGCGCAGAGGATTCGCCCCTTGTGCTGCTCCAACCAGTTCATCCCGACTATCAAGTCGAATCCCAAGCCATTGAATTCGATGAAGGAGATGGGAAACTCTTCGCCTTTGATTCGGATTGTGGCGGTTCAGTAATACTTGGTACATCTTACTTGCTCCTTCGACGGGAGAGTAACCAGGAAGTTTGGTAGCTCATCTGCGTCTAGCCCCAACCTCTTCGCAAATGATGGTGATATAAAGGTGTGAGAGGCGCTGGACTCGAATAGTACGGAGGCATCAATGCCGTTCACTGGGAAGGTTCCCGTTAGAATGGTGCCGCTCTTATCGGCTTGTGCTTCGGTGAGGATACTCAGGTTACCTTCGGTACTGAGTCAACAACCTAATGATTCACAAAATTTATAAGAATTGGAACACACGTGGAATTTAATAACCAACACTGCTTTTATTGAATAAACCAACCATCATACATATTGTCTCTCTAATACACGTTACTAATGCATTACTTGCTACTACAAGATTAATACTTTCTAAAGGTAAGGTTCAGGCGTCCTGGTTTCATGTGTGTGGCATTGATTATTGTCGGTGGTGCCGTATTCAAATTGATCTTTTTGATACCGTGATACAACAACCTTGAATTTCCACCCATGATCAAGACATCTCCTGATCTCAATACCATTTTCTCTGCGAGGTCCTCACGCTTCTGCTCGCTATCCAAGAATACCGCGTCATCACCAATGGACCAAGACACTACGAGCACTCCTTGTTCAAGAGATTCCATTGTCTCGTCCTTATCTTGGTGTAAGCCGAGTCGTCCTTCTTTCTCATAGAAGTTGACGATACATAAGTCTACTTCAAGTGCAGGGATTGGGTCATCTTCACATTGTTATGCGATTCCTACAGCTTGTGTAACAAGCGTTTGAAATTCAGTGGGTATTGATAGAGGAGTTGCTCCGTCTTCTGCTCGTGTCTTCTGGTATGTCTTGGTATAAGGATTCCAGTCCTTTCCCAAGCACATCATCTTCAGCTTCATTGTTGCTCCACCGGGGAATTCGGGTGCATAAAATCCTCCTGGACCCGCTCCTAGTTCGTTGCATCGTCGAATGATGGCAATTTGTGCTTCGGGTGTCAGGTATTCTTTTAATAAGATCATACCTGGGCGGATAACCTGACACTTCTCGTTGGTGAAGTGGTGAGTGGTGATGTCGGTTTCTTCATTGTTCGGGTTTGAAGGTATTGGGTAGCAGATATTAAATCTCCCTAAGGTGGAAAATTCCATCTAAAGTGAGTTCTAGTCTCAACTAATTCGTTTCATGCTTAAATTCATACTATAATTGCTTACGCATTCATGCATCCACTCCTACAGGTAATTCAATACTTTAGACATGCTCTTCAAGGATTAAAGGTTACAGTTAATACCTAGGCCGGACTTAGTACCGGTCCCATCACGGTCAATGATGTGCAAGGTCGGCTGCCTCTGTGGTGCGCCCTTCTGCGAACCTCGGGACCCCTGTCCTTGTGAGGTGTGCTAGGTCTGAGCATCACCAGACACAACCTCCTTGCCTTCACATTGCTTGTAGCCCTGGTAGTTGCCCTTGGGCTTCGAGTTCTCCGGGCATACGTTAGCACGGTGCCCCGGTTTCTGGCAGTTGTAGCATCGGATCTCCCTCCCTTGGTAATTGGTGCCGGGATGATCCTTGTTGCATTTTCGGCATATATAGCTTCGGCCATCACTTTGGCTCTTGCCATAGCCAGAACCAGAATTTGTAGCTTCGAAGTTAGCGAGATTCGGCATATTTACACTAATTCTCATACACACTATTTTACAAGTATACTACTTCGGTTTTTGGGTTCTTACCCTTATAGGGCTGAGACTTCAGTGGCTATGCTGCCACTGGTGCAGTGTAGGCAAGATGCAATGGCTCAGCTGCCTTGCCCTTCTCAGCATGGGCACTGCTGTCTCCTGCGGTATTCTTCTGGTTTTGGTGGGAGTACTTCCCCTTCTTCTTCCATGGCTTACTCTGATTTTGCTCATCGGAGTTGTTACCCTTGCTGCTCACCTTGCGCTTCAGCGCTTGCTCTTCATCTCTCAGCTGGCAGGTGATCTCAACTCGAGATGCAGCGTGGTAACACTCCTAAAGTATTCGGGCATTAGGTCACGCATTTACATACGAAGGTACTAATTCGTATTGACCATGACATCTAAGGGTTTAAACATTGTTTACCTGAAGGGAGGTAAACCGTGTGAACCCCATGCCGTACCGGAGTCGATGGCTCAATCCGCCGTAGAAGCGGTCGATCAAGACCTGGCCGGTATACCCAAGGCCGGGTAGGAGTCTGAGAATGGAGGTGAAAGTATGGTAATATTCATCAACCGTCATCTTCTCTATCATTTTGAGTGCATCGAGCTCAAGCCTCTTCTTGGTCTTGACATGCTCGGGGTAGTACTTAGATCGGAGCAGAGAGGTGAATGCTTCCCAGTCGAATGTGGGGTCAGCAGCATGCTCGGCCTTAATGAGCTTCCACCAGTCCATAGCTGCGTCCTTGAGGTAGTACGCCACTATCCTCACCCTCACTCCAGCAGGAGCCTCGAGGGTCTCGAAAACCGTCTCCATCTCAAAGATATAGGCCTCGAGCTTGGCGGGGTTGCTCTCGCCTCTAAAGCAGGGAGGTCGAAGGTCGGTGACGCTCTTTTCCCAATTGGTTTCACGGGGTTGAGGCGGGTCAGGCTGTTGTTGTTGGTTTTGTTGTACTTGATGCTGGGCTGTAGTCATCAGTTGGGGCAACAGCTGTGCCACGGTAGCGGCGACAATCTTGGCGACCGTTTTTGCACCAGGCTCATCAGCCTGCCCTCCCCGAGGTCGGCCTCGACCACGTCCTCTTCCTGACATGTGAACAAGTGTGGATTACATTAGACACTGTGACCATGTGGCCTTGATTCAAACAATGGTATCGTCTTTTCAAACGTCAAGGGTATCCGTTTTCATTAATGGCCAATCTTAGTTAGGTTTCTAATTCTCCGTTGTAAAACGGTTTGTAACCTAACTCGGTAATCGCTACTCTCGGTAATCTAATCTTTAGAGCGCGACTGCACTCTGATACCACTTTTTGTAACACCCCAACCGCTAATCCTTCCATTATCCTCTAATTGTCTCCATAATTACTCTACACGCAGCGGATACTTACATACTCCCGATGGGTGATACAACGTCGTTAGCCATCCCAACACTAACAAGGCTCCTACTACTTACTGTGACGGTCTGAAGATTAAGATATATCAAGCAACATAAATACATACATTACACTTCCAATACTTACTTACAATCTTGATTACCGAGTATCCAAAAGTATATGAATTACATCCCAATTCCTACAATTTACCAAAAGCTATGAGTTTATACAATCTCTCATTCTTACCAATTCACATTCTCAAGTCCAAAAGGGTGTACCACATGGTACACCGGCTACTCAAAATGGCATAAGCCGTGTACAACTCGGTACACCATCCATATCCTACTAACTACGACAAAAGAATCATCTTGGTCTTAGCTCGACCTTCACCCTTCTCAAGCACTTGTAAAATAAAAACAGTGCCCCAAGGGGCTCGGCAAAACGCTGCATATAAAATTCACATACCCCACGTGCTAACGGGGGTACGCCGACTACTTGGTCGAAGACACGCGGTTCATTTTATTCATACATACATATATGCTTTCATAAACAGTATTACAATTACACCATAGAGTATACATACATTCCATCCAATACACACAAGGAAGACAACACAAGTCATCCGTTCATACTTACCGGAATAAGGAGATACACCTCTCCAATACATACACAATGCTTGTTAGCTTCTTTACTCACCCGGGTTAATCGGGTGTACTTTACTCTTTTATTAGTGGTCAATGACTTACACTAGCCATGACCATTACTCATACAATTACTTTACTTAGTTACTTACTTACTCAAGTCAAGTCGGTATGACCTCCGGGCAGGGACTACGATATCCCACCACCGGGCTTTAGGGTGGCTCACTAATCCAGGATGCTACCCATTTAAGGGGTTTGGTCCATGGAAAAGATTAAGGCCAGGATTCGGATCCAACCTCTTGTGTCTCCTTATCCACACGCATGGCCGAAACTATATCGGACTTCTACTCATTCCATTTTACCAATTACTCAAGTTAGAGTTAGGTAGTTAGGAATTAGTTAGAAGTCCTTTCTTCCATACAGTGGGTTAATATGCTACACATCAAGCTACACATACACTTCATTCTCATTCATACATTTCATGATTTATACAAACTAAGAGTTCAAGACATTACAACAAGAACAATATAATACAAGCACAAGTAGGTGCATTAAAAACCCGATTCGTGCATTTATCTTATTTAGGTGATCACATAAGCACACAAATCAGGTAGCCAAGGTAGCATACGGGGCATGAGAAAATCATACCGTTCACCGTCGTACTCGAACTCTGACTTTCCTTTGGTGTTCAACTATTCGAGTCCTATAACATACATGGAGTTGTATGGTCAATGATCTATTATTGACCTAACTCGTTACTCCATTACCATTTCCTATGTGCACGTACTAGTTCTTACAATTCATAAGTGGTTATGAAAACCATTTCATCCTTTAAGCTTGTTTTCTTACTCATGTGCATGTTTCTTACTATTATTACCCATCAATGATGTACTACTATATATATACATATACATATGATTGCCATTATTATTATTATTATTATATTACTATTATTATTATTATTATTATTATTATTATTATATATTATTATTATTATTATTTGGTATGACTCGACCGACCTTACCCAGGGTCGGCCCCAAGGTCGGTCGAAGTCAGCGTGTTACGATCCCGGAAAATTTAGACCCAACCGACCTTGTAGGGGAGGTCCCAAGGTCTGTCCAAGTCAGTAAGTTTCTGGTTCTGAAAATTCATAACTCGACCGACCTTGCAAGGGAGGTCCCAAGGTCGGTCGAAGTTAGTAGACTTCTGGGCTTACAATTTACGACTCGACCTGTAACGACCCCAAAACCGGCCTAGGAGTTAGGGCCGTTACACGCCGCGAGTCTACTACCTAACGTCGCAAGGCTCTAAGCAAAACGAATCCCAAAACCAAATAACAAACTTGTATAAATACCAAAAGAGTTTACAAGATCTAAATACTTATAAGTCAAATACAAAGAGAGGCCTGAAGGCTACACAACTCTAAAGCGTCCAACACGCAAAGTAAACAAAGTCAACACAACGTAAACAAACGAAGCTCCAGTAAGGGACAAGAGAGAGAAGATCCCACGAGCTCAATCTGCAACAAAGTAAAGGGGTGAGCTAAACAGCCCAGCAAGCAGAAGACTTCCTCAAGGAAGCCCACTCAAAACAGAAGTAGAAGAATAGTTTATAAACAGAGAAGAAGGCGGAGTCAATATAATCAGACAGAAAGGAAGCACAAAACAGAAGCAGAGCAGAACGTCACTTCAAATCATAGTCGGACTTTCAAAAACGGGTACAGAAGAGTGGGACACTAGAAACAAGCTAACACAACAGAAGGACTCACGTAAGGTCCTATGGATCCGAAGATCCCACAACAGAAGCCGTAGAGACAGCTAACAGACCCGTCGGTCAAATAACGTCCTAAGGAAGACCCTAAGGAGTATAAACAGAAGGAATTCCTGCGCAGCATGCTACGGGACAGCCCGACCCGACTATCCAAGGCTCAGAAGCAAAGTAACTAGGTCCCAAAACCAAAAGCTCGCAAAACAGATCTTAAGTGCATGGAAATGCATATAAACAGCATAAGAAGCTTGTACACAGATAGGGGAATCCAACCCCGCAAACGGAACTCAAAACGGAGCTAAAACAGAGAAGTTATGCTCAAAATAGTGGCATGTCCGAACTTGCGTCCGACCTTGCAAGTTCGGACAGATGCCGAGAGTCAGAGGTTGAGAAAACGTCGATGTCCGAACTTACGTCCGACCTTCGAAGTTCAGACGTAAGTCGAAAGTCAGAAACCAAAACTCCCATCATGTCCGAACTTGCGTCCGACCTTGCAAGTTCGGACAGATGTCGAAACTCACACGAAAATCATCCTCGCGTCGGGTCTGAACTTACAAGTTCGGACCGACGTTCGGACACTTCAAAATCCTGAAAAACAAAATGCGCCCGATGAACTGTCCGAACTTGCATGTTCGGACAGAAGTTCGGACAGCGCAAAACTGTCGAATTCCAGAAAGAACAGACGCGCAGAAGATCATCCAAAAACATACCAAACTCACGCAAAACTCACAGAATGGTAAATTAGTACCCTCGGGGGTTTATCCAATCAATTAACAACACAAAACGCGGAGAATTCGCACAAGCAACACACGAAATCAGATATGAAAAACAGATATTAAAAGCAGTCCCCGAGGGTGAGCAAACTACCCCGATTCCATCCCCCACTCACTTGAATTCGAAGCGTAGAATCCGACCAGACGTCCCCAGCAACCCAGCGAACAGAACGCAGCAGAGGAGACGCACCAAACGACACTGAATTCAGCCAGCAAACCATCCAGCAATCAGAAAACTGTCTCTCTCTCAAAACAGAAGCGAACCCCACCAAAATCGAAAGGGAAACCAAACCTGAATCACAACAGAGGAAGCGCAAACACACAGAACCGGAATTCGATCCCAAACGCACCAGCAACGCACCAGGAATTCAGAAGTACACCAATGGAGAAGACAAGAAGAGAGCGCAAAAACTGTCGAGAGGATGAGCGGGACTTGAGAACTGATCGTGATTGGAAAATAAGAAAACTGCCCAATCAATTACTTAAAGAAGCTTACCAAAATAAAAGAGAGGGGATAAGACCTCCTTGTCCCTCGCCTTTTAACATAAAGACTCCGACGTCCCATCAGCCCATCAGTTAAACAAAGCACTACATAACATAACTTTAATTAATAACATTAACCGAGATGTTATGTCACGAAATCTGAAAAACGAAAAAACGGAGTATTACATCACTCCCCCCTTAAAAGGAATTTCGTCCTCGAAATTCAACATACCTCACTGCTCGAAGAGGGAAGGGAACTTGGCACGCAACTCCTCCTCGAGTTCCCACGTCGCCTCACGCTCGGACTGATCAGACCACTGCACCTTAACCATAGGTAGTGTCTTGCTACGAAGCCGACGAACATCCCGTGTCAAAATACGGACCGGAACTGCCTCATAAGTGAAATCATCTCGGAGTCGAAGCTGACCATAATCAATCACATTCGAAGGATCGTGCAGATACTTCCTGAGCATCGACACATGAAACACGTCATGCACTCCTGCCAGAGCTGGTGGCAATGCCAATCTGTAAGCCACCGGCCCCACCACCTTCTCAAGCACCTCAAAAGGCCCTACGAACCGAGGACTCAGCTTGCCTCGCTTACCAAAACGAACCACACCCCGAACTGGAGAAATCTTCAGATACACGTGGTCCCCAACCTGAAACTCAAGCGGATGGCCCTGCACCAACTCAGGACCTACAATCGCCCTCTCTCGTAGGTCATCCCAACAAATAGGAGATCTACAGCGCCTACCATACAATGCCTCATATGGAGCCATCCCAATGCTCGATTGAAAACTATTATTGTAGGCGAACTCAATCAATGTCACATGCTGATCCCAGCTGCCCCCGAAGTCGAGCACACAAGCCCTCAACATGTCCTCCAAAATCTGATTCGTCCTCTCCGTCTGCCCATCGGTCTGAGGATGGTACGCTGAACTGAAAGCTAAACTCGTACCTAAAGCCTTATGCAGGCTACGCCAGAAGCGAGATACAAATCTCGGATCCCTGTCCGAAACGATCGTCGCCGGCACACCATGCAGCCTCACAACCTCATCTACATACAGCCGAGCCAGGCGCTCCAGGCTGAAGGTCTTCCTCACAGGCAAGAAATGAGCTGACTTCGTCAACCGATCCACAATCACCCACAGCGCATCGTACCCAGAAGATGTCCTAGGCAACCCCACAATGAAATCCATGCCAACGCTCTCCCATTTCCACTCAGGAACAGGAAGAGGCTGTAGAAGACCCGCAGGTCGCTGATGCTCGGCCTTCACCTGCTGACAGGTTTGGCAACGAGCCACAAAATCAGAAATCTCCCTCTTCATATTCGCCCACCAAAAGGACTCTCTGAGGTCCCGGTACATCTTCACCCCTCCCGGGTGCACCGAATAAGGAGCTCCATGAGCCTCCTGCATAATCTCTCGCCTAAGGTCGCCTCCACTAGGCACACAAACTCTGCCCCTGAAGCGTAGACAGTCATCGCTGGACACAGAAAACTCTGACTCCTGATCATCTGACAACTTCTCCCTGATCTTACACAACTCAGCATCAGCCTTCTGACCCTCTCTGATCCGCTCAATCAAAGTAGACTGGACCTGAATCGAAGCAATCATCCCAGCACGGTCGGACCGAACAACCCAAATCCCCATACGCTGAAGCTCAATAGCAGACCTCTGAACTCCTGACAACGAACAAGCAAGACCAGGAGCACCCCTACGGCTCAAGGCATCAGCCACCACATTCGCTCTACCCGGATGGTAGAGGATCTCCAGGTCGTAGTCATGTAACAGCTCCAACCAGCGCCGCTGTCTCAAATTCAATTCCTTCTGCGTGAACAGATATTTGAGACTCTTGTGATCCGTGTAGACCTTACACGTCACCCCATACAAATAGTGCCGCCAGATCTTCAAGGCGAAGACCACAGCAGCTAGCTCCAAGTCATGGGTAGGATAATTCTTCTCATACGGCTTCAACTGTCGTGACCCATATGCTAC
Organism: Limonium bicolor; assembly: GCA_023374045.1. Taxonomy (NCBI): domain Eukaryota; kingdom Viridiplantae; phylum Streptophyta; class Magnoliopsida; order Caryophyllales; family Plumbaginaceae; genus Limonium; species Limonium bicolor. The sequence continues at coordinate 204,063,555 of CM041780.1, read as the reverse complement.
CACCTTTCCCTGCTGCATCAGAACACACCCCAGCCCTCTATGGGAAGCGTCACAGAACACCTCAAAGCCCTCTGTCCCAGAAGGCAACGTCAAAATCGGAGCCGAAGTCAACCTCTTCTTCAACTCCTGGAAGCTCTCCTGGCACGCCTCACTCCACTCAAACTTGACATCCTTCCTAAGAAGACGAGTCAAGGGGGATACGATCTTAGAAAAGCCCTCCACGAACTTCCTATAATACCCAGCCAATCCCAGAAAACTGCGCACCTCAGACACACTAGTGGGCTTCGCCCACTCCATAACCGCCTTAATCTTCTCCGGGTCCACTGAAATGCCATCCTTCGAAACCACGTGGCCAAGGAACACCACCCTATCCAACCAGAACTCACACTTCTTCAACTTAGCATACAACTCCTTCTCCTTCAACGTCTGTAGGACCATCCTCAGATGCTCCTCAGCACTCTTGGAGTACACCAAGATATCGTCAATAAACACAACTACGAAAGAATCCAAGAAAGGTTTGAAGACTCTGTTCATCATATCCATGAAGAACGACGGGGCATTGGTCAAACCAAAAGGCATGACCAAGAACTCATAATGCCCATATCGGGTCCTAAATGCAGACTTAGGCACATCCTCGGCCTTAATCTTCAGCTGATGATATCCAGAACACAAGTCGATCTTCGAGAAGACTGTCGCTCCCGCTAACTGGTCGAAGAGGTCATCAATGCGGGGAAGAGGATACCGATTCTTGATGGTAACCTTATTCAATTCCCTGTAGTCAATACACAATCTGAAGGAGCCATCCTTCTTCTTCACAAACAACACAGGTGCTCCCCATGGAGACACACTAGGGCGAATGAAGCCCTTATCCAGAAGATCCTGCAGCTGCACCTTCAGCTCCTTAAGCTCTGCCGGACTCATGCGATAGGGAGCCTTAGAGATAGGCTGAGTCCCTGGCGCTAACTCGATAGAAAACTCCACCTCACGATCAGGCGGTAGCCCTGGCACATCGTCCTGGAACACCTCAGGAAACTCACGCACAATGGGGATATCCTCCAACCGGGATCCCTCCTTAACCTCAGGTACAAAGCAGAGAAAACCCTGGCAGCCCTTCCTCAAGGAACGGACTGCCTGCATAGCAGACACCAACACAGGAGCACAAGGAACGGAGTTCCCCACAAAAGCAAAACGGGTCTCACCCGGTCTATCAAACACAACCTTCCTAGCTGCACAATCTATATGGGCATGGTGCTCTGCTAGCCAGTCCATGCCCAAAATCACATCGAAGCAGGACATACTCATAGGGATCAAATCAGCATGCAAATTCCTATCCATGATCACTAAAGGAACAGACTTGCACACAGAACTAAGCACACATGCAGGTACGCCACTCAGCGGGCTAGAAATACACAGATCCACATCACATGGCACAGCAGACAACCCGAGACTACCCACTAAATCAGCAGACACAAAGGAGTGGGTAGCTCCTGAATCAAACAAGCAGAAAACTGGCTGAGAAGAGATCTGAAGAATACCTGACACTACTCTGTCTGAGTCACGGTCTCGCTCACCAGCTAGCGCATACACACGTGCCTGGGTCTGGGGCTTCTTCTGATCAGCCTTCTGCCCGGACCCTGAACCAGCACCTCGGCCCTCAGAACCGCCACTGCCACCTCCACCTCTAGCCTGTGGACACTGGGCAATGCGGTGATCCAGCGAACCACACTTGAAGCACGCTCCGGACTTCCTGTAGCACTCACGCCCAGGATGGAAACGATCACACTCAGCACACTTCGCCACACGACGCAGATGACGAAGATCCCCGGTCTCCTCTGAACTTCTTCTGAGAAGAAGTCTGGTCTCGCCTCACAGGCTCCTCCACATGTGCCTTCCTCTTCTGCTCCTTGCCCTTATCGGGCCTCTGGTCCTTCTTCTCATAACGCTGCCTAGCCTGCAGCTCAGACTCCACCACCAACGCCACATCGGCCACATCCCTGAAGGTCTTGTGGCGGAAAGGTGCCACAGCAGCTCGAATGTCGCCCCTCAGACCAGCTTCAAACTTCCTAGCCTTCCGGTTGTCATCTGGCTCTGGCACAAACTTAGAAAGGGAAATGAACTTCCGCACATACTCATCCACAGACATCTCCTTCGTCTGACGAAGCCTCCCATACTCAACTATCTTCTGATCCCTGAAGACATCGGGATAGAACTGCTGATTGAAGCAGCCCCTGAACTGCTCCCATGTCCATGGGTGGGGGTACTTCCCTTCAACCGACTTCCACCACTCCTTCGCCTCACTCTGAAACATGAACGTGGCGAAACCAACTTTCTGATCCTCCTCACATCCCATGACCCTCAGCAAATCCTCTATCGCAGTGATCCAGTGGCTCGCTTCCTGTGGGTCGCCACTAGCATCAAAGGAAGGCGGCTTCAGCTTCAGGAACTCCTGAAGCGCCTTCACATTGCTGCCCCCCGCGTTACCGGCTCCTGTCGCCTGGCCAGCAGTGGCCCCTACGGTCTGCAACACCTGGGTCACCACCTGCTGTACAATCTCTGCAATGTCCCCTTGGGGAGCATCGCCTGAAGCTGCACCACGTCCTGAACGTCGGGGAGGCATACTGAAGATACAACACCAAAATTATCAGAAACCATCAAGAATCAAACAGCAGACCTTTCAGACACCCACGCATGCAGACAAACCCCACAAACACCAAAGAACGAGCAACCTGGCTCTGATACCACTAAATGTAACGACCCCAAAACCGGCCTAGGAGTTAGGGCCGTTACACGCCGCGAGTCTACTACCTAACGTCGCAAGGCTCTAAGCAAAACGAATCCCAAAACCAAATAACAAACTTGTATAAATACCAAAAGAGTTTACAAGATCTAAATACTTATAAGTCAAATACAAAGAGAGGCCCGAAGGCTACACAACTCTAAAGCGTCCAACGCGCAAAGTAAACAAAGTCAACAAAACGTAAACAAACGAAGCTCCAGCAAGGGACAAGAGAGAGAAGATCCCACGAGCTCAATCTGCAACAAAGTAAAGGGGTGAGCTAAACAGCCCAGCAAGCAGAAGACTTCCTCAAGGAAGCCCACTCAAAACAGAAGTAGAAGAATAGTTTATAAACAGAGAAGAAGGCGGAGTCAATATAATCAGACAGAAAGGAAGCACAAAACAGAAGCAGAGCAGAACGTCACTTCAAATCATAGTCGGACTTTCAGAAACGGATACAGAAGAGTGGGACACTAGAAACAAGCTAACACAACAGAAGGACTCACGTAAGGTCCTATGGATCCGAAGATCCCACAACAGAAGCCGTAGAGACAGCTAACAGACCCGTCGGTCAAATAACGTCCTAAGGGAGACCCTAAGGAGTATAAACAGAAGGAATTCCTGCGCAGCATGCTACGGGACAGCCCGACCCGACTATCCAAGGCTCAGAAGCAAAGTAACTAGGTCCCAAAACCAAAAGCTCACAAAACAGATCTTAAGTGCATGGAAATGCATATAAACAGCATAAGAAGCTTGTACACAGATAGGGGAATCCAACCCCGCAAACGGAACTCAAAACGGAGCTAAAACAGAGAAGTTATGCTCAAAACAGTGGCATGTCCGAACTTGCGTCCGACCTTGCAAGTTCGGACAGATGCCGAGAGTCAGAGGTTGAGAAAACGTCGATGTCCGAACTTACGTCCGACCTTCGAAGTTCGGACGTAAGTCGAAAGTCAGAAACCAAAACTCCCATCATGTCCGAACTTGCGTCCGACCTTGCAAGTTCGGACAGATGTCGAAACTCACACGAAAATCATCCTCGCGTCGGGTCCGAACTTACAAGTTCGGACCGACGTTCGGACACTTCAAAATCCTGAAAAACAAAACGCGCCCGATGAACTGTCCGAACTTGCATGTTCGGACAGAAGTTCGGACAGCGCAAAACTGTCGAATTCCAGAAAGAACAGACGCGCAGAAGATCATCCAAAAACATACCAAACTCACACAAAACTCACAGAATGGTAAATCAGTACCCTCGGGGGTTTATCCAATCAATTAACAACACAAAACGCGGAGAATTCGCACAAGCAACACACGAAATCAGATATGAAAAACAGATATTAAAAGCAGTCCCCGAGGGTGAGCAAACTACCCCGATTCCATCCCCCACTTACTGAATTCGAAGCGTAGAATCCGACCAGACGTCCCCAGCAACCCAGCGAACAGAACAGCAGAGAGGAGATGCACCAAACGACACTGAATTCAGCCAGCAAACCATCCAGCAATCAGAAAACTGTCTCTCTCTCAAAACAGAAGCGAACCCCACCAAAATCGAAAGGGAAACCAAACCTGAATCACAGCAGAGGAAGCGCAAACACACAGAACCGGAATTCGATCCCAAACGCACCAGCAACGCACCAGGAATTCAGAAGCACACCAATGGAGAAGACAAGAAGAGAGCGCAAAAACTGTCGAGAGGATGAGCGGGACTTGAGAACTGATCGTGATTGGAAAATAAGAAAACTGCCCAATCAATTACTTAAAGAAGCTTACCAAAATAAAAGAGAGGGGATAAGACCTCCTTGTCCCTCGCCTTTTAACATAAAGACTCCGACGTCCCATCAGCCCATCAGTTAAACAAAGCACTACATAACATAACTTTAATTAATAACATTAACCGAGATGTTATGTCACGAAATCTGAAAAACGAAAATACGGAGTATTACACGACCGACCTTGCCAAGTTCGGTCCCAAGGTCGATCGAAGTCAGTAGACTTCCGTCTTTGCAAATCTGGGCTCGACCGACCTTACCAAGGGCGGTCCCAAGGTCGGTCCAGCCCAGTATTTCTTTTTACTTTTTTTGCTTCATTCTTCACCCATTACTTTCCTAATATTTCCCAAAGCATTACTAAACATTTTTAACCTCAATCTTGTTGCTCTAAACTTCTCTAACCCACCTACTAACCTCAGTACTCATTTCCATTTCAACTCACCCAATTTTCTCACTTTCTCTTCAACACTTGCACTAGTTTTCTCTAGTTCCTTATTTGCTACAGATTTTGACTCCCACTTCTACCATCCAATACTTCCTCAACTAATGCCATTACTATAGTTCAATTTGCATTATCTTACATCCAAGTTTCTCCCACTACTTAATTCTTTCTCAATCTGTTTTCAACCATGAAAAACTACTCACATTAATCTCCTAAGTCACTTAGTTCCTATCTAAATTTCGACATAGTCTCCCCTATAATTTTCACTTTCTCACCACATTGTTTTGTTCACACATTACCACTTACAAAACCTGTTTATTCAAGGGCATTAATACACAACTCCCAACTTCTCCACAACATTCCACACACTACAATACATTAAATTTTCCTGCACATACATATTTATTCCCCAAGGTTTTCCTAAGCTTTTAATCATCTTTTAAAAGCTTCAAAACATTTTAATTCTCTTCCTCATTATGCTACAACCTAACTACTACTCAAAACCATACACATTACTCATTTCAAGTAGTTAAATCTGTTGCACTAAGGTATACAAAACTAGCTCAAGGCAAGAGTATTTACCTTGTAGCTCTAGTTTTCTTTCTCTTCTCTTCCTTTCCTTTCTTTCTTTCTTTCTTGTTCTTCCTTCACAATTTCAGAGATGCTACAGCCCATACCAAAGGATGATAATGAGCATTAATTAAATCCCTAAACCTCTAAAATCAGCCCTAGAACACAAGGAAGGTTTAGAGCTCCAAAGAGTTTTACCTTAGAACTTCTAGATGAAGTTTTGAGCCTTAAAAACAGCAAGCTACAGCACCTTCTTGGAGGAGCCAAAAATCGGCTGAAGCAAGGCACAACAAGGAGGTTTAAAAATCTGGAAAAATTTCCAAGAGGAAGGAGAGGGCTAGAAAGAAGGAACTTTGAGTTCCTTTTTACCTTAAAGTGATAAGGAGATGGATGTGCTTCCAATGGTGGTCTCAAATCCTCAAATGGCCTCCAGCCATGGAAATGAAAATGGAGCTTTTCAGATTTTGAGAAGATGGAATTGTTGTCCAAGGAGAGAGGATTTCAATGGTGTAATTTTTGTAGCATTTGGACAAGGTTTGAGCCTTCAAAAATGGAAAGGAAATGCTTGTGCTGGTGGGGGAGTGCAAATCGCCATTGTTTGGCTTGAGGAAGAAGAAGGAGTCAGGTTGGAGGGAGTAAGACGTGAGAGAGAGGAGGGGTGTGAGAGAGAGGGTTGCGTTTACTTTATTTATTTGTCCTTTTGTTACTAAAAGCAAATAAAGGAGGGGGGAGTGAGTGAGCCGGCCACCCAGCACACACACACAACTTCTAATTTTTATTTTCAAATGGGACACATTAGTTTAGCTTATTTACACTTATCACCCCACAACTCCTAGTTTTTACATTACTCACTAACCGGAACCCGTTTTCCGGAATTTTCTCGTTTAATTAATTTTATTGGTTCTAAACCTTCACTAATGTCTAAATATAGACATTTGATTGACTAAAATTGTTATGGGTTTATTTAACCCGCTTAAAGTCGTGTTTTCCTGGTTTCCTCGAAAAACACGCTTTAAGGTTCGTTTGTGCTTTTAATCCATTTTAAGGATCCGTTTTCTTTGGGATTTGTTCCCTTGTGTTTATTTTGATGTAATTAAGCCCCTAAAATCATAATTATCCTAATTAATCATTATTTTTAATTTCGGGGTATTTCACTACCAGATCAATAGTTCTAGAAATTGGGTAGTACTTATCATTGAACCCAGTAGTCATCTCCTCTCATGATGTAATGATGCCAAAAGGAAGGCGATAGAACCACTTGACTCCCTATCTAGATAACTTGTTCGGAAATAAGCTCAACCTTGCATACTCTCGTAGACCTTCAGATTACCTGATCTAATCGATGTGAATGAGGAATTTGTTAACATGATCCAAGGCATCATTGGGGTCGGAGCCATCAAAAGTGCCAACAAGTAGTTCATAAACAGTCTTGGCCTAATGAGAAGGCTTCAAGGCATTCCACTCCACCGTAAGTTTATTAGTGAGCACTAGAATGACTAATGGACTCCTTCTTGGTACGACTTCAGGTCTATTGAACTATCTCATCAACTACGGAGCCTCCATCTCTAATTGTCTTTGAAACCTTCTCTGGTGCTGGGCTAGGCGGAAGGTACGGTTGATCTCTGGATCCAAAACCTTATCCCAAATGAGTAAAGAGTCTGATCTTGAGCGTGTAGTACCATCAACTATCCTGCAAATGGTGAAGAAAAGAAATCTCTACGATAAATTAATAAAAACAAAAAAAAAAGAAAGCTAAAAAGTAAAAATTAAATAAAATGAAATTGATTGCTCTTCTAGTTCTCTACGCTCGGCGTAAAGTACAGTTGATCTCAGGATCAAAATTATCGCTAGATGGACCTCAAGACCGAGTATTGCACATTCACCAAATAGTTGCTACAATTAAGAATGACAAACATAAAAATTCAAATTATAAGTAAAATCAAAGAAGAAATAAATAAACCCTCAAAAATAACGAAATAGCAGTAAACAAATAAACAAAACAAAACAAAATAAAAAACAATTGGCAACAGCAACAGGGCCATTGTGTAGACAATTATTTTGATATACTAAAAGCTAAGAAATAATCCTAGAAAATAGCAAACCAAAAGTTCTCTTGTTGTAGAAAATCCTAGTTGCAATAGTATATAGAGTAAAGCAATCAGGAGTCAAACCGTGGGACTTGAAATAAATAAGTTTAATCCTTTAAACAATGGGAAATTAAACAGGGATTTTCGGGTTTGAAATTAGAGCGCAAAGCGAAAGTAAATAAATGAATAATTAGCAAGAAAAGAGAAAGTGTTAAAGTTAATTGGTTAATGAAACTATGAGTTCAGGTTGTTTTCCCTTAGATGTATTTAGTAATTTTTACAGGCTATCACGAAATTTGGATTGCTGAATTCTTAAGTTTCTTTTTAATACTAAATCCTAGTCACAAAAAATCTCACCCTATAGAACTTGCTAGCTCTAATAAAAAAACAAGCAAAACATGTAATGGTGGATTAATCGCAAAGAATTCTAAGCATCTGAAGGAAGGATTAATCTATCTGATTTGGTCTTCCACAAATTTCCAGATTTAATTGACCTTTCTATTACTACCCGCTCAGTTATTAATAGGATTCACAAGACAACTTGGATAGTTCATGAGATTAAAAGAGAAGGGCGAATAATAATTTAAATATGAAACAATCCTTAAAATCTTGTATTCATCCGTAGAAAATAAAACTAAGTCATTATCTAGATTTCAACAACCATTCCCCTAGAGCCTTCTTACCAGACATATTCAAGAAATTGACAAAGAGAGAGAGAGAGAGGAGAGAGAGAGAGAGGGAGAGAGAGATAGAGAGTTCATCCAAAAGAGTAGAGAACATCAAAATCTACTTTATTGTCCAGATCAGTAATCTGCAAGGCAAGAGGTTGAAGAAGATGGTGGAAATTTCCCTTGCTTGTGTTGTGCTAGGGTTGTTGTGCAAGAGTGGAGGCACATATATGTCGTTATTTTGCCCTCGTTTCTATATCTTTAAATAGAGATCTGCATGAAAGTTACATGTGTCCGGCCCTGTGTCCAGGTGGGAAGGCCAGATGTAATACCCCCATCCCACATTGGGATATGAGTAGTATTGTGAGTTCCTTATATGCAAACACATAGGTTGACTACAACAACAAAGCCTTCCACTTTTAAGCCCAAGTGAGGATTGAGGGCCTAAAGTGGCTAGTTTTCAAGTATTGATGGTTTGAGAGCTAGGTTGTTGGACAGTTACCCATATGGGGTGTTACAAATGGTATCAGAGCTGACTCGGGACCGTGTCGGGATGATCTACCCGACTCCTACCGAGGAGGTCCATGGGACTTGGATATTAGGCTTGCGACGAGGACGTCGCGTTCTTTGAGTGGGGGAGTATGTAATACCCCCATCCCACATCGGGATATGAGTAGTATTGTGAGTTCCTTATATGCAAACACACAGGTTGACTACAACAACAAAGCCTTCCACTTTTAAGCCCAAGTGAGGATTGAGGGCCTAAAGTGGCTAGTTTTCAAGTCTGGATGGTTTGAGAGCTAGGTTGTTGGACAGTTACCCATATGGGGTGTTACACCGGACGTGACTCGAACTTGTCTAGGCAAGAATTATGGCTTTGTGAGGTGTCCTTGTGAGTGTTCAGGTGAGAAAACCGGACAACTTCCTAGACAGAAATATTTAAACAATTCTTCACATAAATCTTCACTCGTGGTTGTAATTATAGATGAAGTGATGAGTTATTTAGGTGGGAAAGCCGGAGAGTTTCCCAGACACTTATAACATTCAAGGAAACACATTGATCAAGCTAAAGCACATCATTCTGAGGTCGGGCCCACCGATGAGGTCTCCGGGTTAGTGGCGGTAAATAAACATAAAAAAAAACTTTTAAGGTATTTCCTCCATGAATAAGATACAATTTAAACACAAAATTATGAGAAAATACAAAAAAAAAAGACAAGGGGTTTCAACACTAAAAATTATGTAAAATAACAATTGAGCTGTTAATTTAAAGTTTGCGATGCTATTAAAATCACGTTCAATTCAAAGTCACGATATTAGATATAGATTAAATATGGGTATAGGTTAAACAATGACGTCCACCATAAGGAGTTTAATATTACAAGCTAACATTTTACCAATAATAATAACTTTCAAGGTTACCATCAAGGCACCAATTAATAGATTTTTTTTGAAGAGGGAGGCACCAATTAATAGTTGAGCTTGAGCAATAACGTAAAAACAACCATATTTCTATTTTCTACATTCTTACACCAAACGATGGTCGGCAAACATAAGCCAAAACTTTGGCATTTTCTAAGCTCTGACAGGAAAGCGCGACTATGGTACCTAGGGGTGGCAATTCGGTTGATGGGTCGGGTTGGAGCTCACCCATATCCAACTCGATTAAAATTGTATTGACCTATACCCGACCCAAAAATAATCAGGTTACAAATTTTCAACCCATACCCAACCCATACAAAATCATTGAACCCAAACCCAACCCGTTTAACCCGTTTAATTACAAATACTTTTGTTTTTCTACAGAATGAGCAGTTGTCCATAACAGCGTTCACATGACGGTCATTTATTTTGAATCATTGTGTACCATTTTTCTAAATGTCAACATTCTGTTAAATGGGTCAATAATCTCTACCCTAGACATTATTTTGTGTGTGGTTGAAATAGGTGAACGGTGGAGTTTGCGATACTAATGGTTGACATAGTATTTAAGTTTTCAAACAAAAAGTGAATGGTAGATATAGATGGCCTAGAGAATGTCTTTGAATTTACTAAATAATTATTTGTCGGGCCTAAAGAAGTGATAGCATTTTTGTTTGCTATTATACTAATGGTTATAGAATTAATACATATCCAAGTAAAATATATACATATTTATTATTTATTTTTAATTAAATTAAGTAAACGGGTCGAGTTGAATTCGGGTTAGGTACCTTAACCCATACCCAACCCATATATTTAATAGGTAACCCATACCCGACCCAATAATTAAATAGGTCAATAATCTTAATCCATACCTGCTATTTACGGATTGGGTTTGGGTCGGGTTATCAGATTGGGTAAATATTGCCACAAGCGCGGCTCAAATGCTGCAGCATATAATCGCAAGAGTGCTACAATTACTAAAGCACATCGTTTAAATCTTACATTATCGGGAGGTGGGACATAAGCTTTTATTTTTAGTTTCCAGACACGTAATATGAATATAATATTTGCCGGGGAGAACAATTGACCCACTGGTAGTTGGGAGGGTGGTCGGCGATGGGATCGATATATTCGTTCCGACAGTGGAGTTGACGGTGAAGTATGGGTCAAAGCAGATAGCGAATGGGTGTGAGATTAAGCCGGCGTCTGCTGTGGAACGTCCACTTATTCAGCTTAATTGTGGTTGTTTTCTTCAGTTTGGGTCGTGCTTCTCCCCACGATCTCTTCACTCTCGTGAATCGTGATGGTGGATGCTGATGCTCCAAGTCCTAGTGAACCCACCTTTAGAGAATGGCTTCACTGGATTGTTGTGGATATTCCTCAAGGCATGAACGCAGCATCCAAGGGTGAAGAAGTGGTGGAGTACATGGGTCCCAAACCACCTATAGGTATCCATCGCTACGTCTTCATCTTGTTTAAGCAGAACGGTGGACCATTTGTAGGAGGAGGTTCACAAGATCAACATCTTCTCTGGCCGGACACAACTAACGGTGCTAGCCGGAGTAACTTCAGTACTTGGAGGTTTTCCGTAGCCAATAACCTTGGACTTCCTGTTGCCGCTGACTACTTCAATGCGCAGAAGCAGCGTAATTATGAGAAATAGCTATCTAGCTGCCCATGCTCGCTAGCTGTCAAGTGAAGATCATGATAGTATTTAACTAAGTACTCTTGTGTGTTATGTGTATATACTACTTCTATATATGATATACAGTAATAATAACAAGTTCGTAGTATGCTGGCAACAGATAATACTGATGTAATTAAATGGATCAATGATGTACAATCAGTGAGTGTTTCAAAAATATATGTATATATAATATTTGGTAATTTCAGCTGTACTTTGTCAAGTTTATCCTTATTTGTTATTTATTTATTACTTTCCATTTGAGTTTAATGCTACACATATGCACAACAAGGATTTTTTATAAAATATATTTTGTTCGTAAATGGTTAACCTGTCGCACGTAAATGGTTAACCTGTGTCAATAGTAAATGATGACCCTATCAGTTGTAAATGGTTACCTTTCATTCCTAAATGGTTAACCTGTCACTTGAAAATCATTAACTTGTAATCCTAAATGTTTAACCTGTCAATTGTAAATGGTTAACCTGTCATTCGTAAATGGTTAACCTGTCACATGTAAATGGTTAACCCGTCAATCATAAATGATTAACCTGTCGCATGTAAATGGTTAACCTGTCACATGTAAATGGTTAACCTGTCATTCGTAAATGGTTAACCTGTCGCATCACTAGTGTAGAAAATGTTTTTAACCACGGTTATTTTGCCTATATACCACAGTTAGAAACCGTGGTATATACTCTCATCGCATATAGAAAATAACTATAAAGCACGGTTTAAAACCGTCGTTTAAAAGCGAGACTATATACCACGGTTTGTAAAGACCGTCGTTTAAGACCGCTTTGTGACGCAGTCTCACCGAGTTTATACGACGGTTCGCTTACGGAACCGTGGTATTAGTGCATTATATACGACGGTTACGACTAAAACCGTGGTATAAAGTGTCCTAAAAACGACGGTTCTTTAATAAACCGTGGTTTATAACCTCATTGCATTGAGTTTTAAACCAAGGTTTTCACTTAACCGTGGTTTTTTTCTTTTTTTTTTGTTTTTTCAGCCTCTACCATGTGTTTTCCAACACAACCCAATATACAATCACATATACAACCTGTACAGGGCATCCAACTGGTATTGTCCTTTGGTAACCAACCACTATATATATGACCATAAAACAAAGTTGCCAATTTGAATTGCAACATCGAAAACAAATTGCAAACAAACCCATTCAAACTTTCAAAAATAAGAGAAAGTTGAACTTTACAAACTTTGAGTCTACGTTGTTTCAGCACAAACAAAAGTGTAAGTCTAACTCCACTAGGATAAGATCTAAGAAACGCTCAAGTAATTTCTACACCAAAATTGCGATAAATGATCTCTTACAAAGTCCAGATCCACTTCGGAATACGTGCCCCCTACTTTTGTGAAAAAAGAAACGATTTGTCCATAAAAGAAACTGATCATCATTAGTACACACAATTTTATTAAAAATGCAATAACTTTAACTACAACTTTGATTGGTATGGGTTACCTTGTCATCATCATCAAGCGTGTCAATATTTTGAACAATCTCGTACATGTACCGCATCACATAATAGCAACAGCTCCATGAATCAGGCTGTTTAGGACACTGTCATCACACCATCCATGGATTACCAACTTTAGACAGATCAAGAAATTAAATGTTTAACTTTAATACAAAATGCATAAATTAAATGATTACTTACACGTATGTATTGGAAGTTCAAGATGGAGAATGGTTTCTTCTCATCACTTAAACCAAGCTTATGGCCCCTGCATAAATACAGCATTTAAAATGAAGCCATCTATTGCCAATAATCCAGGACAAGCTTAAAATAAATACAAAATGCATTAAAATTTTAATACTCACTCCTTCAAATATTTCTCTACAGTGATCTCTCGAAGGTCATCAGCGCCCAATGGGTCTAGTATCAACAAGCATGAGGTGTCGATACACAACACCATCAACATCCAATGATTGCTACCATAGGTAAAACAAAGAATGTGTTGTAGAACAATATTTTTAATTATCACATAATGTAATTAGGAAGCAAAAAATTCCAGTTATTGTGTACTTACATCTGATGATATGGGATCAGCAAATATTTGCTTCTTCTTCTCATCGCAGTACAAAATCCCTGCCTCACGTGCTATGCACATCCTTGATCATCCAATGCGGCCTGACTTGCTGACATCAATTGCGGACACAAGAAAGAGATGGCAGATAATCTCTTGTTCGATATCAGTCTAGTAGTCAAACACCTAAACAACATTTTTTCAAAATATATGTTAAATAGCTTAAAAAAATGAAAGATAATTTAATAATTTAAAAGATACTTACACACAATAGGCCTGAATCACAGAGATGTGAAGCAGGTCTCCCATCAAAAATTCTTTTAGATCGCTCACGGTAATCATCAGATCTCTGGGCTCGGGGGAGTGAAAAATATGCTTAGAAACTTTCATGTTGAAGTTGGTGACAGATTGCTCCCTCGTCATGAAAAGTCATACAACATTCTTTGTTTGTCTGTCAACTTCTTCAGAAACTTGGGTGTTAGAATGGGGGATCTCCTAGGAGTCATATCGAAAGGTTTCACCACTTCCTTTCTCACACTCTGACTCTCTCATTTGATTTCACCACTCCTTTCCCCTTATCCACTTTCCTCTTCTTAACCGGTCTTAATTCCTTATCAATCTAATAGTATACAAAATTTAAATAATAAACATATCAATCAACAATCAAGTTAAAAATAAACAGTAAGCATGTAAATAGTTTACCTTGTTACTGACATCAATGAGAGAATATGGCCATGGAACAACTGAAGATTGTGCTTGACCTAATTTAATCCACTGATTCCACTCCAACGGAAGTGGAGAGTCCTCATGGCCTCGCACAAGGTCGTCTACCAACACACGAGCATGGAGAGGTGGGATGAGCTTGAAATGTACTATAGTGTTCGGTCTAGTCGGTAAAACCCGACCGTATGCAACATGCACAGTCTCACCATCCAACACTTGAAACAGATGGCATGATTTAGCCACCTACATCAACTCACAACAGTAAGCAAGCTAATAAAATTATATTGTTTTAAAAGTAATGTTAAAAATAACTAAGGAGGAAAAAAGAACAAACCGAAAGGTTTTGATAAAGAAATGTGTCTCTGGTAGAAGAAGAAGGTGCAGGATGATCGACCATCGGAGTATCCGCCGTCGTGGTAGGAGCAGACATTGGTGTAGGATCATCGACCATCGGAGTATCCGTCGTCGTGATAGGAGCAGACATCGGTGTAGCAGTAGGTGCCGGTGTAGGATCATCGGCCACTGTCGGTGTATCCGCCGTCGCGGTAGGAGCATACATCAGTGTAGGAGTAGGTGTCGGTGTAGGAGCATGCACCTAGCCCAATACTAAAGCCTCAAGTCTTCGCAGGTACCTGTCAGTGTAAGACATACCTCTATCAGGTAAATCTCAGACAGGTAAATCTATGTTTGAATTGATTTTCCATTGTTTAATAGAAAAACAAGAATAAATTTGAATCATTTAAATACCAACCTGATGAGTACTGATGGTCAGCTAGCGTAGACAACACAGAAGAAGGGCAAGTAGGTAGATGCTCTTGCGCTAGTATATAACACATATTCAATGAAATTAGAATAAAGTTAAATTCTGGAAAACATTTGACATGACCTTTACGTATTTTTAGGTACTCCACACTTTTTTATATATGCAAATCCAAAACAATCACAACATTCTCAGCAAAACGCACACAATAGACATCATCAGAATGGGAAGCATGCATATATATTTATGTCAAGCAGCAGCAGTTTAGAGTAGTAGATCACTCAAATTAATAATCATGCCACTAAAATATAGAACTTCCAGAATCATAATCAGAATTACAAATCAATTTATATATCTGATATTAAATCTTTCGTTATTTTGCAATAATAAACAATGCGCTGCTTTACATAATTAAATTCGAGTATTATACCAGTTCGATCTATTTGCCTCCCTCGCGTCTTCAGTCTGATTCTGGTCGAGCTCAAAGCAACCTGGAAATCGTCGGCTCAAGAAAATAGTTAGCGCAATGAGGAGGTAACAACTACAGAAAAATGTAGCTTTAGATATATTAAAATAATCAATTGGGATGTTTTGGTTTAGGTCCAGATAATTAATCTATTGAATCTAAAATAAGTAAGTTTTAGTTCACAAGAAAAAGGAAATTAATTGCTTGCACTATGCCAGAATACTACCGTGGGTTCAGATCAGGCAAGCCGGTGGCAGAGGTTGACGTGCGTGGCAGCAGTTAGGGCGACAACCGGTCTCGTCAGAAATTCAAGACTGCAACTTCAATCAAGAAATGATAAGTTCATTTTAAAAGTTATAAAAACAATCAAAATGGTATTGTGCAAGAGATGAAAAAATTAAAACTGTGAGTAATTCTATGTTTGAATTGATTTTTCATTGTTTAATAGAAAAACAAGAGTAAATTTGAAATATTTAAATACCAACCTGATGAGTACTGATGGTCAGCTAGCGGGAGGTAGAGGAAGAAGAAACGGGATGTAGTAACACCTAATGATATTATAATAAGGTTTAAATTTAAAAAAACATGAATAATTGAACAAATGAACAAACGAATAAATTTTGAACAAACCATGTTTTTGAATCATTCTTAAAATACTAACCTAGTGAGTAGTGATGGTCAACTCGGAAATAGGATGGAAGGGGAATTTTTCAACCGTAGTAACACCTATCCAATGAAATTAGAATAAGGTTAAATTCTGGAAAAAAATTGGCATGACCTTTGCGTATTGTTAGAAACTCCACACTTTTTTTAAGCAGAAACAAACACATGCAATAACAGCATCAGAATACATGACCCATAATGAAGGTGGATCGTGCCACTCATTTTAATGTCATTAGCAACTGCACAAGCTATTTTTCAATGTTGGTTGAGGAAGTATTTACCAACAATGAGCCACATTTATTTGTTTTACCATTCGCTATCAACCAAAATTATTTTTATTTCTAGGTTGAGAAAACTTTTCTCAATTTTACATGTGAAATGCTATACGAAACAGCTTCTATCTGGGCTTGAGCATTACCTAATATTTATGGTGAGCTCTTTGAAATTCTGAAACTATGCCCTTATCATTAAATATTATAGTTAGCTTCCTTCATTATATAGGGGTGACTAGCATATCCCAGAGCTCAAAGCGTCTTCTAGATTTTAGTATGATTGCAAAAATACCACATTAAACCCACAGAGGCTACGATCGATTTTGTTTCAGCAAAACAGAAACAAAAAAAAAAGCACGGACATATACTCGATAGTTTATCTACATTTTAGCATGATTGCAAAAATATTAAACCCACAGCTACGATCGATTTTGTTTCAGCAAAACAGAAACAAAAAAACATATATGTACTCGACAGTTAATCTTGTTTGATGTAAAAATGCAAGCTAAACCTAACCGGATTTATAGGTGGTGGGTGTGCGTGGTGCGGCGGTGCGAGAAGCGTGGCGGCGGAGAAGCGGGGCAGCGGAGAAGCGGGGTGGCGGAGCAGGCGTCAGTGTTGGCGCGCGCGAGTGTTGCTGGGCGACGATGGAAAATACGGGAAGGCTTGGGGGCGGCGTGGCGAGACGGCGGACAGGGCGGGCGACGAGACGAGACAGCGAAGGAAGAGGGGCGGCAGCGAAGGAAGAGGGGCGGCTGAGGTTTTCGAAATCACCGGCTAGAGAGCAGAGATGGCGAGAGTCGGGTCGAGGAGGAAGAGAAGAAAAAGAAAAGCGGGAGTTTTATTAAAAGAGTTTTAAATGACGGTTCCTCAAGAAACCGTCATTTAAAATGGTACGGTGAGCAACATAAACGACGGTTTATCAATACCCGTGGTTTATATTATCCCCGGTGAAACTATAAATGACGGTTCCGTCAAAACCGTCATTTATTATTAGCTAAATACCACGATTCTGTAGGTAACCGTGGTATAAAGTCTCGCGATTATATTATATATGATGGTTTTACTAAAAACCGTGGTATAAAGTCTCGCAGTTAGGTTGTATATGACGGTTAGCTTTAGAACTGTGGTATATAATCTTTAAACCACGGTTACAAGTAAAACCGTGGTTTAAAGGGCGTCACATAAAATCTTTTTTCCACTAGTGCATGTAAATGGTTAACCATAAATGATTAACCTGTCGCATGTAAATGGTTAACCTGTCACATGTAAATGGTTAACCTGTCGCATGTAAATGGTTAACCTGTCAATCATAAATGGTTAACCTGACGCATATAAATGGTTAACCCGTCAATTGTTGAGTAAATTTATGTGCAGGTCAATACAAAATATGGGCAAGTGGACCCAATCGAAGTAGTAGTAATGAGTATCGTTCCACCAGGAAATTGACTATATATCTCCCTAGCTTCGGTATTCGGTAACGGAACAATAAATAAGTAAAAAGGGGGTTTAGCCGGTGGCAAGCTTAATGGTTTTGTTCAAGAAAAACTGCAACTTAAATATGGAAACTAAAATTGGTTGTTAAGGGTTTTGGATGGGAAGCACCCTAGGATGGTTATTATCACCTAAATTCACCCCAACTTCACTTATAAACCCATTTCATTCAAATTGTCTATTTGGACTATTGTAATGGCCCTCCAAGTCATGGAAGAGCCAACTCTTACCTAGATACTCTTAACTCTCAAATCAAGAGGAGTTCAAATCACTAGATAGCATTAATTGCAAGTCCACATAAATAGCCCCAAATTTCACCAACTAATCAAGCTAGCACAATCTAGGGTTTCTCTCTCCTCTAGGTCACAACCCCTAACTCAAAGTCTTGTGTTTTTGGGAATCACCATAAATGCCATAACTGATCAAGTTAAAGCATTAAATGCAGAAGAGAGAGAAAATAATCATAATTAATGAAGTAAGGGTTTGCAAGCTAGTTGGGGGATTCAAGTTCAAATCCCCATCCCAAAGTGCTAAATAGATCTACTCAGCCATAGAGATACATAAGAGAGAGAGAGAGAGAGAGAAAGCCATTGTTGAAGGTGGTTGAGCTTGGAGAAGGTGAGCTTTCTTCCTCTTCTTCCTTCTCTTCTTCTTCTTCTTCTTTTCTCCCACAAAATCGTCTCTTAATTTTTCGTCCGACCGACCCAGACTGGGTCGGTCCCGTGGGTCGGTCGGTCTCCGAAGAAGAAGGCATGTGAGCAACTTTAAGTACGACTAACCCAGACTCATGGGTCGGTCGATTCCAGTAGCTTGGGCACCCGGAAGAACAATCCGACCGACCCAGACCGGATCGGTCCTATGTGTCAGTCCTGCTCCATAGATTTGTTCTAACTTGCGCGGGGCCTAGAATCTTCGTTGTGGCTCGGAACTGCTCCCCGTTTGCGGCGTTGGAAAGCTTGAGAGATGGGGAATCCGTTGATGCATGCCACTAGCTCAAAAATAACCCTAAAGTATGCTCAAAATGAGCTTTTACCTATCAAGAGATCAAACTCTATAAGTTCACTATTAATCACAAAAACACTCTATTAAGTGGTGAAATAAGTTATGCACCCAATAAAATGAAGGTGAATGAAGCTCTTAAAATAGCATTATTTCACCACTTATCATCAATCCTAAATGGTTAACCTGTTAATTCTAAATGGTTAACCTGTCGCATGTAAATGGTTAATCTGTCGTTTGTAAATGGTTAACCAGTTAATCGTAAATGGTTAACCTATTATTTGGAAAGTTAAAAATGAATTGAGTAGTTTTTAAATATTAATGATATGAAATCATGGCTAGTATTATGTAAACTTATGGCAAATATATTACCGTATGAATAGCATAGAGTTCTAAAACTAATGAATAACAGATTGTAACTCGTACATATACCCAAAAATATTACTCAATATATGCTGAATTTTTTTGAACAATATGTACTTAGTGTCATTCAAGGCAATTCATTATAAATGATGACTTATTTAAATAATCTTTTCATCAATATATATATATATATATTCATCCTTATTATTTATTCATTATTTCACAAGTTTTTTTAAAAAAGTTATTAATTATTTATTTTTTCCCCACTTATGACAAATAAAAAACATCTTAATCTGCTGTCGTCAACAACGTTACTGGTGGTGGTGACGCGAGGGATGTTTCCGGGACCGGTTTCTCTTGTCTATACCGATCAATCAATTTTGGGAAGAAATCTCAATCAAATAAGGAAGAACTTATCGTTGAGTTGTTGTCACTTGCTATACATTGAAGAAATTAAGGAAAGCGTCCATTAGCTGCTGTACGTAAGAAGATGAGAAAAGAAGATGAAAAAGAAAAAATGTTAAAACGCTGAGTTTTAAATATTGCAGCAATCCTGCAAATATAAACTTGCGGAACATGAGCCGCTGCCTATTGCCACCCCTAATGGTACCAGTGTTTTGGTCAGTGTTTTTGGATGGCTACTCAAGATCTATGGTAGACTCACATTTTTCCTCTATTTTTATTTTATTTTATTTCAAAAGTTAATAAAGTCTGAGGCTCTGTTCGGCATGACTGTTTTGGCAGCATAAATGCAACATATTTGGCAGCAGGAATGCGCTGGCATAAATGCAGCATATTTGCTGGCAGGAATGTACTGACATAAATGCAGCTGTTTTGAAAATTGTTGTTTGGCAGTGCAGCATATATACAGCATGTTTGGTTAAGTTAGTTATATGTAGTGCGTTTACCGTTTTCGTATTACAATTATAATTTATTATATTACACTACGTAACTTTATTTTGTTAGTAAAAATAAATAAAAAAATTCACAAACAATAAAATTTTATTTCTATTATTTAAGCAAAACTTGTAACTCCTAAACAATATATTTTTATTATCTAAATTTTATAATTCTTACAAATATAAAAACATAAAAAAGAGAAAAACCGTTTCAAATTTTCTGATAATGTTATGTGAATTTATTTAGTGAAATTATAACTTTAAATAATATATAATATTTTGTAACTTTGTATATGCATTCATATTTCTATATACTATTTTAATATTTTAATTTATATATCAACAAGTGTGTATATTTATTCGTTTTTTTAATTTTATTAATCTATGTGGTATTACAAATAATATATTATAGATTTGTATTATAAATGTGATTTTTTGTAAATTTGGCTAAAGATGTAGTACTATTTTTATAAATTATTTAAAGCATTATGTAATTTGTAATAATAAAGTAACTTGTATAAAATTTCTTTTTTTTTTAAATCAATAGTCACAGTAATTGCATTATGAAGTGAGTAAAGAAACGGAAGTGAAAGCACGAAAACGAAAAAGTATCATTTGCTGCGGGCATTTATGCTGACATTTATGTTGTCATTTATGCTGACATTTATGTTGTCATTTATGCTGACATTTATGCTGTTTTAGGCGAACAGCAAAAACAAATAAAGGAGTCCAAAACAGTATATGTTGTATATTTATACTGTCAAAAAATGCGCATAAAATATGACCCGAACGCATCCTGAAACCTAACAAAAACAGCTAACCAAATAGACCCGTTTTTTTACCGATTGTCGCCAACGAATGTTAAATATAAATAGAATGATTAAATTTAACCACCTAATGACATTTACATAACTAAAATTTGATTCCATCGGCTGACAAACTTATACTCCCCGTCCCACCTTGACCGTCCTATTTACTATTTGTACATTTGTTTGACTTCAATTTTTAACATATAAGATAAATTAATTTTGAAAATTTAATTTTGCATATGATTCCTTACATGATAAACTATATAATACAAATTTAGTTTTATAAAATTATTTTACCTTATATGTTTAATATTGAGGTGAGGTGAAAAACGTGTCAAAAAGCAAACAGGACACTTATGACGGGACGGAGGTAGTACAGAATTAACAACTCATCCCAAACAACTATTCTCTCCGTTCTGAATGGACCGTATTGTTTATTATTTGAACATGTCATTTAACTTCAATATTTAATATATAAAATAAAATAATTTTAAAATTTTAAGTTTTATATATGATTCTTGACATGATAAACTATATATTACAAAATTTAATTTTATAAAATTATTTTATCTTATATATTTAATATTGACATATAAAATATATCATTAAACAAACAAGACGATATAGAGTGAGAACAAAGCAGCCATACTCAATTAAGCAACCTCATTCATTCTATATCTAATCAGTGACGACAGAATCAATTATTGTTTACACATCAATAAACCTTAGTTAATCCAGGTAAGCAAGTTGGTCACACGCTCATTCCTGTTATCATCGATCATGTGAAAGTGGTCAGTGCCGTTTGGCCCGCAAGCAACTTACAACACACGAGATGGATGCGCCGCATTACGACTCGCGTCTCTTTTTTTTATTTATTTCTTTTGACTTCTCACTTCCTAAAAAACGGCTTCCTTACACTTCATACTTACCGACAATACGATATTTGCAAGTAATGAAAATGGGGATGGAATTTCTGACTTCGATGAAAAAAAGAAACGGGAATGGAATTTGCGGGAGTCATCACAATAGACCTAACATAGTGTAATTAATATGTTAAAATAAAGACATTTTGGTATTGATATGCTAGGATTTTTTTGAAAGTGATTACCTTGAACTTCAATCTTATTTTATTTCACCTCTGAATAAATAAGCTGCAAGTCTAAAACCACATAACTCTGTTATTAGGATGTATAGTAATTTATGTCATTGCAAACGATGCAATGGTAATACCCATATTCCAATACCAATAACAATAGTTTTCTTCTCATTCTTTTTCTCCTACTATCCTCATCTCTTCTCATGGAGTGATTCTAAAATCTATTCATTTTTATAGACAAACTCATTTGAAAATTCTTAAAATACAGGGCCGTCTTTGAGGCCGTGCAAATGGAACTTTCATGCGGGGCTCCCACTTATTGGGGGCCCATATTTAAGGGTTATGTTATTTGTTTAGCTAGAGTCAATTAGTCATTTATGGATATAAAAAATTATAAGTAAATAAATTATAAAAAATCTTATGATAGTGAACTTTATTACATTATATAACATATAAAATAATAAACTAATTAATAAAAAATAAATCTTAAAACTTCAACAAAGTTTTATATTAAAACCTTATGTACAAATTTAAAAAATAACTGATAAATTAATAAATATCGAGTATTTGATTATCACTTAAATTAATATATAATTGATTTTATAATTTATTTATAATTTAATATTTAATATATGATCATGTATTTAAAACCGACACATGACCCCTTAATTGATTGAGACGGCCTTGTTAAAATGTAAAAAAAAATTATATCATTAAATGTTTGTTAAATACCTAATATTCCTTTTATTTTATTTTTGTGAAATATAGTAACCTAAATTGTAATTGAAATTTTCATCTAGGTTATATATATTTTGAATTTGCTGATCTAGCGTTTATGTTCTTTTTACAAAATGTACAGTATAAATATAGTAAAAGAGAAATCAAATTATAACTATCTTTTTTATCCAGATTTTCATTGTTTTATCTAGCTTGTAATATATATTATAATGACTCTATAATATAAAAATATTTATTATAGAGTACACATTATGATTATAGATACCTTGTTTAGCTTTATATATGTATGTATTTAAATATGAAATATATTTTAAGAGATAAATTAGGCAAATTCTTGCCTACACCTGATTGTATGTAGGATGGCTACAGTTAGGACATTTTAATCAAATTAAACAAAAAAGATAGAGGGAAGAGGGGAGGTCAGCGTGCGCCAGCAACAAGAAGCAACAACTGATCGTTGCATTTTTTTTCTTTTTTGTTAAAGAATTTTATCATTTTTCTTTATCTATATAATAATAACTATAATTTTAAATTGTTGTAACTTTTGATATATAAGTCCAAAATGAAAAAAAATTATATCATTGTTCACTTAAATTCAAGCTCTTTAAAACAAGACCAGTCATGGATATATTTGTCAACTTTTTAAAAATATATTTTTATATGTATAATGCACAGAATGTAAAAGAAAACTTGTACAGATGGTCATATAAACCTGTACAAATATTCACTAAAACATGTACATCCTCACGTAAAAACATGTACATTAAAAACATACAGAAGGTCACATAAACCTGTACGAATCACTAAATATGTATATTCTTAGATTAAAACATGTACATATAAGGAAGAACACTTGTACAGATGGTCATACAAACATGTACATATGGCCATACAAACATGTACATATGTTCATTAGAGAACATGTACATTCTCACATTTGAACATGTACATCGTCACATTAAAACATGTACATTCTCACATTAAAACATGTACATACATCCTCTCATTAAAATATCATGGTATACATGTAAAAATATTTTTTTTTTAAGTTGTCAAAATATATCCATGACTGGTCTTGTTTTGAAGAGCTTGAATTTAGGTGAACACTGATATAATTTTTTTTCATTTTGGACTTATATATTAAAAGTTACAACAATTTAAAGTTTTTGTGATTGAAAAAGAAAAAATATTTTAAAAAAAATTTGTATAGCGCCGTGCAGCGCCGTGCGCCTTTCATTTAAAAAAAATCAAAAAATCAGAGATATGTAGCCAGTTGGCTACAGTGACCTGTAGCCAAGACGTTCTGGATAAATTATTCTTTAAAAATATCTAATCAGATTTTAGGTAAGTTTTAATATCTTAAATAAGTTGGATATGAGATCATTTTTAAAAAAGTTGTTAAAGATACACTTTTTCATAGTACTCTTGAAGCATAGTAGAATCATTTTCTTATCTTGTAGGCGGTTAAATTAAAGAAAAAGATAATGGAGACAAATCATAATATATAGTTATGCAATTTTTAATTTACTTTTTATGTAATATTGTATATAGGTAGATGTGATGAATCAGATTTTTTCAAAAACTCTAACTAATATGTATTTTAATAACTTTTTTATATAGATTATGTTTCAGCATATTTATAGCTAGTTTTGTTTTGATTGTTTTATTTATTATTAGAGGAGAAAGTATGATGTCGTACGAACATTAACCACCACTGTAAAATCCTGGCAATTTTGACCCAATCCAAAATCTAATCCGAACCCAACCCATAATTTTGTAGGTTAGGGTCTTGATTAATGGCCCATTCATTTTTTAAGTTTGGTTAAGGTAATAAACTAATTTTGTGGGTTGGGTTAGGGTAAAGATCCAAACCAGTGGCCAACCCAAAATCTGAAAATATATTTGTTAATAATAAAAAAATATTAATGTACAAATATATATTATTTTTAGACCAAACTATGTCTTAGCTACCAACCAGCCCAAGTTCAGTTAAACTGTCCAACATTTAAAAACGCCACACTTCATTATGTTAATCAAACAAATGGCTCTACCTGCTCTACATATCAAACAATTATTTTGAGTGTTCTAAGTTCACATCTTATTTGTTTAGTTTGACTCAAACCACTTTGTGGTTGCTGATGTGAAGATAACTACTTTAAGATGATATTTTTTGTGACTTGATATCCGTTTTTTGCTTTTACTAGATGATACAACACAATTGGTATGTTTAGATGATGTAGAAGGGTGAACAAAAGTAGGAGATATATACATATTTGTGAATGATATTATTGCAGGACATGTATAATACTTTATGTCTATTAAGTTCTAGAAGTAGCTTCTGTATTTTGAAGGGGTATATCGAATGCTATCCAAAGGTGATTATATCAATTATATATAATACTATACATGAGCTATGAAAAAGTAGTTTATGCACTTTGAAACGTGGTATATCAAAGTAGTTATTGTATTGAATGTATACAATTTAATGTCATATAATACGACAGTTATGACTTTATTAAGTAATATGAGTTATATTTTACTTAAAAATGGGTTGGGTGGGTTAGGTTAGAGTCATGGTTTTTTACCCCATTTATTTGTAGGTTGGATCAGGTTAATGATATTTTAAATGGGTTAGGTTATGTAGGATCGGACAACTGACTCAAACAACTCAAGGTGTTAGTCTGTGAGATGGTTTGAACCAATCGAACTGAGAATGGAATCGTACTAAGGGTGCGGAAGCAGCCAATCGAACTTAAGCATATGCACTATATAAGTTATTAAGCATATACACAATATAAGTTATTTTATTTCCTGGTCAAACAAAACAACTTACACTACCCACTAAGTAGAAAGGATCTACTCAGTGGTTTCTCACTAACTTACCCAACACAATTTCTGATGTGATAAGTGTAATGAGACTAGGACCTACTTAGAATGACTCTATCGATGTACGCAAACTGAAACAAGTACTTTTCTCTCTAAGACAAATGAAGCTTTCTCTAAACATATGCTCTGAATAATTCTCTCTGGAAAACTTCAATGAGAAACAAAATGAAAATATAGTTGCTAGGATTTGAACGTTGAAGACAGTTAGTTCCTAAATTTTAGAACTAACGACTCTTTTCTTGAATTTTGGAAGCTGGAGCCAAGTCTTCTGATTATTGCCACCTTGAGAGAGAATTTTGGTCCAAGTTTGAATTTTGATGACCATTGTAAGGTCAATTTAGTTGCTGTAATTGCTCCTCAATTTTTGTAACTGATTGACGGACTCTCTCGAACTATCAGAAAGTCAAGGCATTGGATTTTGCTCACATTTTGCATGAATTTCAGCCCAAGGATGATAGTTGAGGACCGTTGTTGTAACACCCCTCTCGAATAAACACGTAGTAATCCCTCACGTAGCATAATTAAAAACGTCTTACAACAGAAGTACAAACAATAATATTAATTCTCACTCGGGTGTCACCTGCCATTACTCGCTCATGCGAGTAACGAAGCAGAACCTAAAACCAAAAACAGAATAAATAACGCTAATAAACCGCAGTGATAACGAGATAAATCCTATACACCATACTAAGTCCATAACCATAACCGATGACAAGTGAGCGTCTACCAATCCCAATTATATACAACAATACCATCTTACAATCCAAAGTCTAACATCATTATACAATTGAATTCCATGTGCGGTAAATAAAACAAAACCCTAACTACCCAGGTCCCGCACTTCGGCTTCGACGATGATCAGCAACCTGCACAATGTTGTGAAGCTCAGCGATAAACGCTGAGTATGCCGGGTTTGTATTCAGACCCTATAGGTCACTTAGTCATTTTAACCATCTTTATATTAGATCGGTTTCATGTTTTACCAGTTCACAGATATAATTAATACTGTAACAATCATGCATAATCACAGAGTCATCCATCCAATCCATACAGTCATTACATTTCACAAACAACAGTTGCATAAACGAACATCGAATAACTGCAATAAAGTGCATAATCGCTTTTAGCGAACGATTTCCATACTTATTAATATTCGGCTTTCAAGGCCTCATCCATCCAAACCATGTTTAATTATTTACCAATTGGGTGTCATGTTAGGACAACCCGAATTAACCTTACCAATGGACAGTAGCCCTCCCGTACACACAAAGGTGCTCATTTTGCCAGAGGTCCGGAGGCCCCGGGTCATTCACTTTGCCTCGTAAGGTGATGCTCCGATTATTGATATATCTTTTAGTGCTTAAACCCCTTAACTTTCTTGTATTTTTCCTAAGTTTATGATTTTATGATGTTTATATCTTTGTTAAGGTGAAAATACCTCACACTGGCTTGTTTTGGTGTTTTTATAACTTAGGACGCGATCTGGGAGAAGTTTGACACAAAAGGGCAAAATTGGGTCTTGTCCGGACTTACGTCCAACCCTATGGGCCGGACGCGTTGTACATGTCCGGGAAACTCACCTGGACGTTGACCCGGACGTGAATGAATTCTGACTTCTGGAAGCTTTAACGTGTTCGGCTCTCCTGTCCTACCCTGTAACCCGGACGTGCTCAGATGGACAGAAATATTTACGACCACGAGTGCAACGCGGAGAATTCTAATATATTTTCGTCCAGCCAGGGTGTCCGGCAAACTGAGGCGGACGTAAAGCCGGACGTCTCACAAACAAGAAAAACCCGTCTGACAACTCTATCTCTTGTCCGGCTAACTGACCCGGACAGTTTAGCCGGACGCGTGCATTTTATGTCCAAATCTTCTATTTTAAAAGGGCATTCGCAAGAGACATTAGGCATTCACGATTCAGATTTCAAAACAGAGACGCGAGACCTAGAGGAGCTCCGTGACTTCTTCTACACCAGGAGGAGGATTTCTGCTCCGGTTTCTTCTGTCTATTCAACCCGACTCTTTGTAAATCTTCAGATTAACATAGAGATGATTTTTACACCTTCTTCTCTTGTTATTTCTTTTGTTGCTATGCTTGGATAAGGGAATAAACTTCGGGGAATGGTAGTTGTATATAGTTAGGTTTTGTAGTTATTATCAGTCGATATGAGATTAAACTTGGGTTTGTTTCAGATTATAAATATTGTTTGTGCTATCAATAAAATTTGCAACTTTATTTTTAGCTTTGCGAAAGTTGTCAAGATCTGATCCGTGATTGATAGCTAGGTCGTTATAATCTGTTAATCTGTGGATAGCTTAATCTGATTGATGAGTTAGCCTTCAGATGCAATTTTAATTCGTGTGCTTAATCCCTCTACGTTAGTAGTGATAGGTTTATGATTTAATCAGTCGCGTTCTACACAGTGGAGTTCTAATTGGCTAGGATTTAGTCTTTTGGAAACTTGCTAGATTTAGCCGAACCCTAATCCCCAATCAACTGGTAATAGAATTGCAAGACTTAACTAGGAAAAACCACCTGAACCCGGAGTTCCGCTTTCGTTATATTTTTTATCATTCACTCTTTACTTGTTCTTAATTTTATTGATCAACAATTTCCCCCGATTTTCAGCTTTTGCTAGGATTAGATTACTTTCTTAGTCCCCTGGTTCTATACCCGGTTGCTCATATTACTTTACTGCTACGACCGGGAGTTATTTTGCAACCCATAGGTTTATTTTATTTATTAATTTCTAGGATTAATTTCGTAGTTTTAATATATCAAAAATAATCGTTTGCATAAGGCGTCCATATAAAGGCCGTAGCCATGTACCAACAGCAGGTACTATCTAACCCACGATCCAATTAGGGCTCGTTGGGAAATCTCCTGGAGCGGAACCCGATCGGGTATCCCCTCAGTGATCACAAATGCGCAACCAGGTAGTTCGTAAACTACACTGGATTCCTCCCCTCATCACATACCAATTCTCTCATAGGATTAAGTGTCTTAATCATTTCCTAAGATATACTCTTAGTTTTAGGGAGAATACAATTTATTACTTAGCTGCCCAATGGGTCTCACGCATACCTAGAAATAATCTAGGTCGTATTCATGTTCGAGATCCATGCTCTAAAGACCGACAATGTCGTATCTCATACCTAAGTGTTTTACTTAGGTTATATACTTGATTATAATACTAATGGTATTATATTAAGTAACCATCATTTTATCACATTGAACGCATATGTATGTTTATATAAGTCGATCTATAGTCGACGTAATATTAGCCCGATGGGCATTCACGTACAGTAGTAATAATGCGACAATGATAAACAGATATCCAACTCAAGCACACATACATGCATATAAGCATTCACATAGAAATCTTATCACACCAAATAATATCTGGACCCGAGGGAATACTCAGGACAATCCAGATCAAACCCCTTTACATACCGTACACCTTAGACCAAGGATGCGCAGTAGACCACTAAGCTTGTCCGGCGCCTCCGTCTGAAGTACGATCTAAACAGTAATAAAGCTATGAGTCAGTCCCCATGACTAACTAGATCCGGTATTTCCGAATAACATTGTAACCCCGACAGTTCATCCCCGGATTACAACAGTTCATTGTTACGGGTTTCTCTAAACCAGTCGGCTTCGTTACCTAGACTCGTAGTGTCATAATTCGACTGTTGAGTTTATTTCATTATATTTGTTTAATCTTGTTCATTATTGGACTTAGGCATATAACCTATAGTTGCATGTTTACATGCATTATTTATCATATGGTATTTTTATCCCACCATCCATTATAATACATTGTATTATATAATCCATTAATCTTGTAATAAAATACATTTGAATTCAAAACTTATAACTTATAGTTCATAAACTATATTCATATAATAACCTTCACCGTTTATATTATATGGTTTCCAACCATAATATATATCCATCCTTATATATATAATTCTCGCATTTATATATATGACCAATATAGGTAAGTTTCATGAATTATAAAACTCTTATATTATATGTCACATTTATCATCTTATATGAGATGATTATTCCCATTAATTGTATTATATTATACAATTTATATTAAGATACTTATCTTAATATTATGTAACATTTTATGTTGTATAGTTACAACTCCTAAGGTTTATTTAATATATACCTTGGCTTATAATTTTCTTTTATTATTGCTTGTCACATTATTTAATGTGAATATCCTTACTTATATTCATTCCATTTAAACCACATTAATACCATATAATTGTTATAACATTTATAACATTGTAGACCATAGTCTAACATTCATTTTCCAACCTTTATAAATTTGGTACAGCACTATATTTTGTTTTAATTTCATTTTGACCACATAACATTATGTAATGTTATACCATATACTAATATCATATAATATGATATTTTTATCTCATATAACTTATAACCTATAGTTTTTATACAAAACTATTTTTAATTGCCGAAAAGGCACATCCATATAATCTAGTTTTTTTAGCTTACCATATCTTTATGTTTAGGGAAAATTACATCCCTCACCCATGACGTTTGGCGAAATTACACACCCACCCACGAGGTTTCAAAAATTACTTTGCCCACCCATGTGGTTTCCGCTATTTTACATTCAGCAACTTTTTTAATATTTGATCAACTTAAACGAGGTTTAAATGTTGTCCAAAATTGATAAAACTTTACATGGGTGATGCTAATGTGTTATATTTTTGTCCAATGCCAAATCCAAAGTTTTTTGAGGTCATATATGACCTGTGGGACCCAATGAAAATACATTCACATGTTACATGTTTCATTGGGTCAAACAGATCACATATGAGCTTAAAAAACTTTGGATTTGGCATTGGACAAAAATATAACACCTTAGCATCACCCATGTAAAGTTTTATCAATTTTGGACAACATTTAAGCCTCGTTTAAGTTGATCAAATATTAAAAAAGTTGCTGGATGTAAAATAGCGGAAACCACATGGGTGGGCAAAGCAATTTTTGAAACCTCGTGGGTGGGGTGTGTAATTTCGCCAAACGTCATGGGTGGGGGATGTAATTTTCCCTTATGTTTATTACAATATTACTTCATAATTTATACCATGTTATATATACCATAATATACCATTTTTAACTTTATAAAAAGGTATAACCTATAGTTATTTATGTGAAATAACCGAACAGACCTTGTTCAGTTCTTATTTAATTTTCCAGCACCTTAACTTTCCAAATTTACAATTTGACCACATATATAATACTATGTTACATATATCATATATTATAACATTTTAAACCTTAATATAAATATAACCTATAGTTATACATGTTTCAAAATTTGCGAACAGACCTAAAAATCTGTTCTAATTCATTTCTCAACCCACCAACTTTCTATAATTACAATTTGACCCAATTTATAACATATAGTTTTATAATATCATTAAAACTATATATTATACACATATCTTATTAAATACTCTTATATTATTCTAAAAATCATCAAATTTCACCAAAGGGTTATAAATATCATTCCTAACCCCTAAACTCTCGGTATTTACATTTCCACCCCATTTACTTATCCAAAATGTAACAATGACATAATAACTATATATTATACATATATAGTTTATTTTAACTCCAAATTCAACCCAATAAATTCCTAAAAATTCCTAATAGCCCATGGGTGTTTAAAATACCATTTTACACCCCTAAGTTTCGGTAATCTCCATATATACCCCATATGTTATAAAAATGTTACAATTAAATAGATAACTTATTATATAACCATAAATAAATTATTTAACTTATCTAATTTGGTCAAAACCTACCATATGGTCAAGGTTGACCTCCTTAATACTGCCTTGACCATTACTTTTCCTTATTTACGGTTTCTACCCACAATTTTCCAGAATTTACCATTTAACCCTAAAACTTAATAAAACCTTATAATTTTGATTTAAACTACTTTTAACAACTAATTTTCGGCTATATTAATATTTAGCCCCCAAATTTGATTTAATTATAGTTTTAACCCCTATGCTTTACAGTAATACTATTTATTACCTAAAACTTAATTTAAACTAAATATACATAATTAAAATGGCCTAAAGTACATAGCCTTATTACAAACATTAGCTTATAAAATAAATTACACATAAATGTTCCAAAATACATAAAATCTCGGCATTACCATATATTTTCCAATAATTACCAATCTTCCACATAAAGTCTTAATTTGACATTTATGTTATTTAATCACTTAGATAAATTTACTAACTCATTCCTTTAACAACCTAAGATCAAAATCTGACCATTTAACCTATGTTCACTCACGGCAATATATAGAAATAGCTTAGGAACACATTAACACATCAAGGATGAGTTTAAGGTGTTTTATACCTTGATTTAGCAAGGGTAAGGCCTTGTTTGGCCACAACACCTTAGAGGAAAAATTCCCACAACTTCTTAGATGTGTTCTAACAGCAATATAATGATATGTTTAGGTCCCAAACTTGAACTAACCATAAGAGTAATTTAAGTGATGAAAACCATGAACTTTTACCTTGAAATCTCAAGGTTCTCCCAAGCTGCTCTCGGCCTATTTTTCCAACAAAAAGAAGGCATCAAAACACTCTTTAAACTAAACCGCCAATGATCAAGGTAGAAGAAGGCTAGGGTTTACCTTGATTAAAATGCCAAAAATGTGTTTTTGGCATGGATCTGGCTAGGACTTGATGATATTGATAATCCAACTGAATTAACATGAAAAGGAGAAGGAAATAAGCCTAGGAAGTCATGGTTTACAACCGGAAATTAAGAGAATGAAGAGGTATGTGCTTATAGCACATTTTTACCTAAATGATCAAGCTTTGAACTTCCCTCCTTCTTCCCTTGTTACAGCCGAGAATACTCCCTCTTTTAACCACCAAAACACACTACATACATGGATAGAAGTGATTGAAGTTTAGTTCAATGGAAAGAGGGAAGAAAGGTGAAGAGAATGAACATAATTATGCCTTTAATGGTTACCTTAATCAAATGATGTTCCTCTTTGAACTTGTCTGGTAGCTGATGAATGGAGGAAGAAAGGGAGCTTTTGGTTGCTGAACTTACTGCTGGAAGGAGGTAAGTGGGGAAAGAAATCCAATTTTGCCTTTTATGACATATTAATGTTACTTTAATGTACAGTACTTGATGACTCATTAGTAGATATTTTAGGTTGGCTAATGGATGAGGATGAAGCCTTAGGAAGGCGGCAATGGTTGGTCAAGTCAAGGGATTACCATTGACCATGGTTTAGTTTAGGAATTTAAATGTTATTTTGGGTACTATTCACCCAAAATCACCCATTTTGATTTATTTTTAAACTTTGATTTAGACTTTATAATATAGTCTATCATGTCACATTAATGTTATAAAGAATGTAATCTAGGTCTTAACATGACGAAAAGTCAATATCTTAGAGCTGATACACAAAAACGTGCTTTAAGGTGTTTTAGTGCACATTTTGTGTCCCAAGGTGTTTTTGAGCTTGGTTTTCTTTGAGAATGGTTTTATTATATCCATTACATGATTATTGAACTTAGAAATCCAATTTGGAATCAAATGGAGGTCATAAGACCTTTAAGGTTTCTTAGAGCACCTTTTTGCCCTAAGTGACTTTTAAGCATGTTAATGCTTGTTACTGATGTTGGAGTGTTGTCCAATAATTTTAGTACGTTCATTTGAGTTAATATGCTTAGGACAAAATTTTAGGTCCTGAGGAGTTCATTTGGGCATATATTTGCCCTAAATGGTTAAAGGGTGCAATATTTGATTTATGTTGACCATTGTTTTTTTAAATTGATTTTAAGGCATGTTTAGGCCTTAATTAGATTGATTAGATGTTTAATCAATGTTTTATTAGTTAGGGGTATTTCAGTTGTGGTTTAGTGGACGTTGCTCCTTAAATTTTGCAATTGATTGACGAATTCACATGGATGGACTCGCTTGATCTTTCGGTAAGGACAAGACCGTTCAATCTAAGAATTCACTTGATCTTTCAGTAAGGACGAAGATCGAATGACTCACTTGATCTTTCATAAGGACGGAGACTTGTTCGCCGGAGGACTCACTCAATCTTTCAGTAAGGACGAAGATCGAATGACTCACTTGATCTTTCATAAGGACGGAGACTTGTTCGCCGGAGGACTCACTCAATCTTTCAGCCAGAATAGACTTTTCTCTTGTTTTTTTTTTTTTGAAGCAAACGATTATATTAATATTAAGAGCACAACGTGAGTACATAGGAAGGGAAGTCGGTGGACTTCCAGCAACTCGCCGGGAGTTGATGCTTACTAGCATAAGATGCTAGGTTGTGGGCATTAAAATTAGATAGTCTATTAACGTGAAAGCATAGGAAGTCGACAAGTGGTGCTAAATTTGCTATGGCCTCATTGAGCAAATGCTGAGTGCAGTCTGGGAGGCTCGAGGGCCCAAAGGCTGTCAGGTGGTCAACAACACTTTTACAGTCTGTTAAGAGGCGAACGTGGGTAAAATGAAGACGCTTAGCAAGATCAAAGAAACAACACCTTCATACTCCTAACATGTTATATGAACCGGACCTATTACTCTATACAATGCAAATATTCAAAGAAAAAAAACAGTATTAAAGATAGATTTAGGCAAACAAAGTAGAATTTTATAGCTACCTAATTCCAGTAAAAGTAGAGAGAATTGAGACATCGGACGGACCACCAACATCCTCAATTCCCTGAGCACCGTCCAATAAATTAAAGAGTTGTGAGCAGCCAAAAAGCTTCCGTTCCGACTTTGCTCCCCACTACAGTGTAGCACAATACCGCGTTTCATTCCAGATTACACCTGTCACTTTCTATTGGTTAATATTTGAACCCTCCCTCGTTTCACTTTTGGCTTCATATATAACTTCCCTTCTCGGATCTCGAATCGTCTCCACTCCACTCACTTTCTTTTGTCCTCCCTCCCTCCGTTTCACGATTTTTCTCTCAAAAATCCAGCGACTCCAGACCTTCCTCATCAATGGCGTACATCATCTCACTGCATCATCTTCTCTCTCTAACTCTCATCTCCTTCTTCATCATCATCTCCACCTTTTCCCCTCTTGCCCAATCTCTAACATGCACCACCCAAAAGCTAACCAGCAACAAACTCTACCAAAACTGCAATGACCTACCTACCCTCACATCTTACCTTCACTGGACATACACCGCGTCAAATAAAACCCTCATGATCGCTTTTATATCATCGCCTCCATCTTCCTCGGGATGGGTCTCGTGGGCGCCTAACCCGACCGGTACCGGCATGGCGGGGTCTCAGGCGTTGCTAGCGTATAAGGCGTCGAATGGAACCGTGGCGGTGAAAACGTATAAGATCAGCTCGTATAGCTCGATTGTGGAAGGGAAATTGGATTTTGAAGTTTATGAGAAGAGTGCGGAGTATAGTGGTGGTGTGATGAAGATTTACGCAACGTTGGGTGTTCCTGAAAGCGTCGTGTCGGCGGGTGGGAAGTTGAATCATATTTGGCAAGTGGGTCCGGGTATGGTTAATGGATTCCCTGCGAAGCATGATTTTCAACAAGCGAATCTTGCTGCGAAAGGTACGTTGGACTTGAATACGGGAGATTCTACCGCTGCGGCTGGTGGTGGTGGGGTTGATTCCAGGATGAAGAAGAACGTAAGTTTTTTTTTATATCTTTCTTGGTGTTTGATTTTTTTGTGTGATTAATTTGGGTTAGTAGTCTTGCCCTTATTGTTGCGGTTGGTAGCATTCAATTTCCCGCTTTGTACATGTTTGGTAGAAGTTGAAATATTTGGGGATATGAAATTTGAATTCTGGGAAAAGTTTTGTTGCCAAAAGTTAAAGAATTATAGTAAAATTGACTCAGTATAGGATCTGGGTTTGCCTAATTGTTTGCTGGATAAAAAAATTCTTTCATTCCGTTTATAGTATGTTAGTTGAACACATCTGATTGTCTTTTTCATCTTACACAGATCCATGGAGTCTTGAACGCCATCAGCTGGGGAATACTCTTTCCTCTTGGAGCCGTGATTGCTAGATACATGCGGACATTTGAATCAGCGGACCCAGCTTGGTTCTACCTTCATGTCTTCTGTCAAATATCAGGTTACGCGATTGGAGTTGCTGGGTGGGCTACAGGACTCCAACTCGGGAGCCAATCTAAAGGAATTGTTTACACCGCTCATCGCAACATAGGGATTGCTCTTTTCTGTATCGCCACGATTCAGGTACTAATTTAACTTTCGAACATTCTATTTCCCCTGCTAGGGTTATTGTACGTTCATGTTGAATCTGAAAGGGGTATTGTAGTGATTATTCCAAGTTAATTGCGTGCGGTAGACATTCGAAGATAGATTGTCATTTTCACTTCTATCTGATTAATTATTGGATGGATCTGATCTTTGATATTTGGGTTTGGTTGTGTTGAATTTGTGCAGCTATTTGCACTTTTGTTGAGGCCGAAGAAGGATCACAAGTACAGGCTGTACTGGAATATTTACCACCATAGCGTGGGATACGGGATCATCATTCTTGGGATCATCAATGTGTTCAAGGGTCTTGATATACTTCAACCTGCCAACAAATGGAAGACTTTATACGTTATAATTCTGATTGTGTTGGGTGGTATCTCCGCGTTTTTGGAGGCGATCACTTGGATTGTGGTCTACAGAAGGAAATCATCCAATAATCCATCGACGAAACCTTACGCTTAAATTCTTAGTGTAAGGAAGGGGATATGATGCTGCACAAATCTGGTTTTTATATAGCGCTTTAGTTTGTGTATAATGCCCGTGTGATTTGGGCTTTTGATATCTTGATACAGATTTGTTCTGATTTATATACTAGACAGAGATGTGTATTTCGCTTTAGGTAAGGACTTGATTGAATAGGAGGTATGTAATTTGATCGGATCTGGTTTGTTTTCCCTTCGCACTGAATCGAGTCTACTAGATATTGGTTACTGCTTTGACTTCTTACCTTTATTTATTTTCTGCGCAATTCCATTATGCTACTAGTTTGCTACTACTTCATTATTCAGTACTATTGAGTAGGTTTATCGATGTCAATAATTCATGTTTGGTTATCAAAAGTCACGGTTCCCATGAGTTTGGTGGTTTGTGTTGTAGATGAGAAAGAGCAGTGATCGCCCAAAGATTATAAAGTGATATGAGAGAGAGAATTATATTAATATACTAATATGAGTATAAAAGGTCCATATTTATAGAGACCGGTGTATATAAGAGAACTCTATTACTTCCAAAAAAAAAAAAGAGAACTCTAGCTTCTTGAGTAGGATACGATTTAAAGTTCTATTTTTAATAATTTGTTGGTGAATCGGAAAATAATATACTATTAATGTTGTCTCTCATTGCAATGTGACGAATTACTACTTTTTTTTTTAATAATAACACAAAATAAGATACTATAAGGTTTTTATTGTACTTACAAGTACTTTATTGCTCTAAATAGATGACTTTTGTATCTCTACCGCTTGTTCTAAATAGATGAATGACTTTTTAGTTGTAGGTACGAATTAAGAAAAAAATAGACTATTTTATCTTTATCTTTATATTAAAATTGAAGGAATTTAAAAATATGATTAAGAGTGAAAATGGAGAGGTAGAATTGGAAAATAAATAATAAAAAACTAAAATATCTTATATATTAAAATAACGTGAAGATTGAAAAAATTATCTATGAAGTATTTTTACATTGGAAATTGTGTAAATTAAAAAGTATGGTTGTTCGTGAAAAGATAAAAAGATAGTGTTGGAAATTAAATATAATATCTTATATTTTGAAAATAATGTTACAATATTTTCATATAGAATATAAAAAATGATCAAAACACTATGTTCTCCATTAATTAATGTCTGTACTTTTAGGTTGTGATACTTGTTTAATAATAAGTGTCATTCTAGTTTTTTGACACATTTTTTTCCACTATTAACTCTATTATTCACCACAAAAATAATAATTATATAGATAGAAAAGTAAAAAGTAGGGGTATATGTCATTTTTATACTTTCCTTAATAAGTGTGTAAGTTTCTAAAATGACGAATATTGTTGAACGGAGGAGGGAGTACAACTTAGAAGACCTAGAAAACCTTTTGTAAAAAGTATATAATAATTCACTTGTTTTTTTTTAAAAAAACATGATATATATTATATTATATAAGAAGGGTACATGCAAATTGACACCACGTAGGATATGTGTCAAGTTTCCTAACCAGTAAGTTACATATGGCATCTCTAAAATAGAGTTTGCTGGATTGTCTTCTTCCTCAAGCTGACAGTGTGAACACACCATCACCATGGCCACCACCATCGGCACCACCGTTGGTGCTAGCGGCACAACCGGCGTTTCCGGTGTCGTCTGCTACGCATTTCATTGATAGCGACTCCTCGGAGAAGGTGGAAGTTGAGTTTGTATATCCCACCCAAAACCCATAAAATACAAAGAAACTAAACCACAACCTATACATAGCAAGAAACTCTCATAACCGGAGAGAGACAAGAAAAAAGAGATTTATTATTAAGCAAAAGAACAACTAGAGATTAGATGTAGAACTACTAAGTAAAACCATGATGACAAGAAAAAACTAGAACAAGAAGAAGAGAAGAGAGAAAACGTTTTCTCTCTCATCAATAATAATTCACTTGTTGTATGATATATATCTAATATAAAATAAGTTATCAAACATTCCGTAGAATTTATAGTAAAAAAGGAAGCCAATACATCGTGTAATTGTTACTATCTACTTATTGGACAAATATGGAAGGTGTGAGTGAGTTGTGACTAGTGCATTGTAATTGTCTGTCATTGGAATGCCATCAGCCATCATTATTCAAAAAGGAAAAAGAAAAGGGAATGCCATTGCCTTTTGATCAAAAAAAAAAAAAAGAAAAGAAAAGGGAATGCCATCACCCAAATTACATGATGGGCACTGCTTCTCGACAAATGAAGTGACGAGGGCTGATCATCATCATGACGACGGTTGATTATTGAGGTTTCCCTTTAACAGATTACCATAATACTACTATTTGAAACTTTATTATAAAGCGGTCATATGCTATTCAATTACTTTCATGTACTGTAACCAACAAACGGGACCCACTGTTCCCCTTTTCGAGACGCTGAGTTTGGTAAAATGTCAATTCCATTGTTAAAAGTTGGTAGAGAGAACCAGGAGGTATCCTTTTCTTCCTTACTTTGGGGAATGGACTTTATTATGCCTTTACCATAAAGGCTTAAATAACATCCATTAGATCTACAACTATTAATTCAATGGTTGAGATTAAAACCTAAATACTACTAACCTTCCTCTCCTTCTATTCCAGAAAAGAAACAAAGCCGCACCGCACGCGATTCATTCCTCTTCTCCTTACCTTCTTCCTCCGCGATTCTTCAGCAACTCCACCCCTTTTCCTCCGCGATTCCTACCTTCTTCCTCAGCCAACCGTCTTGTTCCTCAGCCAACCACCGCACCTTCTTCCTCAGCCAACTGCACATTCTTCTCCTCACCGTCTGCTGGGGTCGGCGCGTCTTCGGCTTCTTCTTCTCGCTAGCAACTTGAAGGTAAGTGGTTCAACTTGAAGGTAAGTGCTTCGTTATTCAGTGGCTTTAGTCTTGTTATTCTCAATTTCTCACCTAAAGTTTGCAAGACTTGCTAAAGAATAACGAGCTAGGTTTTATATTATGAGACGATGTGTGACCATGTTAGTTTGCTGGCGGGATTATGCGGATTCTTGATGATGGTCGGTTGAGTGTTTTGGGAATCGGTTAATGGACATGGATTAATGGTTTGAGTTTTTTAATCCAGATCTTTTCATGTATAACTTGTTCTGCGATCGATGGTGGGTGGCGATTTTGGTTTGGATTAGTGTCTTCTTCTTTTCATTCTCTGAGATGGTGGGTCGGTGTTTGTGTAAATCGTTTTTAGGAAAATAGTGTACTGGCTACTTGAAGTTGTTTTAGACTAGTAGGTGTACTACTGTTTTTTTTTGTTTTCTTTTCTTCTATGTTTTAGTTTAACATCCGAGAAGAAAGGGGGAGGCAGAAGAGATTCAGAGCAAGATGTAGAGAGAGAGAGAGAGATAGAGGTCAATCATACAATGAATGAATGAAATACACTGAAATCTGTTATAAATTATTCTAGTATTTCGTTATTCTTGTGACAATCATTTTTAGGTTTCTATTGTGCTTGAATTTTTGGTTTGTTTGAGAAATCTTCCAAAATCATCAATTGCTCATCTCTTATGTTTTCTCAGATGTGGAATCTCATATTGATATGTACTGCCACTAATTCCAGGTCTTAGTTTCTTGATTAGTGGCAATTCTAGTTGTCCTTTTAAAACTTTGGCACTATCTGAATTTATATCTATGGAGACAGCTGCGGTCCGCTAATATGCAAGCTGATGGAGAAAGGAATGGACATAGTTTGCCAGCTTGGATAGTAGAATGGCCAAAACAGAACAACATTAAGCTATTGAGGGCTCAGATTTGTGCTCAAGTTGTGGTGAGTGATGTGAACAAGCAAGCAGAGGAATTGCTGAGTCAAAGATGGAAGAATGAAGGCAAGCGACCAGAAGAGGACAACTAGGAGTGTGGCCCGGAGTATGGTTGCAAAAAAAATGAAAAAAAGGAATGTTTGAGTTGGTAACATATTTGCTACTTAGCTTGGATTTTTTTTAGAACTCTTCCTCTTTGGATTAGCGTGGGTTAGCTGTTTGTTTCACAGCTAGTTATTTTAGTTGTAAAGTTACTGTTTGGGCCATGACAGCTAATATTTTATATGCCTACGGCACTAGTGTTTTTCATATATGGCATAGATTCTGTAATGCCTATGGTTAACATTTGTTTAAAAACATAAACTATTAAATAAA
Source organism: Limonium bicolor (assembly GCA_023374045.1). Classification (NCBI taxonomy): domain Eukaryota; kingdom Viridiplantae; phylum Streptophyta; class Magnoliopsida; order Caryophyllales; family Plumbaginaceae; genus Limonium; species Limonium bicolor. The sequence continues at coordinate 204,022,960 of CM041780.1, read as the reverse complement.
GGAATGTTGCAAAAAATCTACGGCTTGCCCATTTCCCTGCGCATTCTGGTATATTTAATGGTTATTGTGCAGGCTTCTCTGATGGAAGAGACAAACTAGTTCTGAGAATTGCTTGTTGCACTACTAGAAAAACGAATTTACCCACGGAAAATTACCCACGGGACATAAACCGTAGGTAATACCCACGGTTTACCTACGAACTACCAACGGACCAGTGAAGGTAGCATTTCCCAACAGAATACCTACGACTTACCCACGGAATAATATACCCACGGACTATTCCGTAGGTAACAGGCGTGGGCAGATACGCGGGGAGACGCTGCCAAGTAGCGTGAAAAATACCCACGAGCACGTTCCGTGGGTAACATGGCGGCAAAAACTACCTACGGAATATCCCGTAGGTAAAAAATTTCAAAACGGCTGCGTTTTATTACCGGTAGCCGGCTGTGTATGTAGCCACTTTTACCCACGGAAATATCCGTAGGTATTTACCCACGGACTATTCCCGTAGGTAAATCGTTTAAAAACGACCGCGTTTTATACCTTGGAATATGCTGCGCATGAAGGCTACTTTTACCCACGGAGTTTTCCGTAGGTATATACCTACGGACTTTTCCCGTAGTTAAATTTATCAAAACGACTGCGTTTTAAATCCGGTAATATGCTGTGTATATAGGCCACTTTTACCCACGGAGTTTGCCGTAGGTATATACCCACGGACCTATCCCGTAGGTAAAGTTTATCAAAACGACTGCGTTTAGTAACCGATAATATGCTGCCGATTTAGGCCACTTTTACCCACGGAAAGTCCCGTAGGTATTTACCCACGGACTATTCCCGTAGGTAAATAGTTTAAAAACGACCGCGTTTTATACCTTGGAATATGCTGCGCATGAAGGCCACTTTTACCCACGGAGTTTTCCGTAGGTATATACCTACGGACTTTTCCCGTAGTTAAATTTATCAAAACGACTGCGTTTTAAATCCGGTAATATGCTGTGTATATAGGCCACTTTTACCCACGGAGTTTTCCGTAGGTATATACCCACGGACCTGTCCCGTAGGTAAAGTTTATCAAAACGACTGCGTTTAGTAACCGATAATATGCTGCCGATTTAGGCCACTTTTACCACGGAATTTTCCGTAGGTATTTACCCACGGACTATTCCCGTAGGGAAATTATATCAAAACGACTGCGTTTTATAACCGGTAATATGCTGCCCATGCCACTTTTACCCACGGAATTCTTTGTAGGTATTTACCCACGGACTTGTCCCGTAGGTAACTTTTTTTCAAAACGACTGCGTTTCATAACCGGTAATATGCTGCGTCAGTATGCCACTTTTACCCACGGAAATTACCGTAGGTATTTACCCACGGACTTTTTCCGTAGGTAAATATTTTTAAAACGGCAGCGTTTTGTGTCTTGATACTACTTGTTTACTGAAGCAAATTTCTACTCACTTCTGCGATTTCGATTCATACTCCCGTTGCTCCCCGTTGCTCCCGCCTGCGAAATCCGCTTCTTCTTCCCCTTCCATGCTTCTTCTTCCTCAAACTTTGACTCCCGCAAATCTGTGTCCTCGCCATACTCCACTGCAAAATCATACTCCTCAAACTCACTTTCAAACTAAATTCCGCTGCTCCCCAACCTCCTCTTCAAACTGAATTCAGTTTTCCCTCGCTACATTGTGTCGTTCGCTCTCAAAATCCGGTGCGTTCGACTGCTCCCTAGACTGAAGACCTGCTCTCTTCTTCGTCTCTGAAGAAGCAACTGGTGTCGCCTCAAAGATTATGCTGGTCTCGTGTGGTGTCGCCTGAAGAAGGTGAAGAAGTAAGTCAATTCTTCCCCACTCTTGTCGCTTCAACTATTTTTTCTTCTCTTCCGGTAGCTACAACCCTAGAATCGAGAGATAGGTTTTTGGAGTGTATCCGCTGAGTTTCTTTTCTTTGTTTTAGATTAGAGCCCTAAATATGTAAGTTGAATGTTTTGCTGTTAATTACTGAAGAATTTTATGCCATTTTAATCTTGGAAAACCACATCTACCAAAAAAAAAGCATATGAAAGCCTTGTTTCTCGGGTGACTGGTGTGACTTGAAGTATGTTAAATAATAGCAAAATACGTTAACCCTACCTTCAGTCATAATAAATTAAGTAAGCCTTGAATTTTGCATTGCAAAATTCCCACGTCTAGTACAGCTAGTTTAAGAAATAGCAGAACAAAAATCTTAGTATGTGAGTTCTGAAACATTCTTAGAAAAGAAATCAAGAAGAAGCCTACTATTAAATTTGAAGGAGAAGAAACCTACTATTAACTTTGAATGGTTGTTCTACAAATAGCAATACCAACCTTGTAAAAACTGTGACAGATTGTACATGATGTAACAGTGTAAAAAATGCAATAGTTACAACAAAATGACAGTTCAAATATACCATCAAGGAACTGCTATTAAAATACGTCTTTTTGTGTTGTTATTAGCATGGTATAATTACGGATTACAAGCCTATTTAGTGTCTGATTATTTGCTGCTACATAGAGACAGGTTTTATCAGTGTTTCGCTCCTTTATTATGCTGTATTGCTTTGTTATTGTTGTTGTTAACTCCATGTCTTAGGCAGTTTTTGTTTTTCATTGTTTGGGCATATTGCAACCTGTTTATGTTTTATTTTGCCACTGTTTTAAATGCCAATATTGCAACCCGGATTGCGACTGTTTGCCACTGTTTTAAATGCCAATATGACGTACTGTTTGGTTAACTGTAAATCTGTTGAAGCCGATTTCTATTTCTCAAATGTCCAACATGTCTTTCTATACGACTACACCTGCTTAAGTATTTCTCTAAAGATCCGTGTTGAGGGTTTCATGACCTGAATGAGATCGCTTATGGAGCTGAATATTATACAAATACTGAAAATGCTTTTATGTTATATAGGAATTCCTGAACCCCCTAGTAAAGAGTAACAGTGTGTATTAAAGTTTAATTTAGTAAGGTGTGAGGATTTGAATCAGACTAGGATGCTTGAATTGGCAATGGATTCGCAGTCTGATTGCTTTGACTTTTGAAATCTGTGTTCTAATCTAACTCATTCTACATCTAATATCTTAAAAGTAGTAGTCAGAGAAGCTCGCTGGATTGAGACAAACAATCATTCTGTTGTTCTGTTATCTTGTAAGAAAGAAGAGGCTACATCTTATAATTTGATATATAAGAGATAGATTTATAAGTTAAAAAGAAAGGAATAGGATATAGCTTCATGTTTCTACTTGCTGAATTAAAGTTTAAACAGCTATCAAATTGCAAGTCTTAACTTTATATTCCTAATTTCTTCTTCTTTCAAAATTTCCCCTATCAAAATGTAGTAACCCTAGACCAAAATCTTTCTCTTTAACTTCACTGATCTAGAAACCAATATATAGTGAGCTAGTTCTGTACTTACAATATAGCTATTTGAAAACGTAATTGCTGTACATGATTAATATATATGTTTATATACATTTATCCAGTATTTCTCTATGTTCATAGTCAATATCAACAGTAAAATTTATACATCTAAGAAACATGTATAAGAATAATTTTGTAAAAACAATCGTATATATAAAACTCTTGAGTGTTATTTCAATGAATCCTTGGAACTATTGTATGTCATGTATTACTTGGCTCATCATATGTACTATTTCTGCTGTATATTAACATTGTTTCTTGTTGTATTCTCTATCTACATGATAGATTTGCTGCTTAGATAAGTTAACCATTTAAGCGATTTATAGTTTTCAGGTTACATTAAATCTTTGGACCTGTGTACCCTACATTTCTACGGTGTTCAAACATCACAGAATAATAATCATACCACATCCTTTTGTGCTGCTGTT